>ML686014.1:94052-167972 GCA_007922175.1 Pelusios castaneus
GTTTCCCCTTTTCTACTCTGCGATTTGTGATAGTGAAGAAGGGGTTTGCCCTTTTCTGCTCTGTGATTTGTGATGGTAACAGAAGGGGTTTCCCCCATCTTTGTAGTTAATCCACCCCCTGGAGAAGTGGTAGCTCAATCAATGGGATAATTCTTCCAACAGCCTGGCGATGTCTATTCCAGGGTTAGGTCAGCGAAATTATGTCTCTCAGAATTACATCTCTCTGAGCAACGGCAGTCAACCTCAGTTTTAGGTGTAGAACAGGTCTAGGTGCAGGTTACAGCTGCAAATCTCCACGAGTAAGAAGGTCTCAATCCCCCCACCCCTGTACTCTGCAGCTCCCTTTGCTGGTGTATTCAGTCCACCAAACCCGAGCCACCACCTGCTAGCACAGGGATGGGCAAAGTACGGCCCGCGGGCTGTATACGGCCCGGCTGACTTTTTTATCCGGCCCGCAGAGCTGCTCGTTTGTTTTTGTTTTTTTTATATAAAGAAATGGCTCCTAAGCAGTGTTCCCTCTAAGCTGCGCGCGGCCGTGCAGCGGCCATTGCAACCCCCGCGCAGCATTGAGGGACCCCCGCGCAGGCCAGCAGCCCCCACCACTCCCTGCAGACTCCCCGGGCTGCGGCTTTGCCGCGGGATTGCCGCAGCAGACCCAGCCCGAGCCCCGCCTCTTCTTTCTCTTCTTTGCCTTCCTTTCTCTTCCCTTCCTTTTCTCTTCTTCGCCTTCTTTTCTTTTCTCTTCCCTTCCTTTTCTCTTCTTCGCCTTCCTTTCTCTTCCCTTCCTTTTCTCTTCTTTGCCTTCCCTTTTCTTTCCTTCCTTTTCTCTTCTTTGCCTTTCCTTTTCTTTCCTTCCTTTTCTCTTCTTTGCCTTCCCTTTTCTTTCCTTCCTTCTCTAACTTCTTTCCTTCTCTCCACCTCTCTTTTCTTACCTTCTCTTTTTTCTTCCTTTCTCTTTCTTTCTTTCTCTTGTTTGCCTTCCTTTTTCTTTCCTTCTTTCTCTTCCTTTTTTCTTTCTCTTCTTTGTCTTCCTCTTCCTTCCTTCCTTCTTTCTCTTCCTCTTCCTTCCTTCCTTTCTTCTTTCTTTCTCATCTTCCTCTTCCTTCCTTCTTTCTCTTCCTTCTTTCCTTCTCGTCTTCCTCTTCCTTCCTTTCTTCTTTCTCTTACTTTTCTTTTTCTCCTCCTTCCTTCTCTCTTTTTTCTTTCTCTTCCTTCCTTCCTTCCTTCCTTCCTTCCTTCCTTCCTTTTTAAAAAGCTTTTTAAAAATTAATTTTAAATAAAAACCTTTCTAAAAATTAAATTTCAATTCAAAATTCATTCAAATTCAATTAATTAAACACAATTAATTAATTCTGTTCTACCTTGAATTAAACTAAACCTTTAATGTTGCAAAGTTTAAATTTAATTTATATTAGTTCACACAAACGCCCCATCCATCTGCTCTTGGTCCGGCCCCCGGTCCAATATATGAACCCATTGTGGCCCACAAGTCAAAAAGTTTGCCCACCCCTGTGCTAGCACCAGGAGAAAATGAAAAGCATAAGCCATTCTTCTGTGGTGGCACTGAGTCACATCCTGCATTGCTGAGGAAAACAAGCCAAGGGAGTGCCCCCATCATTCACCCTATTATTGTTTCCATTGTTGGCCATAAACGCTGTAGGAGGCATTGAAGAGACACTCACTTTTGAAAAGAATGCAAATCCCTTCAGTAGAAGTGCCTTCTTCTGGGTTCCTAACAGCCATAGCTGATGAGAACCACTCTGAGTCCCATATTTGGCTCCCCCATAGATTCTCAGTGGGGCCTTGGACAACATTTTAACAACAATTTGCAATTTGGGGGCTCCCAACCCTCAGCTCAAGACACATCAAAGAGTCTGATTTGCAGACAATGCTGAGCCCCTATTCTTAGAAACTCAGGACCCTCCCTGGTGTCTCATAGGGCACATTGAAAAGTCACTGTTATGATTAGTATGAGGGCAGTGTCGGAGCCCCAATTCAGGACCAGCATCCTATGGTGCTAGACTCTGTACAGATGCAGAACAAAAAAACCCAACCTGCCCCATAGAGCAAACAAAACAAATCTAATCCCTTTTGGGAAAAAATGGCCTTAATCTTTCTGTATCTTAATCTGTTCAGCTGTAAAATGGGGAGAATAATGCTTCCATTCTCCCACCCTTTATCTTTTGAGGGTAAGCTACATACAGGGATAGTGGTCCTGCGACACCCACCACAACAGGCCCCATCTCAGGCATCACTGGTGTCCAGAAATAAGTTCTTTGCATCAAGGCTTTATCTTCTTAAATTGCCCTACAGAGCTGGGGGGCAATGGAGTCTCACCCCAAATCGCTCCTCAAATTGACTTACCCTATAGAACAACGGGATATTGTCATAGATGAAGGGATACACAAAGGCCGTTGTCCGTAAAATCTTGCTCAGCCGGGGACATTCCAGTTCCGGGAACCTGGGAATCACACAGGGAGAGGTCGGAATTAAGAGCCGCACAGTCACTAACAGCCCATGAGCCTCAGTAAATTCAGTTCTGGGAGGAACGCTGGCAGTGCCGAAAACCAAAGAAAATCTTCCTGATTTTACCAATGCCATGGTTTATTAGAGCAGATTATCAGAGCAGTGGCAAAGTAGATTACTACAAAATGAACCGCCGCACACTGAAGCTGGGATTGATTTTCAAAGGAGGCTAGGTCTACACCGAGCACTTGTCTGGAATAGGAACTGCAGAATAAACTATTCCGCAGTAGCTCCAATGTAGAGCTCTATTCCCATATAGCCGTGATTTTATTCTAGCATAATGAAGAACACTAATTATTCTGTAACAAAAAGTGTCTTTTATTCCAGGTTGCTGTGAGGACACTTCAGACTATTCTGAAATGGCTACTGCTTTATAGCTTATTCTGCAACGGCTGTTCTGGTCAGGGTCCTTAGTGGCCGCAGACACCAAGCCTCTTTTAGCTGAGTGCCTAAGTCCCTCAGAGTTGTCAAGTTTCAAAGAGGTGGCCTTTGTAGTCATGTACACGCTACAGTACATACATGTGTACATTATTCCTGTGGTGTGTACATGTAGTCTATTGCAGAGAAACAAACACAGTCCTGTGGCTCTTTTAGTCTTTAAAAGTGCCTCAGAACTCTGTTTTTAATGTCTACACTTACAAAGTCAAGTCAACTTTGCGAAGTCAACTTAACATCAGAGATAGCCGTTACATTGGCTTTAAGTTGACTTAATAAAGTCAATTTAGCGTTAATCCTCGTCTACACTGGCCTTAAGTCGACCTAAAAGGAGGTGTTATTAAGTCAACTTAAGAAAAGCTCAGTGTGGACGCGGCTTTGTCTAGGTCAACTTAAGCGTCCTTAAGTCAACCTAACTTGGCAGTGTAGACGCACCCTTAGAGTCTCCTTTGAAAATCCAAACTTGAATGATCAAGAGCAGAGAGCAGGTTGAAATTCATGTTAGACTGAAATGTTAATTTGCTGTTCGCAATTCACTCAGCTTGGATAATGCACAGACTGGCCAGTTTCATTTTTTACTCCCAGTAAGTTTCACACAAAGATGCATTTGTAAGCCAGGCAGGGGAATTTTGTTTCTAGCCACTTTCCCTTTCTAGTCTCAAGCACACGAAGGCCAACCGGGAATTTGATTGGGAGATACAGAAGGAAACATTTATCATCGCTTTTTAGTGTTTTGTAAAAATCAGATGGCTTTTTGTTGTTGTTTGGTTTTGAAAAATAAAAAAACCCAATGGCTGGAGTCAAGGACAGCTTAATAGCATCCCATTCACTTGAGATTAATACAATCCCTTCAGATAATCAAAGCCAGAATGTTGCTTGACTTCCTCTCCTGGAAGTAAGAGCTAGGAGTTGGACTGCAATTAAAGTCTGCACTGAGAGGTTGTGAAAATAAATCACAATTGCTTCCAAGCCTGGCTGCATCCTTGTATAACAACAACTGGAAGCCAGTCCTGATCCTTTCTGTTTCAGGTTATGGTGGAAAATATGCTTGCAAAAATTGAAATTGAAATTCTAGTCTGGAAAGTTACAAGGTCAAAACTCCTTTCTCAGCAGATTTGTTTGCATGCAGTGTTGTTCCTGCCAGAGTCAGTGGAAAAAGTACGTTTTTGCTGCTTTGGACTTCGACTATAGCTCTCTAGAGAACCATTAACCCTACAGAGCCTGTGGGATTTTATTCCTTGTGGGGCAGCGACAGAATTGCTTACTAGCTGCAGTCAGTTGTACAAACCCACTGAAGACAATAAAACTGCAGGTGAGTTCATGATGGCACAACATAGGCCTGCACGATCTTTGTTATTAGTGACAATACATGGAAAGGAGAAGAACCCGCCTCAGATCCAGGCTGATTTTTGCATGTGAGAAAACTAGAACAACCTTTTCACCAGTGAATAAAAACCTGATTTGATCTGAAGCAACTGAGAGGCGAGAAACCCCAGCTCAACTCAGGACCATTTGCACAAAGTCAGCTTGCAGATTAGAACCTCTCTTTAAAATGAAAAATGCTTCATTTCTCAGCTTCGGGACTGAGGCCCAATGACCTAGGGAGCCACAGCTGCTCTGTTCCATTTCAAGAGCAGACCAGCATCAAGGAAAGATTAAGAAGAGCATATACACTGGCAGCTCCTAGGAAAGCAGGAGAACTTAGACAATAATTCACAACGCTTCCCTGCATAAAGCAGGAGGGATATTGACCTGAAGTTTGTTGTGCTGTGAAGCCGGAGCAGTTTTTGCTTGGAAGATTGTCATTATCCAGTGGTCCAGAAATGTGACTGGAACCTATTTATTTCCACATGCACTGGGCTGTTCAGTTCATGGCAGGTGGCACTAAATAAGAACACTTTGCATCTCTACCTGCTGCTTTCCATCTGTGGAGCTCACATAGTGTTTTACATGTACATCCGGTCAGCGTTCTCGGAAGTTGCCAACTATTTCCAGGTGCCCGGCTCAAGATGCCCTGGGACCGTGATTTCATTTAGCTCCCATCGATGGCAGATGGGATTTGGAGTGTCCACGGCTTCTGATTTGGGGTGTCTGAAGCCAGTAGCCACTTTTTTAAAACCTTGGCCATTAAGTTCTCCCCCCACCCTCTCCCTAGAAGGGTAGGCAGCTTTACTTGACCATCTACACTGCATTGTACGCCCCCATCTGTGGGAATCCAAGCCCACGTTTAAGTGGCCACACTGAATCGTAACCCAGGTTTACAATTGCTGGACCTGCGTCTCTCAGCTGCACTAATGCATCCACCCTATGCTACATGACCTACATCAGCATTCTGACCTGGGTCTGCAGCTTAAGCTATATCCACATTGCAAAAAGGCAAGCCGGGCTGGACGCACATCACAGAAGCAGCACGCTAACTCTGATACCCCCTAGAGCAGGGGATGAGGATGCAGACCTGAGTGCTAGCAGAGCTGAGCCAGATGGATTTGTCTGAGGATGGATTGGGGGCTCGGCTCTAACCTGAGTCAAAGCCGGGGCTTAGTGTGCAATGTAGACAGACCCATGGCTGGGAGCCGAGGAGACGGAGGTATAAGGAATGGAAATGATCACAGGATCAGGCAGGGAGACAGGAGGGAGGAGAACCCAGGGCTATGTCTACACTTGCTAAAGTTAGCTCAAATTAGTTAGTTCAAACTAACTAATTCGAACTAATTTTAGTTAGTTCAAATTAGCTTAATTTGAACTAGAAAAAGTTAGTTCGAACTAAACAAGTACCATTCATGGCACTTGCTTAGTTCGAATTAGTGATCCCCATTCATTTCAATGGCCGGTTAGTTCGAACTAAGAAATTAGTTCGAATTAACATGGCCACATTGGCTAATTCGAACTAGTTAGTTCGAATTAAAGTCTTATTTCTGAAGCCCTATTCGAATTTATTAGTTCGAATTAAGGAAGCCCTTAATTCGAACTAACGAAACCCTAGTGTAGCCATGGCTTTAGTTAGTTTGAATTAAGCCTCCTTAATTCGAACCAACTTGCCAGTGTAGACATAGCCCAGGAGTCCAAGCCAGACTCTCTATCTTGCTACTAGGTGGCAGTTCTCAGGCTACCTAGGTACTGGTTCCTTCTAAAGAGACTGAGTGGTTCTGACTCTGCAAAGGGATTTCCCACTTCCAGTAGAACAGATGATACAATGGGCTAGGATTCTACCCTCCTCCTGAAACAACTCGAGTGAAACCAGCCAGGACAGGAGAGCCAGTGCCTAGTCTGTGACAGTGGGCGACCTGACCAAGAGCTGTGTGTAAGCGTGAAAGAGCCTCTCTCTCACCAACAGGTGTTGGTCCAGTAACAGATCTTACTGCGCCCACCTTGTGTCTCAATGGACAGAACCAGACATTTCAGACACAGGTGCAAGAGGCGCCCAGAGGATATGGGCTAACAAGCCCATCGCAGAGGAAGGATCTTCCCAGCCCCATGTCCCCTAGAGGTCGGCTTACGCCCAAAGCTGGAAGATTGAAACTCAATGTCCCTTGTTTTTATCCTATGTAATGTAACCATGGATCGTTCTCTTGGCTTCAGTGGCATCTTGTGGCAAGGAGTTCCACAGGGTAACTCTGCACTGCATCCAAACCAACTTGTGAAATTACACATAAGTCGCTCTCAATGCAGCCTTGGCTGAAATCAACAAGGGTTGCACGGCTATTAACTGCTGGTATAATTTGCCTCAGAAGCTAATAGGACAGATCTGCTGGCTGGCTGGGATGTTAGTGTATTATGTATAAAGAAACAGATGCAAGGAGGTTTTGCAGAGCAAAGAAATGGATAATGCTGCCCTGATATGTTTGCATAATACTTTCTTGGTACTGCATAGATCCTTACATACCGGGAGTAACAAGACAGACTGGTGCAGATAAATGAGTTAAAAGCAGCCATTGGTACAAAGTAATGGTGTAAAGTGCTGTTAACCCAACGGTCTGGCATCGCATAGGCTCCATATGTGAAAGCACAGCCTATAACACAAACACACTACATTACGGGACGGCATTGATAAAGACTCCAGGTCATATTCTGCTAGCTGCTTAACTGGAGGGGACTGGCAAATTTTATGAAACCAGCTTTGGGAGCTTTAGAGCTTGGCAGAGTTTTTCAACTGAAACATTTTTTTGTAGAGGAAAAAAACCCCCACGGATTCGGTGACATGCAGACAGTCCAACATATTCATGCCAGTTTTGTTGAACTGTTACGGCTGGAAAAAAGATCCCCCAAAACCAAGCAAAGTTTCATTACAACGTTTTCTGAAATATTTCGATTTGAAATGACATTTCAAAGTATTACGTCCATTTCTAGTGGGTTTTTTTTTAAATTAAGTTTAAAATATGCTCAAAACCAGAACAAAATGTTCCATTTGGGGCTGAATTAAATGCTGTATTATTCAATCCAAAATTGAATGTTTTGGATTTTCTGATTCATTGAGAAGCCTATTTTTATTTTTTTATACCTTTTATTTTTCAGAATTGCCAGTGAACCAAAAATTAAACAAAAGAAAATCTGTAATTCGCCCTGCTTCAGGGTGTTGGCAAAACCTAGTCCAGAGAGAACTCACTCTGCAAACTGAAATCGATCAGTTGTTCAGGGGAAATGAGAGCGGCTTTAGGGTACAGCAGGGACAAGTTAGACTGGCTCTGGCAGATCAACTTGGGGAGCAAATTCCAGGGCCCAGGGAGGTGTTTGTGTGTGAAAGTACCTGAAAGGGGAGGCGACTGGGGGTACATTTCTGCGCTCTCAGCCGAAGAGAGGCTAGTGAATTTCTCACCATGGTGAGATTCACTAATCACAGGCAGATCTCCCCTGGGTGTAAGCAGTTGTCACCTGAAGTCAGCGGGGCTAAGCGGATTTACATCACCCAAGGATGCAGCCTGGAGAGCTGCCCCATGTGCAGATATTGACCCAGAAGGAGAAACCTGCTCTTAAGGGCCCAGCTGTTAAACAGAGCTACACCTGACCCCAGTCCGTGGATCCAGGCACGAGGGGGTCCAGATTCCAGAGTTGAATTCGGTGGTTTGAGCCCCTCTCTATATACAAGCCCAGACACCCTCCCACTCATCTCTAATTTGCTGCCCCATGCCTTTTGCCACATGGGAGCTTTGGACTTACCCAGGCTGTACAGGCTCAGGGCTCCATAGTCAAAGAAGTAGCAGATGTGGCGGGCGTGGGTGGACATGGTGCTGAAGGTGTGGGCACAGCTGGAGGTGAAGGGGTACAGGCAGACCAGCAACAGGTACATGAGGAAAGGCCAGTTGTAGGCGTCTCTGCAGAAATCCAGGCTGTAGGACAGCCCCAGGAACCTCCACACAAAATACCTGAGGAGGCAACGGACACAAATAGAGACAGAAACCGCAGAGAGACCAGACTGCCCCCAGGCTGCCGAGGTTCTCACGGTACCCTAATGAGGTCTCGTCAACTTCCCCTGAGGTTAGGGAGCTGGGACCCAGGGCTCTGCTCACACTCATTTAAGTTTTCACGAGGCAAAAGTGAGGCAGAGGGAGAATCTGTCCTATCCCCAGGGGGCCTGATTCCCATCCCCCGGAGGCCCTCGTTCCTGCTGAGGGCTAGGAACAGAACCCAGGAGTCCTGACTTCTGCTACCCTGCTCTGCTCACTAGACACTACTCCCTCAGCGTCTATACAGCAACGAGATGCCTGAAACTGACTCGAGCGTGTGGTGCTCAGGCAGTGGGACTGTGTCATTGCAGTGCAGACTTCCGCACTCAGATCTGACCCTGGGCTCTGGGACCCTGCGGGGGTCCCACTAGGCCACACTGCTTCCAGTGGCGGAACTGAGCTCCTTGAACAGTTAACAGCTGCTTGGGGCCCTGGCCGTAGCTTTTTTATGTAGTTTATTGAGACAAGAGTAATAGGCATAGAAGGAAGGGTGGAGGGCAACAGCCAGCCAGTTTGAAGACAGAACTTGACCAGCTTCTTAACAGGATGATACACTGGTGCTGTCTGCGATAGCCCGGAATGAGCTCTATAACCCAGTATGGTCTCCTACGTCATAATGCGCGAAGCAGTGCAAGCTTTGGGGTGGTGTCTGGGCCACAAACTGGCATCCCAACGCCGCAGCAGTTAAAGGCAGGGAGTAGAGCTGGGTGGGTCTCCCCTATCCATGAAAGTTCAAGGTATCAAAGAATTTTCCCATCCTGATCCAGGCTGAAAAGTAGAAAAGGATTCAAAACGCTGCAGTTTGGATCAACAGAAAAGTTTTGTTCTGTTGATTTTTGTCGTTTGTTTTGATTGATGGGTTTGGGGTTTGGGTTTTTTTTTTTTTTTTTTTTTTTAATTATAATTGACTTTAAATTTCCTCAATAAAGACTTGCTTGGATCCAGAAACCCCCAAACTCTTTTGTTTAGAAGATGCTGAGACCAAACATTGCAGCAATTCCCCCTCAAAAATATGGGGGGGAGGAGAGGTTGAGTTAAAAAAAAAATCCACTGCAACCAACCTTTTCACTCCATGAAGAGTTTTGACCCATCATTGGCATGCTCCAACAGAGAAACATTTAATTAAAAGATTCCCCACCAGCTACCATAGGGATATCCCTTGAATGATCCCATGCCCTCAGGAACCCGCACCCTCCAGGCAGGATGGGCTTTCCCCTTGCTGAGAAGTCACTCTTCGTGCAGTCAGCCCACCCAGTCACTTACCAGGTCGGGAGGAAGTGGGTCCAGATATTTACAGTCTCGTTGGTCATTTGGAAGGAGCTGAGGATGCAGTCCAAGGCGGAACTCTTTGGATGGCGGTAGCCCGATATGATGCCATCCTCCCAGAAGATCTGCCAGGGGAAAAAAGCCATGCAGAGTCAGAGGGAGCCACAAGGAGGTGTAGTTCCATCTCTGATTAACAAGTGAAATTAACATTTCCCCAGGAGCAGGATTGGGGATTTGCTGCATGGGTTCCCAGCATCAAGGGCCCCTTTGGAGGAGAGAAGCGGGGGCTACCTGGGATGCAACAATCAATCCTTGAATCACTGCTGTGTGGGAGGGCCAGGGCTGGTTTTCCAGGAACAGAGCCTGAATTTATGACATTGTTGAGGAAGTTCAGCCTGGGACAGAGGGCCTGCCCTGCCACCCACCCAGCCTGTTCTCTCCTGTTCCTCCCTGCCAGCCTCATTCCACTCCTGGCCATTTAGCCTGGGGGAAAGATGCTAACGCGCGTGCCTTAGAGAGACCAGATCCCAAACAATGGGCCAGATCCTCAACTGGTGTAAATCAGAGTCTATTCTGACACCTGCTGGGGATTGGATCCAGTGACTCCAGTGGTGTGACACCCATTTACATCAGCTAGGCATCTGACCCCATTGGAATGGATCTGAGTGGATTTACACCTGCTGGGGATAAAATCCCAATTCACTGTGCTCTCCATATTCAGAGCAAGCAGACTGATAGGAGGAGGAGATGGCAAAAGACCACACAAGCAACGTGAACAGGAATGAGGGTAACTACTGTCTGGTTCTAGAGATTTTATTATTTGTATCACTGAAGCACCCCAGTTATGAGCCAGGCCCCCGTAGTGCTAGGTGCTGTACAAACAGAACAAGAAGATAGTCAGTGTCCTTCCACTGACTTTATACACCTGATTATCCTCTCTCAGGGTGCGTCTACACTTACAAGTTAGGTCGACTTAAGAAGGCTTAAGTCAGCCTAACTTACTCCCCGTCCACACTGGGCTTTCATTAAGTCGACGTAAGCTGTTCCTCGAGTTGACTTAATGAAAGCTTAAGTCAACTTAGTAACACCTTGTTTTAGGTTGACTTAATGCTTAAGTCAACCTTATTAAGTTGATTTAAGCCAATGGAGATGGGGATAAGCCTTAAGTCAACCTAGGACTAGGGGGAGTCTCTGGCAGAAGACAGCCCTTCTTCGTGGTAGGCTCCGCACAGGGACACAAAAACCGCGCACGGCTGGCTTTCCCTGCAGGAAGCCACCAGCAGCTTCCGTGTCCCTGCAGGGAGCCAGAGACAGCCGCTCGCCTGGGAAGGGAGCCACACCTGGATCCCTTGTCCCCGGTGGGAGCCCCGGCTCCCTTCTTGGCAGGAACCATGGCTCCCTTGTCCTAAGACCTGCACTGCTGAGGCTCCCTTGGAGCCTCGGCTCTCCAACGACCTAGTCAGTCAACTTAGAGAGTTTAGTGTAGACTCTCTAAGACGACTTAATAAGGTCAATTTTAAGTCGACTTAACAAAGTCAACTTAACTTTGTAAGTGTAAACATAGCCTCATAGACTAGGCCTAGCCCCGTAGGACTTCATTGACTTCAGTGGCATCACCTCTTGTTTACCCCTGCTCTAATGCCATTGGGGTCCCTCTGCACTTACACCCATAATGGCAAGAGCAGAATGAAGTCCTGAGGGTGCTGAATGATTTTCCAATTTCGCTAAATTGCCTCTTTCTCAAGATGAATCTTGTTTTACCTACTGCTCCTATTGCTGATCCAGCTAGTGCGGCATTGGCGTGTCCTCAGTGGTCAACTCGTCCCTGTTTAGTAGCGTCTGAATTTCATTTAATATGCCTTCCTATGCCATTCATAAAGAGGCTAAAGAGAACCAGAACTAACCCTGGTCCCTGCATCCCATCAAACCTCACTTGATCTTCTCCCCTCTTAAATTCAATAGATGGCTTGATATCAGAACACTTTGTATTGTATGCACCAATCACACAGAGCCTCTCAAAGTCCCGTGTCGGGTTCACTTGTTGTAGGGCAAACAGAAGATTTTGTGACAGTGAAGCATTAGTGTGTGGTGGAGGCCCCAGACACATTCCACTCTGCCAGACTATGTAGTAACAAAGTAATCAAGTGAAAGTCTGTAAAATTGTTAGTGTTTAAATCGTTTGTAGATTTTTGATAGTAGCAATTAAAGCCCAGCAGCAGCAGGAGTAGGGCCTGATCACCCCTCCCTGTGAGCGATGGGCCATAACAATAGCTCATTCCCAGGCCTAAATCAGACTTCACCGCAGGATCTCAAGAAGAGGTGCCTTGGACAACACACTCCCCTCCTGAAGCCCGCTATCGCCTGGGGTCCCCGACTGCTGAAGGGGCGTAAGCTGTGTATTTCTTATTTTGGTTCTGACTTCAGCGATTTCACTAGTATAGGCAATAGGTGGTTTGTTAAGTAGTTTGTTAGCCAATATATCTGCTTTATCTGTTACCTGTGTCTCAGTGTTTGTTGCTACTGAACCCTCGAACTTTGTCCCACTGGGAAGGGGAATACACTTGTAATATGTTATTTAGGCGCTAGATGGTGCTTTATGCTGGCAAGAGTTTCTGGTGGGGATGTGGTGCCTGGTCAACAAAGGAGACAAAGCTGGAACTCGCTGTGTGTGGAAGGTTGTCCGTTTGGCTCTAGATCCTGCCTAAAAGACAGACTTTGATTGCACAGGGTGATCAAGGGTGAAATCGGGCAATACTCACACGAGGTACTTGGTGAACCCTGAATATCTGAGGCAACTTTATTGTCAGCATTTTAGGTCAGAGGAGGGGAAGGAAAATAAACATTAATGATGCAGGTGTCTCGACCTTCAGAAGAGCAGAAATGAAGTCCTCAAAGCCTCAAACTCTTCTAGCTGACTTTTCTCCTCTAACCCCTTGCAAGAGGTGCTTTTATAAGGGTTGAACATTTGTATTCTGGAAAGACATTGCAAATAAAGGGGAGAGAAAGCAAAATAATTATCATTGCACAGCAACACAGAGGGAATAGACAGTCAGATCCCACCTGGAATCAGGAACTAGGGCTCAACATGTCCCAGTCATTCCCCAAACATAGAGGAAGCAGCACGCCCTCCTTGAGGAGTTTACAATCCAAAAGATCTCACAAGTGGGACCGGACTGTAGGTACATGGAATTCGTCTTTGCTTGTATTTTGCAGCCCAACTGTACCAAAACCATGAGTCATGTGCCTCCAAATCATTGGATTGATTTAGAAAAGTCATGAGATTTCAAAAAGTACAATAGAAGTGGGGTTTGTTCGCTTTTCATCTGGTTTCTGAGCGCCTTGGTTACTCTGGCTTCGTGATTGTCACTTCTTCTCAGAGCCATTGCCACTAGACTGTGCCACATCTGTTAAAGGAACCAGATCCTGCTCTGACTAACCATGGACAAGTGTTTAGCTAGGAAAATCAGGGAGCATATATGTCTCTTCTCCCTTTCTCATTACTCATATTGATGGTGGGAGCTTCAAGTCAGAAGGGAGCCAGTCTTGAGACCAGAACCCAAGCCCCCAACTTTCAGTTTTGGTAATGTGGTCCAGTGGTTAGAACAAGGATCTGGGAGTTAGAGGTAATTGACTCTGGGAAGCTGTGTTGCTTAGTGGTTAGAGCAGCAGGTTGGGATTAAATGCTCCGAGGTTCTACTCCCAGTTCTTTCATTGTCTTGTTGCACAGCCTTGGACAGGGCATTTTGGTGCAGATTTTTCTTCTGGCCTTGCTCTGTTCACATTACAATCCCTAACGGAGGTAGCAACTGAAGTCTTAGGTGCCTAAATCCCATTCACTTTCAATGAGAATTTGGCTCCTAACTCATTTAGGGTTTGCAATGTGCACCGAGCAAAACCCAAATACCTTTAAAAAAAATCTGGGCTTTATCCCTCTGTGCTTCACCCCCCTTCTATAAAACGGGGATGATTTTTACTGACACTGTAGTAGTCACAGGCCAGGACCCCATGGCGCTAGGTGCTGTACAAACAGAACACAGACAGACACTGCCTCAAGGGCTGTACCATCAAAGTACCAAACAAGCAACAGATGGGGACAGACAGAAGGTTACCATCCTCCCATCTTTTGCCTGCCTTGTCTATTTAGGCATTGCAGGCATTTTGGGACAGGGACTGTCTTGCTCTCTGTGTTTGTCTGTGCAACCCCCAGCATGAAGGGACCCTGACCTCAGCTGGGGCCTCTAGTTGCTACAGATCATCACAGATCCCATTGGCAAATGGGAAGACATCGCCTCATTCGTCTTCAGATTTCACTGGCCACCAGACATATGATGATAAAGTGAGGTCAACGTCCATGAGCCACCCAAATGGACAGATGTTAGAAATCAATACTGTCTTGTTTGGCTTGAGCTCCCCCAGGTCCCCGAGACAGACATGGCCCCATCTTGCCAAAAGAACAACAGCAAAAAGTCAACTCCCCTCCTCCCCACTAGAAATCAATCCCCCTTTGTTAGCATCACACAGGGCTTCCATTGAATGCCAGCCACCACGTGACTCCTGAAGGGTCGGGGCAGCCAGGGTGAAAGTGAGTCACAGAAGAGTCAAACGGAGGAAGAACATTGGAACACTCTGATTTGTCTGAACAGCTGGACTCAATCAGATTATCAGCGTCAGATTCCCCTCCGCATCTAAACACCCCCCCAATGGGAACAGGATTCAGGAAGATTTGGCCCTAGGTCAGGTTTTTGCTGTTCGCTTGGCATTCAAGGCCGTGGCTGTGCAAAGTTGCTGCAGTTATGGTCCAAGATGAGACACAGGACATTTCCCTCTCCCTCCTTGAAGGTACCAGCCTCTATTTGCCGCTGCTGCTGCGCTATCCATCCATTGAGTCAATCCCAGGGCTTAATTCCTGGCAATTGAGCAGCATTAGCCACCCCAGAGGCCATTTGAGGGAAAAGGAGAGAGCAGGTGATTTGAAAGATGTCGCAGCTTGAAAATTTGCTCCTAACCTTGTCATGGACCCGGACTCCAGGGCGCCTGGCAGTGTACGAACAGCAAACAAAACCAAAAAAGACGGCCCTTGCCCCAAAGAACTTCCAGCGCAAGGAAGAAAGAGAAGAGACAACAGATGGGGATGGACGGGGGAGCACAAGGAGAAAGTCTTGGCCAACATGAAAGGCCATCCAGTTTTCTGTAGGCATCTCAGCCAAGAAGAATTTTAAGTGTCAATACAAGATCAGCTCAATTCCCAGGGGCTTCCTGGTCCCTTTCCCTCCCGTGTCTCGGAGGCCATTAATCAGGAGCTAGCAGCATCAGCTGATCAGAGCATCTCACAGAGACCTCGGAGCATCTTGTTCCTCCCACAATGTGCTAGCTTGTTACTGCAGTCTGGGCTCCAGGGTTTCCTCCCCTCAAGGAACAAGCCTGAGTCAGGAAGGTTGCACTACTTCTGTTTGCCATGGGATATCACGGTTGAACCCAGCATTCCTGAATCCTAAGCAAGCACTCTAACTAAAAGGCCATCTTTGCCTCCCTAAATACATTGGAAGCAGCCAGGGTGAGGGACGGGGTGTGAGGAGCTGGGTGAAAGTGGCCACCGTGCATTGGACCATAGCCTGGGGGGAGCCCAGAGTGTCAGCTTGTTAGGGGTTGAGCACTCTGGAGAGTCTGGCCCTTATTTAGGAGCCTGAATGAGACCTCAGCCCTGGAAATCCAGCCCAGATTGCAGGTGCTGAGCTGTTTGGAAAAAATGCAGGCCAGCCCATGCCACCTGGTAAAAAGATTTGTCCCAACTTTAATGGGGAACGATGGGAACATTTCATGTCTTTTAAATTAACCCATGTGCTTCCCGCCACCCAAGAACCCAGGTAGACAGATATTCAGGAGACAAGGGGAAAGGAGTGAAATCAGATTACGGTGCGTAGCAGGCAGCTATCTTGCAGAACAGCTCACAGCCAAGGAGACAGTGGCAGCAGGAAGGAGCAGAGGCTTCCAGCACATCTGAACCAAAGCATCTTTCGGTTTTAGTATAGCAAACGGGGCCAGACATTGAAAGGAGCCATCTTGCACAGGCAGGAAGCAGCATAAACTGGATGGGACCTGATAGGACCTCCCTCTCCTCGCATTCAGATTCTAGGGCAATGAAAACAAGCTGTGTGATTAAGACGCTGGGGAAGAAGGGGGCAGGAACAGATAAGGGACTAGGTGGGGACTCAAGCCTATGTCTACACTGGCCAGTTAGCTCGAATTAAGGAGGCTTAATTCGAACTAACTAAAGCCATGGCTACACTAGCTTTAGTTAGTTCGAATTAAGGGCTTCCTTAATTCAAACTAATAAGTTCAAATAGGGTATTCGAACTAAAGGCTTAATTTGAACTAACTAGTTCGAGATAACCAATGTGGCCATGTTAATTCGAACTAATTTCTTAGTTCGAATTAACCGGCCATTGAAATGAATGAGGATCGCTAATTCGAACTAAGCAAATGCTTGCTTAGTTCGAACTAACATTCCAGTGTGGCCATGCTAGTTCGAATTAAGCTAATTCGAACTAACTAAAATTAGTTCGAATTAGTTAGTTCGAACTAACTAATTTGAACTAAGTTTAGCAAGTGTAGACATAGCCAAGGATCTGTGTTCCAGTTCTGCTCCAGCCTTTCACTCCTTGGCAAGTCACTTAAATATACACTGGGCCTCAGTTTCCCCATCTGCAAAAAGGGCTCAATTTTCAAAAGAGCCAAATTCCCCTCAAAAGTCATTGGGATTTAGGCATTTAATTCCCTTTGCCTGCTTTGAAAATCCCAACCTTTATCACCCCCACATTTCAACATTGCAGGTATTTTCCAATACTACAGGATGGCTAAAGTATGCTGTAAAATCTTTTAAAGAGCTCTCTTGCCTTTTAAGCACAGGGTGGGGGGAGGGGAAGAGTCATCCAATCAAAAACCATGACTGTCTCTTCCCCAGGAACAACCACATGGGTCAGCCTGTCCTCCGCTTGCATGCCCAGTCAGAAGGGGGAAGAATTCAAGGAAACTGAAACCAAATCAGGGGGACCCATCCAGCTTCTCCTCCATCCTTAACTGTGTCCCTCCCACCCCATATACTGCCAACAGCCTCTTGGCTCACCTCTTTCCCTCTCTCAGGGTGGGCTGTGAGGATAAAACCCTTCGAAGATAGCTATGTGCACAGGTTCTGTGCTGCTGATGGCACAAAACCCAGACAGACAGTGCAATTCCCTAGTGGTGGAAAAGATTCTTGTCTGCAAGGTTTCCTAGGTGGAAATGCAAGTTCTTACAAGCGTCAAACAAACTCTGAGTTGCAGAAGACGGGCAGTCAGGTGCTTGTCAGAAGTGTGATATGTTGCCTATATAGATAATCAGGCCTTCCACTGCTGCAGGAACTAAATGAACACCTCATTTTCTTAATCAGTTTATCTTCATAGAAAGCTGTATCAGGCCCATTTTACAGAGGAGGGAAACTGAGGCAGAGAATGATTAAGGCCCAGCACCTGAAAAGGAAACAGCCTTTGAGGCTTGGCCTGATTTGCTTGGGGTCATAACTCATGTTAGGAGCCAGGAATCAATCAGATCTTTCACCTACATATCCGAGGGTTTTATATTGCTGCCCATCACCAGAGACTCTGGGCATCTTCCATCTAAAATCAGTACCAATAGCCAAGTCCCTAGCAGACTTCATGGAGCCTTTGGCACTCTGAGCCCCAACCCAGTGCTACACCCAGGACCCCCTTCCTACCATCAGCACCACGGCAACTCTTAGCACTTGTCCTCCTTTGCACGAGTGCTTTGAGATTTCTGTCTGAGGCCCCTTGCATGCCCACAGAGGTTCGCCAACCTCCAGCATCCCAACCCTGACGGTGTAGGAGGAAAGAAGCCAAGCAACATGTGCGGGAGAGATTTCAAAATGTTTTGGGAACTGAAGCCTGAGCAAGAAGCAGACACGAGTAAGCACGTAGTGGCTTTCCATATCAAAAGCACTTTACCATTGCTAACGAATTAAACCTCACCCCTGCCCGCGCAGCCCTGCCAGGGAGTAAGACTGCCTGGTGCTTACCCACGCTGGCTCTTTACCGGTCGAGCGCTTCGCAGCCATCAAACCTCCCTGTGTCTAAGGGGAGTTCTAGGGTCTCCATGGAGGGATGGAGGGACGGAGAGGGGTGGGCCCAGAGAGCCACTGGCACAGGAAGAGAACCCAGGCATCCTGCCTCAGTGTCCCCTTGGCTTTAACTGCTATTGTTCATTCATATTGCAGCGGAACGTAGGCGCCTGTGGTGCTAGGCGCTGCACAAACACAACAAAGCCAAGTCCTGCCCCAACCGCTGACTTTCTAAGCAATCTCATCAACCAGGCCCCATGGTGCTGGGTGCTCTAGAAACAGACAGACCGACCCCCTACCATCTAAGCAGACAAGATGGGGCAGGCGGGAAGAGAAGAAAGAAAGTGCAGTTATCCCTGTTTCACAGATATAGATGAGGGGCCCAGGGTGACTTGTGCAAGGCTACGTGGGGAGTCCAGGGAAGATGGGACTTGTAGCCAGGGCTGGATGGAGATTCGGATTTGGGTTCAAGACCTTCCTCAATCTTCTCAGTAGGAGACAACACCAAAGTGCCCCAGGGAGAATTCCCTGTGCCAGTTTAACCCTTTGTCTCCTTGCAGAGAACTGCTGGGAAGGAGGGTCCCCCCAGGCTGGTGTCACCGAGTGCGGCTGGACTAAGAAACTAATGCCTATTTGAGCCCCTTCAGAAAGGCTCAAGTCCCAGAAGCTGTCGTTAACCACCCTGGCTCAGATCCGTTGCTGAGGCGCGGGGCTGTGAGTGCCCTAAAGTGGGGACCGGCGACAGGGGCGCTAGTCTGGAATCCCGGCCACCGGGGTTCAATTCTCTTCTCCGCCATGGATGCCTTGTGCAAGTCACTTAGCATCTGTGAAGCAGCAAATTCTGCCACAGAACACCCACACCTCAAGGGCACCCCCTTGTGCCAGGGCATGGCATTGCAGGGAACTTTGCGTCTTGCACCCAGAGGGTGAACATTTCCTCAGCCCCCCTGTGGCCTGTCTCTGCCCAGTCTGGCCCACCAGCCAGCTCAAATTCAATCTACTTCTGGGGAAACAAAAGGTGCAAGTAAAAGGCAGAACTCCTCTATTCCCCTACCCCTCTTTCCCTTGAGCTACACAAGGTTTCTGCTTCTTAGCCCCTCCTCCTGGGCCCTCAAGAGTTTCTCTTTGGCTGCTACCTTCCAGCAGGTTTCCCCACCACCACTCTGGCAGCTTCCTTCAGGGAACTCCCTGCCCCTTCCAGAGGCCTGCCGCATCAATCCAATCTGCTCCCCAGAGGTCTCTTTCAGCCTCCTCTCTCTTCTGAGTCTCCACCTTTCCTGCATTCACAGTTGTGTTTAAGTAGCCCTCCTGATTCCACCCTCCTCCAGACACAGATGGGATCAGTTGTTACAATCAAGTTACCTTCCCATCCAACTAGTGAGAGGGATAGCTGCTAGCTTGCAGGCCTGGCTGGACAAGCGGGATCCAAGCAAGCAGGTTGTGCGGCTAAATCACTTAAAAACCAGAAGGCGCTCAGTTACTACAGCAACAGGGGCAGATAAGTACGGTAGGTGGCTTGCCTCAGCCTAACTATGCCAGTTTACACCCATGAAGATCTGGGCTCTGTTCACAGATGTGAAAACTGAGGCACAGAGTTTTGGGGGCAGGGGAAGAGAGAGCCACAGCAAATCAGAAACGACTCCTGGCCTCTTTGTCCTCCATTCGGAGACGATCCCCATGCAGCAATCAACAGGCTGGTGGCTCCCTCTGTGATTTCCTCCTGGCCCATCAGAAACCATGACACACAGTGCCGTAACATGGGAAGGGGGGGGGGGGAGGGGGGAAATCAACCATCTAATGAGAATCCTACAAGCACTGGGGGAAGGAATGCAAAGCCAGAGAGCAGAAGAAACACCAAACCTGGTCCAGAGATGGCAGAAGGGAGATCCCCCGGCAATTGCTACCATTTCATGACATCCGCTTGGAGCTCAGAGCGCGCTGGATCGGAAGGGCCCCTCCTAGTTATTCCACTCTTGTGTTTTTTCCCTTTTCTTTTTTTAAGCTACATTCCTTGTCGGAGTGGGTGGAAAACAGCCAAGGCTCCCTCCCCTGACAGCTCCAGCCTATTGGCGGAGCAGGAAGAAAGGGCCTCTTTGCAGACGCTGGAATCAGGAGACAGCAAAGTCAATAAAAAGGAGCTTTTGTGCTAGAAACAGCCCATTATCCCGACCACCACCCTTTTATGTTTAGAGACTCCAAAGCGATTGGTGCTCCCTCCTTTCCTGGGATGCTTCTCCCAGCTAAAAGCTTTAGCCTCCACAGCACAAATGCCCCCATTCCTAGGTCCATACCCTTCTGGGCCAGCTTCCATCCACTGTACAGGGGCCCCACCGGGCATAGTTCACCAGCAGGGCATTATTGTAACGGCTGTTGTCTCAGCTACGCACTAGCAGCTCAGAACCTCTTTGTGAGATATTCTCGGTGGTCCTGGCTGCGTTAAAAACAAACCCAGAAAAGACGACCCCTTTCTTGGTATCACAGCATCCAACATGTGACCTCATCATGCCCAGCTATTCAATAATGTTTGCCTTTAAGGATTTTTGAAGTGCTTTGTGGACAGGTCTGCAACATGAATTGTAACATCCCCCAACCCCATTTATAAAGGGATTTTGGCCTTTTTGCAACAGCTGGTTAGAAAGGTGTCAGTACAAGTTATCCTGGATGGTTACAGGTAACCTGTTAGCCTCTAGCAATGGTTTAAGCCTTTATTAATCCTCTACAAACTATTCATCAAGCTAGGACTGAGATCAAGTTGAAGTAGAGCAAAGCTGGAGTACAAGAGAGGAGGATGCCACAGTGTTAGTGACCAGTCATAGCTCACGCCCTTCATAATCAGCTAGAAGAAAGTCACCAGTTGGGTGATTCAAGTTCAGAGATTATGGCTAATTGGGAGGAGCTGCGTGCCAAGTGAGGACAAAGAAAATTACAGAAAGCTTTAGGGTGCAATTAGTGACTTTCACTTATGTTACACAGGGCGCCGCGCCACCGTGAGTTACTGTATGACAAACCGGGGTGCAAATCTAGAGTGCCCCAGCTCTCTGTGCAATAACGGGTGGTGTGCTCATGGATAAGTCCCGGAGTGCAGCAGGGGGCACAGCTGCTTGTGAAGGGCCGTTTACTGGGATGTCAAACTGTGCTTTATTAGAGGCCACATGGGAAGTTACTGCCTGGGGAGTCACACACTGGCTGGCCATCCATGATCTCACCATGCAGGTAAGCTTTGAAAACAAGGCACATGCCACTTCTGAAATTTTTTCCCCTACACTCTGATTCAGCAAAACTCTTTCTTAACATTAAGGGTGCACTTGAGTTCCTCTTTATTCATCAGTGCATTGATGCACCTTTGTCTGGCCCCACTGATTGGCCTGTTTGATCCACTCAGGATAATAAACCCTATGTTCCATTCTGCTGATTAACATGGAGATCAGGATGGTGGTACAAGAACTAGACAAGAACAAGAAAGGTTAAACACCTGCTTTAGTTGCAAGCTAGGCTTGACAAGGAGGTGTCAAAAGAAAAAGCTGGGCATGTGGGTTTTTGGTTTAAAATATGGCAGTAGTGTTTGCCTGAAGGCTCGAAGGCAGATAGTGTGAGAAACTGTAGAGGATTTAGAAGAGAACTGCAAGAAACATTCAAAGTTTGGAAAAGACGCATTACATGAGAGACAAAGGAACTCAGCCAATTCATGTTCTAAAAAGCTAAAAGGTGACTTTAACACAGTCTCCACACAAGGAGATACCAGATCATAGAGTTCCAAAGGGGGAGCTGTATTAGTCTAGTTCAGCAAAACAAACAAGGAGTCCTGTGACATTTTTAAAGACTAACAAATGTATTTATCGCATGAGCTTTCGTGGGAGAAAGTCCCACTTCGTCAGATGCCTGGAAGAACGTAGATCACAGAGGGCGCTCTAGCAAACAAAGGAACCATGAGAGCCAATGGCCAGCAACTAAAGCTAGAAAAATTCAAAGTGTTTAGTGGTGAGCGTAATTAACTGTTTGAAGTTTTCCAAGAGATGTGTATGAGGATTCTCCAGCGCTTGGAATCTGTCTACAGACTTAGAGCCATTCTAGCTCCTCTGCAAGATATGGGCTGGATGCAGGAATCATCGGATGCCATGCTCTGGCCGGCACTGTGCAGCAATTGAGACAAGATGATTCACAATGGTCCTTTTGGATCTATGACCTTCAGCTACAATTTTAAGAATGCTACAGAGCTAGTTCCTGTCTCATTTCCTTTGGCACAGAGCATCTGAGCCCACATCTAGCCACCCATTCAAGCAGAGCGGAGGCACCAGTGATTAACATTTTGACTCTTGTGCCTCAGGAACTGAAGCTCAAGGAAGGCTGACTTTTAAAACCAAGCCCTCTCCACTGTGATCCTTTGGGCTAGAATTAATCTCCAAAAAGCCAATTCTGGGATGCTACACGAAGTGTTTTGAACAGGCCTCATAGCATAGTAAGCACACTTATCAGGAGGCTGCTGTTCCGTCATTTACCCACCTGAAAGGTACGGCTTGGGCTGAGCTAAGCCTCATGTTAAATGTGTTCATAAAGGACCCGCATAGACAATTGATTCTTTTGCTTCAAGCTGAGTCTTGTGTGCTCAGTGCTGTACAGACTAGGCAGTCCCTGCTGGAAGAGCTTACACACAAAACAGCCAAGACAAATGAAGGTGGGAAGGGGAAACTGAGGCATGGAGGGAAAATGATTTGCCAGAGGACACCCAGCTGGTCAGTAGCAGAACAGCAAATAGAATTCTGGTCTCCAGCCTCAGGCCGATAAGATGCTCTAGTCCCTGGACGATGCTGCTGTCCCCTTTCAAATGCTCATGCTACAGCTGGATGCATACTTTTGATAATGGTCTGGCAGCGAGTGTACCGAGATTGCTTTTTAATATACATGACCATAATGTACACACCGACCCACACCGCCATCTCTTGCCAGGCAAACTCTTTGGGGGAGGGACTAGGTTTGCGATGGATGCCCATCCGCTAGCGCAGGAAGCCCTACTGCTCAATTTGGGCTTGAAGGCATAATCCCTACACAACTAATAAATAATCTCAGGGTTTTCAGAAGAGCACCTACGGTGGAGTGGCAGACCCAAGGACCAAAACGCAGCAGGCCAAGTGCCCTGCCCTAATCCCTGTAAACACAAGATTGAGAAAAACTGTAGGAGACCTTGATACGACTAACGGTAATGATTTTCTGAGAGAGCAGTGAAATCCTAACCCACTGACCGCCCTGCTCCAGCACAAGATGTCCGATAAAAATACAGCTTTTCTTCCTTCACCTTTCCATGAGTGCAGCCCCAGAGACGTTGATACCATGGGCATGAGCATTCGAAGAACCTGTCCTGAATAGAAGTGTCCTGGGAGTGGTGTAATAAGCCCCTGGCACAGGGATCCCTGACCCCAATATCACCAGCCAAGTGACTCCAGGGAGGCGGGTGGGAAGACAGCCATCCAGGCAAACAAAACCCCCATTGCTGCTTTGCAGCAGGATCTGGGTCAGTCGAACAGGGGCACGCTGTGTGTGAAGCTAAAGGCCTGGCGCTGGGGAATGGTTCCCGAGAAGCTGTGTTAATGGGGATCATAGCACATGCTGAGTGCCAGCTTTGGACTGGGTTAATGCCCGTGCGACCTTTCCAAGCCAACAGACACATTTTAAAACTCTTTCTGAGCTGTCCTCAGCCACCCCCTTTGCGCCGCTCTTGGCACAGTCATTTAGAAACAGGGCACGTTTCATTTCTCTCTCAAAAGGAGCTGCCCAACTTATTGTTCTGGAAGGAAGTGGAGAGCCTGCTTTTCCTTCACACTTTGCAGTAGCAGCATAAAGGAGCCTTCAAGTAAGTGTAAATTACATCTGTGTCCACTTTAGGGGCCCCTGCCGCAGCAGCGTGAACGAGAATTGGCCCTTAAGGCAGCAAGGGAAGATTTTTAAAAACTCTAGGCCAAAATTTTCCAGAGTCTTGTGATGGTGGGAGCCCAGGTTGATACAAATCTTAAAGAAGCTGCGTCGTCAGAAGCCGCAGTCAGCTTCTTTCCGGAAATCAGGCTCCTTTGGGGTGGGTCACGTTGGGCCCCTCAGAATCACTAGACACTTCTGAGACGTGGCTGTTTCTAAATCCATTTGAAAAAAACCAAGCTCTCTCCGAGCCCCATCCTTCTGAAAGTGTATTACTTCCCCCAAAACGATTGGCAGAGGGAAAATGGATTTTTATTACTATTACAGCTGTCCAGTGACAGAAGGGTCCACTGTGTTAGACACTGCCCAAGGCACAGAGAGAGAGATCCACTGCCCAATCTAACTTGACTAAACAGTACCATTATACCCCCCATCACAGATGCGGAACAGAGAGTTCTAGCTCGAGATGGTTGAAAACGCTATCTGTTTTACCTGCAAGCAAATAAAACTTTTTCATTATACCTTTAAATAAAATCTTTATGTCAAAACAAAACCACTCTCTTTCCTCACCTTTTGAAAAGCTAGAGTGACTGTATTTAGACTCATTTTCCCCCTCCTTTTGCCCCTCTGGAACATTTCCAAAGTTGAAGGAATTTTTGAAGAGTTAGAGGAGGAAAAAAAGGAGACAAAACTGGACAATTTTTTAAATTGCACTTGGCATCAAAAAAAAGGGGGAGAAGGGGAACAAAAAATGGAGTTCTTCAGTTTTCAAAAAAGATGAAAAATTCAACTTGAATTTTAGTATTTCCTAAAAAAAAATCATTTATTCACATAACTATTTGTTTGACAAAGCCCTGGTTTTTGTCAAAATGTTTCAACTAGGTTTCCTATATAAAAAAAGCACATTTGGTACAGCTGAAGTGTTCCGTTATTGTGGGAGACTGAGGCCACACTGTGCTAGACACTGTCCAAACTCAAACGGTTCCTTGTTTCCCAAAAAACCTACAGTCTAGAGCTGTGTAAGCCCCAATCAATGGGGATTTCACAATGGCCACGTTGATCAAGAGCCCCACGCTAGTGCTTACAGAATGAGGTATTGGACCTTTCAGGTTTAGGTTGCCGATTTGGATCATTAGCTCAGAAGACCCTCACTTACTATCCATAGTTTTGCTTCATATCCTACATGGAATTAATGGGCAAGGTCTTAGTTCAGAAGTCACAAAAACAGCCCCTTCTCGGAAGCCAAAGCAGACAGAGCAAGGATTCAATGGGCTACGGAGAAGGAGCTTTCCTTCTGCTTGAGGGGAATCATATTGGGACAGAGAGGCAGCACATGCTTGTCACACTGTTCTGCGGCTCAAGGATTTGAGCCCCAGGGCTGCCTGTCTGGTTAACATTCATAACCATCAAATTTGCCAGCTAATACAAAGACTGCAGACTCAGGAGAAAGAGGGAGGCCTGTTCGGGCACACAGGAGACAACAAAATGGCTCATGACATGCAAAGAGCCAATCTAAAGAAAGGCAATTTCCTGGCTAGGCAGAACTTGTGCCGTAAACTGCGCCTCTGAAGTCAGCAGGAAAATGACATTTAAAGGTAGTTAGGGAAATGTCCAGTTTAGACTAGTATGCATGGAAGGTGCTGTACATTGTGCCAGGGATAAACTCAAGAGATCATAAACAATCAGGGAGGGGAAAATAAGGAACAGAGCAATCAGGAAGTACAAACATCTTGAACTTTATTAAGCCAGCCAATGGGTTCCAACCACAGTCACATGCATGCCATGAAATCAGAGGTCAAAGGCCCTGTGCCCAATATCCTACCTATATTATCAGTCAGCTGACCCATGTGTGGGGTTGCTCCCCTCACAGAGGCATCGCCGGCACAGTAAATCCATAGTGCATACTCATTTCACTGTGACTCCATAGGCAAGGGGGTCGTTGGCGCTACAAAATGGAGGGAGGGTGTTGGCCTCCTTTAGCTCCCACCCAGCAATAATCTTCTCGTCATTGATTTTAATATTTGCAGAAGCAAAGGAAGGATTGGCTTATGGGAAAGAACTCCCCTGCTCATCCTGACCGACCTCTAATTTCATCATCAGCTGACATCCCACCCCTTGAAACAGCTATCGGCATTGTTTCAAATAGCATCGGAACAATCACGTGACTAGAGCGGGGTGGGGGGGTACAGAATAAAGTGTTGTTTGGCACAGTGCTTCCCATACAGTGCAGAGTCCAGCACACACCAAACAGTGGTTCTCACCCATAGCCACGCACACAGATTGCTGCTATATGCCGACCTCTTGAGAAACCAGAGGCCGTTAGTTACCAGAAAAACGGAATGAGGTTGCCATGCTGAAGCTTCTGGGAACCCACCTCAGTGGAGGGGGGAAAACAGAAAAACAAAGCTCAGAAACACACAAAATGACTAAATTAAATCAATGTTTTAAACCCATAAAGCACCTTTTTTTCCTACCCAAACCAGCAGAGCGGGTGCTATGACTCTTGAGCCAACAGTTCTCCCCTGAGGCTAGTCAGGTCCAAGATAGCTACTGAGACAGCACCACTTGCGTTAGCAGAGGAAAGGCTTGTGTGTTGCACTAGGAGAGCTTGGAAGGTCAGTTTGCAGCTGGGTGCCATTATTAAACGCTGTGGTTGACTCCTCTCAAACCCAAACCCACAGGGATAAGAAGCCACAGGCAGTGCTGTGGGCTGCGATCCATCAACTCTCAGCCCCCCACTGGACATTTAAGCCATCTATCTGCAAAGAAATGCTTGGCATCAACATCTTCCATTGCAAATGACTAAATGTAGCCACTTCCTTTTGAGTTCTAGACTGGGATTTAAGATTCCGGGACCCAACCCCCTGCAGGGTCTAGGCCAGCACAGCTCCAATTGTGCATTTAATCCTGGCTGTGTTTTTGATAGAAATATGCCAACTTGCACTATTGGCCCATTCTGAGTTGCAGGATGGGGCCTTAACAGCATCTCCGCTGCAGCTATCTTGAAAATAATCAGGCAGTGTCTCCAATTAAAGCCCAATGCTAGAAAAAGTTTTATCAGAGGAAACAATCTGTCATCTTCCTTGGCGCTGTGCTTTATGGCTGTGATGTTCCACAGACCGGGATACTATTTTTTGTCCCTTTCCCAGTTTAGATTAAATCCAGCAAGGGCACAGACAATGTGTCACTTGCATTTAATCATGGTTCCATGGACACACGGTTTTGGAGGATAAAACCATGCTTGAGGATCTTCAATAAGCATCTTGGAAAAATGATCACCTGGCCTTAAACTTCCTACCTGAGCAGAAAAAAGGTGGAAGATGTGTGTGGAGACAGAAAAAGGTGGTACGCTGGTCTCCTTTGCTAAGTACCTAGCAACACTCTTCATGATGGAGAATAGCCAAGGGCATTTCCCATCCTCTAATTACTGCATCTTGTGGTAATACCAAAATTACCCTTTAGAAAGGCAGTGCATCAAGACAGGGAAGTTTATAGGGTGAAGTCTCCCCACTAAATAAAAAAAAACCCCCACTCTTGATTTCTCTTTCTGGACACATGAAGAGGGATCTCTTTTTAGCTCAGCAACATTTATTGTTACAAAATAAAGTTAAGATTAAAAAATACCTTCCCCCCCAAAATATGACATTTTAAAACGACTTGCATGCCCCAATGCAACTGTCAAAACAACCCAGTTCAACCGCTTGCTCCAGCGGCCGTTTCATTTCAAAAGATGGACAGCTGTGGCCCCAGCTTCAACATCTCTTCCATGCCAAGGCTTCACTTCCTCCCTAATCGTCCTCACTTAATGATCACGTTCATGCAGCGCTGGGTAGCTGCTCTCCAGCTCCACTCTATACATGATCCCTTAGTCACAAACGTTGGCTCTAGGGTTCTACTCCTAATTTGGGGTTGCACTGTTGACAGGGAAGGCATAACTAATTGCAGAGCTAATAGGATCTGTTTGCAAGGGACTGATTTTTGGTTTCTGCTTCTCTTGCTCTGCTCCCGCACCCCCAATCTTATCCATTGGAACACTCGACCTCTGAACAGCTCCCACCCATGGTGCTGGACATCAATTGCATTCCCGTTTCTTTGCAAAACCAAAGCAGCATGTCTCACACTACACACATGGGAGGGAAAAAAAAAAAAGATTTCCTAAGACAAGAGACGTAATCGGCTGTGTCACAGCTTCATTTGGTGCAGATCTTGCTTCCACTACAACACACTCATTGCTGTGGGTTCACAGGCCCTCTCAGTTTGCATCCTATCAAGAGGAGCTGGGGGGACACCCACATACTAGAGAGAAAGTCTGATCCACAACACAGAAGTCGAGATGACCTAGACTTATGGGTCAGTGGGGAGTGTAATTTAGTGCAATGGACAGCACCATGATAAAAGAGGAACAGAACTGCAGAGGGGGAATTCGTTCACCTTCAAGACTACACTGCTCTGGCTCATTGGGAGGGTCTCACGGAGGCATCATACACCAGGTAGACCTTTTTTGATTTTTGTATCTCCATTAAATAAAAACATGAGCTAAACAGACACAGATCTAATAAAAGAAAACAGTGGCATATATGTGGGAATGGACAAATTCTGTGCAGTAATCATCACGTGGGGCTAGGCCATGGCCGAAACCTGTTTGTAAACAGAGGAACCCATCAGGATGGGTGAAAGTCCTCAGTCAGAATTTTTGCTTATGCTCTTGTCTTGGCATGGCCTGGTAAAGCACCAGAAGTTTCAAGTGAAGCCATAAAGAGAACATCTGTTAGCAACACCGACCCCAACACCCTCTTCTGCTTTCCAGAGAAATAAAATCAATTTAAAGCACCCTGACTTCCCATGGCCTGTCACCTGAGAAACGGCTGCTGGATGCAAAGTGATCGAACCCACAAGGTGGGTGAATCCTGTGGGATTCATACTGGTCTGAACCACAAATGGGCCATTTTGCAATCCCGCTGTGATGCGTAATGCTGGAAAATCTGCAGGGATTGGCAATGGCCCCTTATTCATAACCAGTGATAGCAGCTTTTTGTCAGGTCAAATTAAACCAGCCTGACTGAGCCAGGGGGCTGAACTCATTACTTGCATAGTAGCTGCTGGTTCAAGTGGATGGGGACATCTGGTCTTACAGAACAGTGAGATAGATCATCTGCAAAGAGATAGTTCAACTTACATGCACCACTTAGTGATCTTTGTAGCAATGTGCTTTCCATTTACCGGTACCGGCGATACCAGAAGTGAGATGGAAGAAGATGCCTAGAGATGGTGCAGCATGGAGGTTTGTATGTTTGCCTCGCAGGAGACGAAGGCAGCTAATTCCAGCATCTGCACAGCTCTTGTTTTCTCACCCTTTATGGGTGTTGCTTTATGACTGAAAGGCATAGCGCAGTCCACAGACCAGCTCTAGCTGACGCTGAATTGAAGTGGTCACTGCATTTCCCCATCCCACTCCTAGAGACTGCAGGACTGCATAAGCTCTGCAAACCTCTCTTGATTTTCATGGTAGCTGCATCTAGAAGCAACTGAAGAGAGAGTCGATAGCTTATGAAAGTCAACTCCTCACTGCAAAATAAGGAATTTGGGGCCCTTTGGAGATGTTTTCAGGTCCGGTTTGCCTCGAGTCTCAGCAGGCTCAAGCCAAACCAGGGATCTTTGCAATTACACATGCAAAGCAGCTCCATTACGATGACCAGGAACTAGTCCGGATTCCATTCACATTTACCCTCCTCTAAACAAAGACCTAACACTGGGAGTGGGGGCCATTTAGGAGGAAGAAAGAACCCTTTCCTCCTGTTCCCTGAAGCGGCCCAAGCCAGGTTTATCCTGGCTCACAAAACACACAACACATACAAAAGCAAGGAAAGGACATCAAACTCCTAGCGGGATAGGGAAGGCTTCTGGCTGGTGCTGCTCTCTACAGACAACAATCACTTTGCGCTCCCCCCTAGAATGGAAAGGGGAGGAGAGGAATAAATAAATTTGTTCCTAAAACTTTAGGTAAAGAGCTTCTTTCTTTGCTATTTTTTTAAAAAAATAAAATAGCATCATCGTTTCCTTTTTTTCTTTAATTCTTTATCGAAGAGGATCCAGAACCCCAAAGGAACTCCACCTTTCTTTTTTAATATATATACTAAGAATTAAAAGAAAGAAGATGAAAAAAATGAATTAAAAAGACGTTCATTTTCCTATCACCAGATTCCCACCAAAGAGCACTCTTTGGATCTTTGTCCCCAACCCAGGAAGCTGGGCTCTTTAGTTGTTTCACTTCCACTACAGTGGATTTGGCTTGTTTAAATAAAGTCCATACGAGGAGCTGCCTGCCCATTGTGGATGAGCAAGCAGACTTCGGGGGGGATGCACGACTGCCCATCTCTCGCCCATCCCTGCTGACTGGGAGAAGGGCAGATCTCGTCTTGGCTCGCTGATGTCTCTCTTCTCAGAGCAGCCGGCGCTGTTGGAGATGTACAGTTGTCTGCTGGGGTGGGGGTTGTGGGTCTCTGCGTGCGTGCCGGAACTGGATTTATTTTGGGCATTACTGCTGCTGCTGCTGCTTCGTGTCTTAAGTCTCGCCTGTGTTTTGTTTCCTTCGCTCAGACACTGCACGTTCTGAGAGGGGGAGAGAACGGTACACCAACCCGATACCCTTCTGACCGTCAGCCCATCTCCTTCCACTGCTTGTAGAACTCCAGAACATTTTTTATTTCTACGCTGGCACTGGCCGCTGCCTGGATAGCTGCCTGGAGACGAAAACAAAACAGTTATCTTCCCTGGACTGCCAAAACAGCAGACTGGATGATCCAACAGGCACTTACATGGCCACCCATCACCGTGGTATGGGCCCAGTCCATGGAACGCTGAAGTGAATGGTCGTCCTTCCATTCACTACCATGGCAACTGAATCAGACCTTTCTTGATCCACCGCACACTTTAGTGCAGGGGGAGGCAACCTCCAAACAGTGGCACACAAGCCCATTCGGAGCGGCACTCGGCATCCCGTGGCGCCACAAAAATTGCCACTCCTGCCACCAATAGACACTCCAAGAGGCTTCCTTCGGGGGCAGCTGCAGTGCGGAGGTCTCTGCCATGTCCATACCCAGGCACACCATGTAAAGAAGCCGCCCAGAGCGGCTCCTCTCTGTGGTGTGCCACCATCAAAAGGAGTGACTCCAGGCAACCCCTGTCCCCAGGCACGCTGCTGCGAGGAGCCACTCCAGGTGGCTTCTTTCCTTGAACGGGTTGTCGGCACCAGCTGAAGGTTGAGGAGGAGGGGCCGGCACAGGGGTCGGCAAAGGTTGCCGGCCCCTGCTTTAGTGTATTAGCCCCCAAACCCATGTAAGACAGAGAAGCATTGTCCTTGGGGGAACTGATTTCCACAAGGAATGTGGAGCTAAACCAGGAAATAAACCCAGGTCTCCTGAGTCTCAGTCCACTGCCTTGACCATCTCCCCCACAGTTTAACAGCTCTTTTCCACCCTAACTCCTCGGTCAGGAGCATTTTTATTTAATTAGATAGTTCAGAGTCAGATTTGACACTGTGTGTGGGGCAGGGGAAGAAATCAGTACAATATCACAGAGTAATGGAATAGAAAAAGCCTGCTGGCCCCCAATGTAGTCTATCGCTCAACCAGCACAGCATAATCTCCAGAGCTTTGGTCACCAAACTCAAATCTCTCGAGGGAAGGGGCTTTCTAACTAAGGCCAAGAAAGCTTGAAGTTCCAGACAGCCTTCTCAAATTCTCTTCATATTTTTTTTTCCTCATTACACGTAATTCTGCCTCTTTGCCCACCCTGAACAATTCCTCTCCAGGGGGCAGCGTAAACAATACGTAACTATGTTTTTAGAAGCCTTTGGTCTGTTTCGCTATTTTTCCAGCCCCTGAGAGCACAAGAGAAGAACCTGGAAAAGGGGCACAGTTTATTCTTTTTATGAAGCCAAAGCTCTTCCAAAGGAGGCAAAGCCAAATAGAGGGTGAGTTTTTCAAAGCTGGCAAGGGGATTTAGAAGTACAACTGCCACTTAAATCGACAGGAGCTGGGCATCTAGGCAGCTTTGAAAATCTCAGGGACAATGCCTGTGCAAAACCAAACGGCCTGATTCTTATTCACCCTAGGCAGCTCTGACATTATAAAGGGGCCTTAAAATGGTGTAAGTAACAGTTACACCCATTCGAAAGCCCCCTTCGCACTACCGACTTAATATAAAAGGGCCCGAGTGCAAATGAGAATAAGGGCCATGATTTCTAAACCAGGCTCGTGAAACAAACTACACTTACCAGCCCAGGCAGCAAACACTAAGGATGCAGATGGTGAAGTGAGTATTTTCCTTACCTGAGGTCAGGAAGGATGATGTCGGTCGTTGTAACCCAGTTACCTTATCCCAAGACACTGACCTGCATGGACGCAGAGAATTTGCTTGGATCATCCGGCTGCAAGCCAGTTATGATGGTAACCATCCCTGTGGTGTCATCCTCTCCGTTGCCTTGGGACACGGTCAACTGTTTGCAGCTGTCCAATATTTTATAGAGGTTCCTGTCACATTGAGGTAAACAACCCAATCACCACTTGTGTCTGTGCAAACAGGCACTGATTTCACTTATCCACAGGGCAAGCGCCCTTCTCACAAGAGGGCACGATCTCTCAACCCCGTTATTTGTGTTAAAGCAGCACCTAGAGCAGTGGTACTCAACCTTCTCCCGTAATCCTTCCCCTTCCCCCTTACCAGGAATGGAACCTGCCGCACCCCCCTTCCATGTCTGCCCAGCCAAGGCTTCCGCCAGAGTCACTTGGGCAGAAGAGGAGAGGGACCGGGATGCAGGAGGAACTGGGGCTATTGGCAGAGCTGACCTAAAGGAAGAGAGGGAATGAGGGCCTAGCTGCTATGGGAGGAGTGCGTGGGGCTGCAGCTGGGTGGGACGGCAGCTAGGCCATGGCCCTGAATGTTCCTCCGTGTCCCCCTAGAGGTGCACACCCCACAGTTTGGGGACCACTGACCTAGAGACCCTAACTGAGATCATGACCCATCATGCATACCCACAGGGAGAGAAAGTGGCAGCCCCAATGGCTTACACTCTATCTAGACAAGAAAGACAAAGGGCAGGAGGGGAAACTGAGGCACAGGTAAGAGAAGTGACTGCCCATCATGACAGCAGGCTAGCGTCACAGCTGGAACACACCAGAGAGAGTCCCACTGAGACTAGCTGCATGAGTATGGGTTGCTAGATTGGATCCTATTCTTCACACTGCTACAAAACCTCCAGAACAACCTAGTGGATAAGACACGACCTCACAATGCTTTTGTTCTGCATTTTATATCAGTCCGAAGAATAGGGTCAAATTTATACAAGTCCCAGTGAGGCACTTAACCCCACACATGTAATGAGAAAGTAAGACAACTCCAAAGGTTATGCTAAGGAGCAACCTTACCAGGCATCTAAATCCTGTCTCTTCAGTTTATGCCTCTCAAAGTTTTTCCCAACATCTTTCTGGCAACGAATGTACCTGAGGAAAGAGTGGATTTACTGAGTCCACATGGAGGCTACTAAAAGAGCAAATGGCAACATTTTAAAGCAAAGGAAGTTGTAGACTTCTAGGCATGCTGGATGTTTACCAAAGACAGGTACTACCCACTCACGTAGTTTGCTTAGGCCCCATCTGAAGTTCCTCACAGATTTCTCTAGTCTCAACTAACCTACATAATTTGATGTTCCTTCAAATGTAGGTACTTCACTGTTTGCCCTTCACCAGATCACTAACATGTAAAGCACCATCTGCCCTGACATAATTTCTGGGTCATCACAACATTAACCTTCTGCATGTTAAAAGTTGGCCATTTATTCCTAATCTTTGTTTCCTTCTCAGCCATTCTGCCTCTCACCTCACGACTTTCCTCAGTAGCCTTTTGTGAGAAACTTTGTCAAAGACTTTCTAAAGTTCAAATAGATTATAACACGCAGCTTTTCTTAATCCACCGTGTTCACTCATTGTACACTGGTAGATGAACAATTTCCAGGAACACCTTTGTTGTATTTTTTAAAGAGAGGACCGGATGGTGGCAAATATTGGACCTTTGGTCTAAAACCTGATTTGAATGAAAGTTTCTATATTCTGTTAGCTGCTCGGCCACTTCATTCGCAAAGGAATTTGATTACATTCTATGTACTTAACGGTCTTCAGCAAGTCTATTGGAAAAAACATTCTCCAATTCCCATCCTAAAATGCTGTGCAGCAATAAGCAGCAGCCACAACCCACACCAGAAGTGGCTGCATTTCGTTACTGAGGAAAGTGGCCCCTATAAATATACAGAGATTGTCAAACAGTAGAGTGTTTTGGGATCCAGCTATAAACCACATTAAATCATCATGTCGGCTGTTGCTAGTGCCTTCTGTGTATAGCCTTGGTGTACATTTAACTGTGCCCTTTTCTCATTCATTGTTCAAGCTGTACAAGCACCATTCTTTGAAGGACTTTTTCCTGCATAAAAGCCAGACAAATTTATTTTAAAACAAAGAGCATTACCTGTTTCCCTTTTTAAATTCTGCCTCTAAATATCGGATGCTGTCGCGAGCACCTGCGTTCTCCTTTTTCAGGAAGTCTAGACCATCAATCACTAATAAAAAGGAGATGTGAGATCATTAGTTTGCTGTTGCCTTTTACAGGTTAATCTCCACATGGGCGGTGAACTTTAGGAGCTGTGGAATTGCCTCTGGCTCACGGCAATAGCTTATGCTGCTGCTAAACACAAACTGATCTGCTGAACTAGACCTTCCTCTGATTATTAGCTGATGAACTATGTTAGAACCCAGCCTGAGGGGCAAATAAAATGGCCTGACAAGGACATATGCAAACTGATTCTCGGTGGCTACTCCTGAGACAAGGGGCCTTTCAAAATAAAACAAATCTAATGAGTGCTGGGAATAAGCATTGAATTCACAGCCTTTAGGAATAGGACCCTCCGTTCACAGCACAGGGCAGGACAAACTACCCTACAATGGCTCTATCCTGACCTGAAGAGGTCAGCTTCTAGGGGTAAAGCCGGAAGATCAGTTTCCATGAAACATTCAGTCCTGGATCTCTGCTGAGAAAGCAAACAAGGTGACAATAAATGGCAGCCATAGCCACTGGTTTGAGAAGTGGACACTTGTCAATAAAGGGCTGTGAATATACAAGGACCTATGCAAAACAGAGGGTGTGTTCCTGCCTCAATGAGCTTGCAGTCTACAGGAAAATCAACATGGGATGGATGTTCTGGTGCAGGGGAGGAAACCTATCTAAGGATTTACAGAAGAAATAGTTTTGAAGGAGGGGGTCTGAGAGAGTAGAGGGGGCGTAGGCAGACACAAACTGGTGCTTAAGTGCACAGTGTATTTAAATGGTGATGCACAACGCTGGGAGGGGGGAAACATCAGCATTTATAGAGATTTTCATCCTCAAAGCCTTTCACAAATATTAAGGGAACATGGTTGTTTTAAGATTGAAAGGGTTTCCTGGATTCCCCCATCACACCAGCTGAGCCGACCACTCACCAATCTCTGCAACACAGGGACACCATTTGCCTAAGATTTCAGAGACTCACTAACCCCATGTGCATTTATACAAGAACAGACAAGTTTGGCAGAGGAAATCCAGACCCCCTGGCTCCCTCTGACCTATCAGAAGCTGCCGAGCTAATCAAGAACCATAGGCCCCATTTTCCACAGAACCTTTGGGATCTAGAGGGCTCTCAAAGGGAGCACAGCACTCCTGAATCCTTTGGGCTTGAATCTCTTCAACAACACACACGCAAAGGCGCAAACAGTAGTCTAATGATACCTGTTCGAGGGATGATAATGATGAACCTCCCGCTGGTGGCTAACTGTCTGATGATGCTGAGGTGCTGGCAGAGAGCTTGGGTGTCTGGGACAAGATAAGGAGACATGGCAGACTGAGCTTTGGGCTGTTGCAGACTCCCCTCCAACTGAGAAACCTCCAGCTGAAACAGGACAGCAACAGTGCCAGATTAGGAACTCATGCAGAAACATAGACCGAAAGAGTTAGGGTCTTCCTGGTACATGTGGTCCAGCCGCTCCACTTCCCCAGTCGCATGGCATGAACCCAGGTGATCCTGACAGATGTGGTCACGGGGCAGTGGAAAGTGAAAGCTCTGCCAAGGTGGGGGAAAAATTCTCTTTCAGCCTCAAATCAGGCTGTAAGTTCAACCCCTTGCATCTGAGCAAGTGTTAAGTGTTTGAGCCTGTCTGTACTGAGATACCTTTAGTGCCTGAAACTGACCATTTCTTCCTATAGCTCCCTTCACATGAAGGCCACACTAATTCCACACTCCTATGAATGTTCATGTACTGTATATCTGATATATCTTTATGGAATTCCCTAAACAGGCACTGACGGGAGCATTTTATGGTAACGATAACACTTGGTGTTTATAAAATGCCTTGCATCTAATGATCCCAAACAATTTACTGATGTCTTACACGGGTCCTTGAAGCGATACCCATTTCCAGAGGGATAAACTGTGATGGAATTGACGATTTCGCCCAGTGTCACAGAGCAAGTCAGTAGCTGGGCTGGGAATAGGACCTAGGAGTCCTGACTGTTAGTACCCCCACGCTAACGACATTGCCTCAATCAGACAGCACTCTTTGAAGAGGCTGATCTCTACAGTCTTTATTACACTGACTAGGTCAAAATAGAGAGTCTGACCTGTGGGGTGTTTGTTTATTTAAAAGAACAAGGTGTGTATAACTCAGGACCGGCAACCTTTACCAGCCCCTGTGCCAGACCCACCGACCACACCTTCAGCAGATGCTGGGGGTGGGGCAAAAGGGGTGGGGCAGTGACTCCTTCTCCCTGCTGGCCCCACCCTCATGCGCAGAGCTCCTGTTCCCTGCTCTCCGCGTTCCCCAGCGAGGAGGGGCAGCCAGCAGGGGCCTGAGGCCAGGGCACGTGGCTCTTGTCAGGGCCGTCCCGTGGGGGGAGTGGGGCCCAGGGCCAATTGGCCAAAGGGGGGCCCCCATGCTGGAGGGGAGCGTGGTGGGCCCACTTGTCCGCTCCGCCCCCAGGGAGTCGGCCCTGGGCCGGGAGGCCGAGCCACGGCTGCCTGTTGGCGTGGGGGACAGGGGGAGCTGGCTCTAGCTCCAGCCCCTGGGCCGGGAAGCCGCCTGCGGCCGGCCCCGAGACTGCCTGCGGGGGGCGGAGGGGAAGCCGGAGCCAGTTCCAGTCCCAGAGGCCGCCTGCTGGGGGGGAGGCCGAGGCCACCTGTGGGAGTTAGCTTGCTCCGGTCCCAGCCTCGGGCCGGGAGCCTGCCATGTGGGGCAGGCCGGCCCAGAGGCCAGGCCCCACATGCTCCACCCTGGGCATGCCTGCTCCGCCCTGAGGGCGGGGAGGGCCGGCCCAGGGGCCGGGCATATCCCTCCCAGCCTGGCCGCTCCTCTGCCTTCGGCTCGCTGCCAAAGGCAGCGGGTCAGTTGTGGGAGGAAGGGCTGCAGTGAGTGTGGGGCCCAGGGCAATCACCCCGTTCGCCTCCCCCAGGGACGGCCCTGGCTCTTGTGGCCACAGGCCCCACTGGAGGGTGGGGCCAACAGCTGGAGCCTGAGCGGCGCCGTGTGCCACTCAGGATCGGTCCATGTGCCAAGTCTGGCACGCGTGCTGGGAGTTGCTGACCCCTGGTATAACTACCGTATTTTTCGGACCATAAGACGCACCTGACCATAAGACGCACCCAGTTTTTAGAGGAAGGCAAAGAAGAGAAAAGGAAGGGAAGAGAAAGGAAGGCGAAGAAGAGAAAAGGAAGGGAAGAGAAAGGAAGGAAAGAAGAGAAAAAGAAAAAGAAGGAAAGAAAAAGGAAGACAAAGAAGGAAAAAAGAAAGGAAGAGAAAGAGGAAGAAAAAAAAGAAGGAAGGCAAAGAAGAGAAAGAAGGAAAGAAAAAGGAAAGCAAAGGAGAGAAAGAAGGAAAGAAGAAGGAAGGGAGAGAAAGAAGGAAGAAAAAGAAGAAAGAAGGAAGAGAAAGAAGAGAAAGAAGGACCCTGCCGCGGCCCCGGAAAGCCGCCGGCGGGGCAGGACCCTGCCGCGGCCGCAGGACCCTGCCGCTGCCCCGGGAAGCCGCCGGTGGGGGGGGAGCTGATCCCGGCCCGGTGCTGGGAGGCCAGGGCGTGTATTAGCCCGGCCCCGGCCCCGGCCCGGCCCCAGGAAGGAGGCGGTCGGCGGGTGGGAGCAGGGTGGGAACCCGGGAGCCCACTGCTGCCGCAGCCACCCCGCTGGCCCGGCTGCGTGGGGCGGGCAGGCAGGCAGGCCCGTGCTCCGGACCCGAGCCTGAGCCTGCCTGTCCCAGCCTGGGGGTGGGGAGGGCCAGCCCAGAGGCCGGGTGTGCCGCGGCAAAGCGGCTGCCCCGGGGGTTGGAGGGAGCAGCGGGGGCTGTTGGGCTGCGCAGGGGGTGCGACGGCCGCTCTGCGGCCGTGCCCAGCATTCGCTCTATAAGACGCACCTTCATTTTCCCCCCACTTTTGGGGGGGGGAAATGTGCGTCTTATAGTCCGAAAAATACGGTAAATCCCTGAAAACAGTTTTTCCATAAGGGTATCAAGTAGAAGATTTACAGACCAGATTCATTCATGCGCCTGGACATTTAACTCAAAGTTAACAGACCCTAGTTTTCAGTTCAGAGCTTGGATTTCATACCTTCAGGCGGAGCTGAGCCATGTCTCTCATTAACCTGTTCCGACGAGCTTCCTCCGCAGCCTAGTTACAAAAAGTTAATAAATTAGCAGATGAAGTTCAGGCTAATGACTAGCGTGTATTTCCCAGAAAGGTACTGAGAAAAAGGGAACTAAATAGTTCAAGGACTGGTAATAGGAGAGAAATTGTTCACCTCCACAGCGCAAAAGTCACTACCATGATTGGCACACCTTGTTGGCTGTCTCGCCAGAGGGGAGACAAGGAATGGATTTCCAGCACTCTCCAGGTGACGGCTGAAGCAAATTTTGGTTGGGCAGTAAGTAAAATAGCTTGGTTCTGTCAATTCCTGGGCTGTGACTGTTCTGCACAACAAACTCTGGTCCTCCAGAGCTGCAAGGGATGGGGTTTCACATGCACAAAGATTATATAATAATGATTTGCCAGGAGGTGGTGTGGCTCCCTAGAGCCAATTCCCTGCTTTAAACTGGCTAATAATGCTTGTGGCACGTCCATTAGCAAACCAGATTATTTGTGACTTATTTGTGACCTCGGTGGGGCAGATTATCTTCTTATGAAACAGCAAGATGCAACAGTACCCAACTTTTATCCCTAGATGCACTTTGTTCCTTGCAAGCAGCCTCTCAACAGGAATGTAGCCAACCCCTCCACTCCCTAGGCACCGAAAGTGTGTCAATTATGAGTCATTTACCAGGCTTGCTAAGGCATAAAATGCCAGGCTGAGAAGCCAATGGCAACATGCACTAGATGAGCTGTTTTGCTGAGAGCACCACCACAAAGGAAATTTGTATCACAGAGCTCTAGCCACTAAGCTGTGCTTTCAGCCTCTGATATGACCATCATCCTGGCTAACTACAAGGGCTGGCTCCTATGCCTGAAATGGCACCTGGGATGCGCCGTCAGCCCCTTTAAGACTCTGTTAACTCACCATGCGGAACTGGGCCTGGGCTTGAAGCAACAAGTTGTCCTGCTCAGACTGAGCGATGCTAATGAAGATCCCCACCTCCGAATTGAACTGCAGGATGCTGCCTTGCAAGTGGGTAATGAAGTGGCCAAAGCTCCGGATGCAGCAAATACGAATCACGGACTGCAAGGAACGAGACAGTTCGACATGAGATGTAGCATGCCCACATGGGTGGCAGCTTGCGTTAGGCGAGAAGCTGTAATCTAAATTTTTAGAAAAAGGGTGGAAATGGCTAAAAACAGAGAGACAGACAGACAGACAGTGAAAAGTTCTGTGAATGTTCCTGAAGATGCAGGACATAATAACCCTTCAGAGAAAACAGAGAGGGTGAGGGATGCAGGAAAGTGATCTGGAGTGCTGTGAAATATTTGCAATCTGGGTTTTCAAACAGCAGAAGACAGCAGAGAACAATGACACCTGGCTTTTCAGAGCAACTTGTGCCAGCCAGTCTCTTTGAAGAGGGGTACAGTCTAACTCTCAGTGACGTAACCAACAAGGCAGCTAAGTGGGCTTTCATAAAAGGAGGAAATGGACTTGGCTTTAGTTTGCTGTATCTTGTTTCAGAGAGTTTCCCCATACAGCACCAAATGCACGAGGAGAGGAATTCATTCCCAGGCGTCATCAGCCTGGAACCTTAGTTTTTAAAAACGTAGCTCCTAGGTCAAAGGCCAGAGCAATCCCTTGGAAATCAGTTAGCCAAGGTGGACAAATGTTAACGTGCACCAAGCCAGGAGGCAGTTCAGAGATCGCTGTAGCAAAATTTGATGGACTACTACTTTCCCGCCTCTCCCTAAATGGCTCATCTTCCCCCACGCAATGATGAGCTTAGTCCTTTTCACTCTACAGCTGGGCTGACAGATAAAGCCGTTCTGTGCGTGGCACAGTGCCAGCTCTTCTGCAACTGCCAGCTGTCCTAACGGACACAGGGCTACAGGAGGCAGCCTGCTGACTGTTCAAGGTTCATCCCATATGGGGTGTAGATATCAATGGATTTATCCGGACAGGGAGAGTGAGGGGTTAGGCATAGCAAAACAGCCAACAGGTGCCAGCTCTGTGTTGCTTTAAGGGGGAAGGAAAGTTTCTGGACATTGCCTGGAGGACAGAGCTAGCAGCAGTGTTCACAAATGTATTCCATCTTGGGGCGTGCTCCCTCCAACAATAAAACTATGTCCTCAGTGCGGATTGTCACGATATAGGAAAATTTCTATAAAGGCAAGTTTAGCCGGTACCAAAAATCCAAGGCTCGTCAAACCTCACCTCCTCCACTGCTGAGAGTATGGATCTGTCCTGCTCAAAGTTAAACTTCTTGTGTGCATTTTTCAGAGGGGGCAGGTTACGGAGCGCCACGTCTTCTGGAAGCAGCAAGCTGGTGCTCAGGTCTGGGAGCTCACAGCCAATCAGCAAGTCCTTGATCTCGTTACCAAGAGCCAGCCCTGGTCGGTTGGGGGAAAATACAGCAAGAGGTGACCATCACTGACCCCTGGACAACTGAGATAAGAAGTCTTAGGAACTGCTTTATGTCCTTCAGAGCCAAGCACTTTAGTCACTCGAGAATTTCTACAGAACGCTACCAATTTCCATTAAGGTTTCAGCCAATCAATGTGTGTTATAACCAAGAACACTGCTTTAGTACACTGACTCCATCCACACTAGCTGACCAAACCATAGGAGGTGACTAATTTGACTGTGATTAAACACAACAGAAGCTAATCTAAACCAGGTCTTATTCACATTCCATAAACCTTGCAAACCAAATGGCATTAGTTACTCTCATCCTGCAGGACATAAGGAACTATAAGAACCACTGACAACTAGGTCTGAAAAATAAGGAGTTGAATCTGTGCAGGAAGCATTACTGTTTGTTAGGAGTGCAGGGGGGAAGAGGGCAAGGAACGGGTTCCCATGGTACCTGGATCCTGTAGTTCTCCAGCAGAAGGCAGAAGGTTCAGAAGCACAGACAGCCTGTTCCATAGACTTTGGGAGCTCTGAGAAAAAAAAAAAAGATAACCAAAAGAAGGTTGCAAAATATATCAAGTCAGGTAACGCTTTGCACTTTTACAGGATCTTCCAGAGACTTCAAAACACTTTGCAAATAATTAATCCTCAACATCCTCTAAGGAAGAGATGAGCTTAATTTGGCAGATGTGGAACCAAGGAAGAGAGACTGGGATGAGGTTGTCAAAGACACAGCAAGAGACTAGCAGAGCCTAGAATAGACTCTCTGGATGCTCAGTCTCTGGCTCTAGCGAGCAGGACATCTAACCAACAGTTTGCCTCTACAGCCACCTTCATTTTTTTGGCAAGTTTTTGAAACAAACCGAAGACTCAACAGCAATCATGACAGAGGATCTCGGTCTACATGTGCCTGTGTTTCATTCTCATAGCTTCTACATCAGGGCCATTTAATAACTCTGAATTCCCTGTTCCCCCATCACCAAAACCTATTTGTAAGGTACAAGCTAACAATAAAATCGCAACAGTGAGAGCAAGTAATTTAATTATGAATAATACATTTTATCCCAAGAGATCCCAAAGTGCTGTACACATTTAACACATGACTTGCAAACAAGGCAGAGAGATCACTACCCCAGCTACTGAGAGGGTGTTACATCTGGGACGGAATATGAGCTCTGTTTAACAATACACATTAATGTCACAACAATAATTGATGCCAGGAAGTGACAAAGTGTATCCACCTGAAACTACAAGGGGCTTGACACAATATAATCACCTAAGATGGCATTTGGGAAACACTGACATTAACAGTGTACATTTAAACAAAATCCCCACACCTGGGCACACATGATGATGAGGTCGGTGTTGGTTCTCAACCAGTCCAGAAACACCTTGACGGTCGGAAGCAGGCCCTCATTGGTTATGATCTCTAGTTTCTCCTGGAGGGATCTCTCATTCCTACAGGATTTGTTACTGGAGATACTCTCTTCAGAGTCGGACAAGTCATCTGAAAGAACAAAGAAAAGAGCAAAAGTTCCATGCATTAAATGCCAAGTGGAGCCCTTCTGGTGAGGAACTATATGAATATTTTCACTGGGGGTCACTACTGTTGTGAGAAGGAAAAGATGCTTCAAAATCCCCTAGTTCACCTGCACACACCCACAACAGCAATTTACTAATTGGTGTAATGATCTCTTGCAAAGCAACATGCTCATCACACTGACCAGTACAGATCAGGCCTTGACAAATCAATGTTTCTGGTCCCCATGGCGATCAGTTTTAGCAGGCTGGTGCCTATCTCCACTGAAGAAATGTAAATGGAGAAGCCCCCTCTGGTGACCAAAAGTAAAAAAAATTTGCTGGTGCCTAGATGTGACCCAATTTTGTTCACCCCGCTATAGACCCACTATTTCCTTGTACTCTCCTATCTGTTTGTATATCTATCTGTTTGTTCTCTCTCTTCCCTTACATGTAGGCCACTCCCTGGGTCAGGGCATGTCTTTTGTTCCATGTTTGTACAGCACCTACCACATCTAGATCTCCCAAGCATGATGCTAATATAAATAATAAGGTAACTAATACATTCGTGGCTAGAAGAACAGCTGATACACCTAAGAGTGATTCCTAATTTCCCCATGCTTGCTGTGTTACCCTAAGCAAGTTAGCGACCCTCTGACCCTCACTGCCTACAGTTTCTCCAGTGTAGACAAGGATGCTACTTTATTCTGCCTTCATCAAGTGCTAGGATATCCTCGGATAAGGGCTAAATTGCAGATTAGATAGGGTAAGACCTATGTCTTCCTTCATCTGGTACAACATTGCATATGCTGTCAGCGTCTGTGTTCTAGAGGATCCCAAAGTGCTTTACCAACAGCACTCTTCTACCTCAGTGAAAATCCCCCTCTTTTGAAACTGATGCTCATTCATTAGAACCCTGTTAATGCACAAAGACTATTCACTTTTCCCTATCCAGTACATGTAGCTGTTTTCAGAACCATTATTTAACATTTCCTGTTTTATAAGCTCTATTTAGGCTACATGAATACTGATCCTACTCTGAAGAAAGAGCAACCCAATCATTCACAGCTAACAGGAAATGTACAAATTGAGATCCACTTTCTGAGACAACGAATCACACTTAAAGCAGGGCTCGACAAAACTGGCTCCCAGCTAGGTGCCCGCAGTTTTATTTTTGGTGACCAGAGGGCTCTGCTCCGCTGCATTTCCGCAGCAACCTAGGAGCCAGGCTACAAACCCCAGTCACTATGGTAACCTGGCACCCGGTTTTTGTTGAGCCCTGACTTAAAGTTACAAGACAAAAACCAGAAATGAGCTGCAATGTGGTGTGGGAGAGAATTTTGTATCCCCATAGAAAGACAGCTGTATCGCCAACAGAAACAAAATGCAGAGGGTACAGAAATTAAATGAATTCAGAGACAGGCAAGGAACCAATTTAAAGAACAAAATCTCCACCTTTAAAGTTCAACCAACCTCTAAAGCCACTCGGGCCCTGCTAAAGATCTCCCACAGTTGCTAATCTCATTCTATTATCCCTTGACATAACATAAAATACACTTCCTCCTCTACAACAAGATTCTAAACTCCACATTTCCCTACCCATTATCAGGTCCCACGAAACATGACAGTTCTCCCTTCACTTGGCAGAACCGTGCTGATATACCCATCCAAAAGCTAGACAAAAAGAAGATTCCCTGAAGCTGCACCATGGAAACCAAGTAATGAAGCAGAAAGCCACCCCCTACACCTTTAACAAAATTTTGAGGTAAATAGCACACATCTCAACTTTCAATCCCTCATTCTAACCAACAAACATGACTGCTTGGTAATGCAGCAACAGTCTTTCATCACCTCATCAATAGCAGCAGCTAGTGACCAGTTTCTTAGGCATCCAGCTCTGACATAGCCAGAAGCCGGTTAGCATTATTCAGAAGGCACAAGAGAGGTTTGACCTTCAACATCTGGACAACAGAGCCAGCGAAGTTCAAAGCAGGAGATCGCACAGGTTAATTTTACCTTGCCGTGGAGAATTTAAATGCTCAAATGTCATTAAATTCAAAACACACATTCCCACAGCACATCACCTATGTCCCCGCTTGCATACAAAAATCAAAACTTTACCAGATAATTATTCTTTGCTAATCCTACCTGCGTTGCTCTTCACTCCCCCCCAAACTGACGAAGCGTTGCGAAGTGCTTTTAAATGGCTACCTTGGTTCACACCAGCAGTGGTTGCAATCTCTCTCTATATAACGCCTGTGGAGTACTTTGGGGTATTTAATATGAACAGCACTATAAGATTGCAATACAAAATACTAAAGAAACGCATGTGGAGCGAGAAGAAAGGGTTACGATCACTGGTGAAACCAGAGTGTTGAAATTTCCAGGATATTTAAATTATCAACCAGAATGTTACATCAAATCCATCCCCCATCATGCTCTTATTGAGCATGGATACAGCTAGGGAGAGAAAAAAATAGAAAGGACAGGCTACTCAGTGTATAATTCTATTCACTCCAAGTCTCTTTCATGAGGCTATCACTGTTACAGTGGCCTGTGGGTTTATATCACTGAGGAAGAGATGTCCGATAAGAGCCTGGAATTCCAGCACTGACTAGCTACACTTCAGAGAACTTTCCCCCCACCTTCAGCCAGAAAGAAGTGAAGACAGCTCTCTCTGAACTGGATTAATGACAATCTGAGGTTTAGTCCAGACTAGGGTTTAATGGTGTGGCATTCGATCACGTTAGCTAGATCGATCTATCAATTTCTAAATCTCTAGACTTATCATGCTAACGTACAACTTCTCTCATCTTGACAAGTGTTTTAGAAGGTGTTAGCTCATGTTAGCCCACTTGATCTAACACTATTCCTTTAAATCCTAGTCTACGCAAACCTTGAGTCCTTCGGCAGGTCTACGCTGTCTGCTCTTTTTGGTGGCAGTTGAACGTAGATACGCAAGTTACCTAAAATAACTTGCGTATCCCCCTGAGAAGGTCTTCGCAGCCTCAATCAGTGGACCAGGAAGTTCAAACCGGGGTGGCAACCGGCCTCAGTGAAGACCTGCCCACAGTCAAAGTTGCACACCCAAGGAAACCGGGTTTGAGTATGATGCAAAATGCTTTCTTGCTCCCCAATATGAGAGAAGCTGGGAGGAGTGACTAACAAATAAGACAGGGCAGGCTTTATTTGAAATACAGACATTGCTCCTGTATTACATCATCTCTTTTTCAAGCCGTTCTCCCAGAACATTACTTGGATTGAATAATACATGTCAATGAATTGCTTTAAGAAATCTGCAGTGCCATCTACTGTGCATCTGAAGTTCGAATCTGGCCTTACAAACCTAGAGACTGATGTGATGCTGTGGCTGAGAGAGCATAGAAATTGCCCCATCTAAGGCCACATCTCTGCTCTTTGCATGTCATTAAGTCAAATCTGCAGACTTTTACTGACACAAACAGGTTTTCACTTGCAAACTCTACAGAGCTCACTCAGCCGGGATAGATAGGGAAGGGGCACCTGGATTCTGTCTGCTTCGTTCATCATCAGAATTGCCAGGTAAGTTCCAAATCACAGAATTTTTATGATTTAATAAGTAGTAAAACAGCCCAAACCTCAAATTCCGCTAGACTCTGCAGCCCTAGCCACTGAACAGATCTTCAGCTTTGTGAATGGAATGAATTTCATCAGGAACCCTTGATAAAACAAGTACGGAATCCAAAACTAATGTTATAGACCTGTATTTAAACATCAATGGCCCATTTCTCCACCACCCTGCGCCTTGTGCAGTCACTTGCACCAGTGCAAATCAAGCATGAAACCCCTCCAGCTCAGAATGACAACATTATGTACACACTTCGCACTGGCGTCAGCAAGTCCTTTGCACACCACAGAGGAACAGACCCCACACTTTGGGAAACACTGTCTTATAATGGCCTTCTGTATTAATAAATAAAGACCCTAAACACCCAGCTGGAAAAATTATTTTGCCTATTGCACAGTAGTTTACAGACAATCTGAAATCAGTTCAATAAAGAAAGTCATTTCGCTAAATTATTTTGTGTTAACAGGTTAATCATCTTTTATTATACCACAAGGAAATATTATGCAACGCTCTCCTGATGCACTTCCCTCATTTTATGATAACGAATGGTACTGAACTTCCATACTTTACGGGTGAAATTCATGCCTATGCAAATAGCCAGCCTATCCACCCCTTAAATCCCACTCTGGTCAAAAACAGGGCTCAGGGGGGACTTAAGTGCATCATGCAGACCAATGTCTCATTCTCTCCTTATATTTATCTGTTGTCTCTTCTCTTATATTTAGATTTAAGCCTCTGGGAGCAGGGATCATGGCAAGTCTGTACAGCACCTAGCACCTGGGGCTCCCAGGTGCTATGGTAGTACACAATAACAAAAGCATTGCACATGGAAGGATTTCGCTCCTTGAAAAGACCGTGACTGCTCAGTCATTTTCTACCCAGGTCTGTGTATTATTCTATGGCAATAGAGATCTCATTCGTAACCAAGCATCCCTCCTTACCTTGTTCTGCAAAGCCAGGCTTCTCCACATCACCATTGACACAAGGCTTGCTGTCCACTACCTCCTTCAAGGCAGCTGGTTCATGAGCCGGTTTCACGAGCACGTTGCTGAAGGTAGGGGCCAAACGAAAGCAACGTTTGGTCTGGAACAGCTGTGTGGACATAGCCTGGAGGTTACTGGCTATGCTAGCTTCGTTAGTGCTCACAGACCCAGGCCCATTGACTACAGAATCTGAATTCTCAGCCTTGGAGACACTTGGGCTTTTCGAGTCCATGAGCCCGCTCCCTTCTATGCAGTTTTTTAAGGCCTCCTTGGCCTCATTTTTCATGCTTTTGGTTCGGTCACCTCCCTCCTCGTCCTCCATATCCTCCAGGTCGGAACGGGATTCCTGGCTGTTCATGTCTGAGTCTGTCTCTACATCAAAGGCTGTCTCCACCTCCTCAGCGCTCTTCTCTGAGCCACTCTCAGAGCCGTCACTGCCCTTGGTGGAGTCCTGGGTGGAGTCAGAGTCAAAGCCCTCACTCAGATCACTCTCATCCACCTTCTGAGGATGGCGCCGGCGGCGCAAGCAGGAGAGACGAGAGTATTTCTTGCTCTTCTTGTTATCCTTCTTCCTCTGCTCATCGCTGGGCCGGTGGTTGGCTAAGTCAGCAACTGCTTCCTTCTCAATGGAGTTCAAGGGCTCCCGTGTCTCTTGGTCATCTGCAAAAGACACCCAAAACAAAAACACTTAAAACTCTTTGATGTCCAACCCAACTAGGTCACCAGTCTGAAGAAAGGCAAAGCATCAGTGTCCCATTTCCATAGCACCTTTCATCAGAGCATGTTTCCTGGGATCATGGGGCGAGAGTTACCTGAAGCACCAACAAGTGAGACAACGTGAACTCACGTCCCAGTTCAACAGAACTCTACAAGTTTAATTATGGACAATGCTTTAACCTTCTAATGGCATTTACTAATCCCCAAATTCATTCAGTAGCCAACAGCAGAAGTTTACCAAAGCGAATACAGGGCGGAATCCCTGCGTGATACTGGTTCAAATCCTGCCCAAGTCCTACCTAGCCAGCAAAAACCATTTCTGTTCAATGGTTGGCAGAGAAGTAGCTAATGTGAAATGATCTCAAGTTCTAATTATGGAACCCATATTATGCAACACACGATCAACACCCTTTTGTGAGTAATCTCAGCAGAAAGACTAAGGACCAAGTGGGCTCTGACATGGAGGCTGCCCAGGTCAAGGCTAGAGTACACAGGCAGAAGTGACAGACGTCCAAGGAAACTTAAATTCACATTTCGGAGCTTCCCCTGATAAGTCAATTTCATGGCTTCCGTCTTCAGGAATGCCACCCCACTACAGAATTCATTTAAATACATCATCATCATCTGCCCATCCCCACTCTCCAGTGAAGACACCCACAGTTACCTACTGAGATAATTTAACTTAACAATCCTTAGCAAGAGAAGCACTTTGTCCTAGAGAGCTTTTTATTAGAAGCACTGAAGAAATTCACTGATCCAAAAATGCAATCGTCTGCTAAGAATTCCATCATCTGACCACAGGTTAATTCTTCTTAGTTGAAACACATTTAAAATACAAACCTTGGTTTAAAAACAAGTCTGTATTTTACTTTCCAATTAAATCATGCTGCAGGCACTTATAATCAGATTGCTGACAATATAACAAAGGGGAAGGATAAATAAGTGTTAAGAAACTAAAATCCAACTGAGACTCCCAGTAATCTTGGACTGAAGTGGTCTACTCCACTGGTTTTCAAACTTTTTTTTCCTTAGAACCCAGTTGAAAAAAAAGCACTTATGCCCACGACCCAATTATTTCTTTCAGCAATGCGTTCCAGTCTTTTGATGGTGGCAGCTGGGCAATGCAACCCAGTACCTGAGGGTCTACGACCCCATACTGGGTCCCAACCCATGGTTTGAAAACCACTGGTCTACTCCACCTTCCTTATTAGGCCGACAGTGCTCAGTGTCTTAAGATGCTGAATTCCCCTTGTCTTATTTACAACCTCGGGCAGGAGGAAAATCTGCATCAACACAGTAGCTTATTAAACAACACTGCAGTGCAGGGGTATGTGGCAATTTTCTTAAAGGGATAGTTCCAGGCACAGGCTGATCATTCTCAATTGATTAATAAGAGAGAAAAAGCCCCTGAAGTTAAATTCCACTTCTGTCCTAATGAATGAGTTCCATAAGCTGGCAATCATTCCAAAGAGATACGGCCATTACTGTTCAGGCTGGTCTGTACGTTATTCTGGTTGGGTTTGGTGTGTTCACCGGAACTGTTTAAAGCAAGTGATTAAGATATCAGAACAGTAAACAATTAATTCCTCCCCTACAGGAGGTGAATCTAAATTATTCCCATCTTTAATCAGTTGTCATTACATCATCCCAGTTATCCCTAGCCACATACTGGAGACTCCTGTTTAGTGTGAATCTCCAAACATATCACTTGGGTCAAGAAATATATGAACATCCATTTTTCTGAAGATAGTGACTGGGCAAAATTTACAGGGGGCAGAACTTCAGACTTTTTATTTTCTGTCAAATCAATTCAGCTTCAGTCAAAGTTAATCTGGCAACTCTGGAGCCAAAAGACCACTTGTTTATCATTGCATCATAGAATCTTAGGGCTGGAAGGGACCTCATGAGGTCATCTAGTCCAACCCCCTGCTAAAAGCAGGACCATTTCCACTAAATCTTCCCAGCCAGGGTTTTGTCTAACCAGACCTTAAATATCTCCAAGGATGGCGATTCCACCACCTCCCTGGGTAACCCATTCCAATGCTTCACCACCCTCCTACTGAGAAAGTTTTTCCTAATATCCAACCTCGACCTCCCCAGCTGTAATTTGAAACCATTGCTCCTTGTTCTGTCCTCTGTTACCCTCGAGAACAGCCTACCTCCCTCTTCTTTGGAGCAACCCTTCAAGTAGTTGAAGGTTGCTATCAAATCCCCCCCTCAGTCTTCTCTTCAGCAGACTAAATAAGCCTAATTCCTTCAGTCTCTCCTCATTAGTCACAGAATAATAGAAATATAGTGCTGAAGGGAACCTCAAGAAATCATCAAGGCCAGCACATGCACTGAGGCAGGACCAAAGAAACTTACAATGTCCCGGAACAGGTGTTTGTCCACCTGTTTGTCAAAACCCCCAATGATGGGGACACCACAACCTCCCTGGGAAGTCTATTCCAGTGCTTAACTACCCATACAGTTCAAAAGTTTTATCCTAATATCTAATCTAAATCTCCCTTGCTGCTAATTGAGCCCATTACTTCTTGCTCTACTTTCAGTGGACATGTAGAACAATTGATCACAATCTCCTTTATAACAGCCCTTAACATATTTGAAGATCGTTAACAGGTCTCCCCTCAACCTTCTTTTTTCAAGACTAAACATTCCCAGGTTTTCTACATTTGCAGATTTCCCTTTCCTCATAGGACAGCTTTTCTAAATCTTTTCACCACTGTTGTTGTTCTGCTTTGGACTCGGGACAATTACCTCCTGCATGTTAGACGACACTCCTGTTAATACACCCCAGAATATTATCATCCTTTTTTGCAATTAAATAACACTGCTGACTCAGATTCAAATTACCAGTTCTTCCACAAAGCCAATTACTCTCCATTTTCTAATTGCGCAGTTGATTTTTTTCTCCCCAAGCGAAGTACTCTGTGCTCATCTTTATTTATATTTCATCTTGCTGAATACAGACCAACTCTCCAATTTGTCAAGATATTTTTGAATTCTGATCTTGTCCTTCAAAAAGCTTGCAACCCCTCCCAGCTTGATGTCATCTGCAAATTTTATAAGTATACTCTCCATTCCCAAATCCAAATCATTAGAGAAGATAATGAATAGTCCCATATCCGGGACTGACCCCTGCCAGACCACACTAGATACACATACCTGGATGGTTTGTCATGATTTATTTTTGATAAATCCATGCTTGCTGTATCTTATAACCCTATCATCATCTAAGTGTTTACAAACCGCTCTTTTAATAATTTGTGCCAGTATCATTCCAGATATCAAAGTTGGTCTGACTGGTCTATAATTTGCCAGGTCCTCTTTGGTCCCCCTTTTAAAGATTGGTAATACGTTGTCCCAGTATGCTGGGAAGTCGCACAAATTTCATGAGTTCTTGAAGGTAACTGTTAATGGTTCTGAGACTACTTGCATACTCTCCTAAAATGCATTTCATCAGGCCCTGCAAACTTGAATACATCCAATTTCCCTAAATATTCTTTAAACTGTTCCTTCCCTATTTTAGCTTGCATTCCTTCCCTCTTGTTGTTAATAACAATTCTGCTGAGTATCTGGTCACCATTAGCCTTTTCAATGAAGTCTCAAGCAAAACAGGTTTTAAGCACTTCAGATTTCTTGTCCTCAATTATTAGCTCTTCTTCCCCGCTAAGTAGAAGACCTGCACTTTCCTTTGCCTTCCTCTTGCTCCTAATGTATTTAAAGAACCGCTTCCTATTGCCTTTTATGCCCTCTGCTAGGCGGGACTCATTTTATGCCTTGTCCTTTCTGATTTTTTCCTTAATGCTTGTCCTATTCTTTTGTTCTCCCCTCCTTAGCAATTCATCCATGTTTTCACTTTTTGTAGGACTTCGTTCTGATTTTCAGGTCATTAAACGGCTTCTCATGGAGCCATATTGGTTTCTTACTCTTACTACTGTTCCTCTCTTTCCTTTGTATCAGGATAGTGTTCAATTGTGCCTTTAATATTGTCTCCTTGAGAAAGCACCAGCTCTCCTTTTTCCCTCTGATTTTCTTCCTTTGGAACCTTATCTCCCAATTCTCTGACTTTGTTAAAGTGTGTTTTTTAGCTCTATTGTCCTTATTCTACTGCTCACTTCTTTCATGCCTTGGAATCATGAAATCAATCATTTTCATCCATATTGCCTTCCTCCTTCAGGTCAAGGGCTAAAATAGTTGTCCCCCGGTTGTTTCCTCCCATCTCAAACAAACAAAGAGTTGTCCACAGTACAGTGCAAGAACTTACTGGAAATTTTGTGTTTTGCTGCATTACTTTTCCAACAGATGTCTGGATAGTTAAAGCCATCATGTGTAGTGGGAGGGCAAGCATCCCTTAGACACTATCCAGCCAAGATCTTTGAACCCTGACCACCATCTTAATGGGAGAAAGGAGTTTAATAAAAAACAGTGGAATGACAGAGAAACCAGGAGACACAGGGTAAGGGAGAAGAGACGCTGACGAAGAACGAGCTGGAGAGAGATACGGAATAACTGTTCCAAACAACAGGGAACGTGACTCTTGCGTGAACTGCAAGATCACAAAAAGGCAAAGAAGAGAGGAGTGCTAGAAGGAGAAAGGATGAAGCACTGGAAGGAGGCTGCTTCCCAGGCTGTCGAATCCAGTCCCCTTCTATAGGCTACCTCATCATATAAGCCCACTCACAAATTTAGCAGAGGAGGCAGCAAGAACTGCACAGATGAGATCAATGAGTTCAGCTGGAGCAAAGCCAATGGAGAGTTTTAAAAGTCATGCAGGACACTTTTGCACTAGACCCTGAAATGAATGAGGAGCAAACGGAGCTGTTACAAGACAGGGACAACATGTGCTTTGGTCACATCTGTGAAACTGAAATTGTTGCTCAACAATTTAGCAATTCTCTATTGTCCGAGAGTGCCCCCCTCCACTTCCCTATGGGCCACCTCTGAATCAAGGGGTCTTCCCTATTTTCCCCTGCAGCAAGAATCCCTCTGATAGCCTCTTATGGAAGCTTCCTCATTCCAGAAGAGAGTATTCTAGAGCAAGAGAAGGGTGTTCCTTTTCCTCGAGATTGAGAATACAGCTTGAGCCTGCTGCTTCCAGCCTGACAGTGAAGGATCAAGGCTGTGAACCCCCACAGCAGTGCACTGCACTACAAAGCCCATCCTGAATACACTCCAAAAAGGGGTGTGGTGGCCACATACAGAGAAATCGTTTGAGCTAACACTACTCGCCATCTCCCTCCTTTTACCTGTGCCATCGCTCTGGAAGGCTGGAACTGGGTTCTCCCCTTCCTCCAATTCTGCCTGCAGGCGAATATTGACGTGGTTTATCAGATGAGAAAAGAGGGCCAGAGTGAAAGCAATGGCTGCACTGTACTGCTTTGAACCTGCAACAACAAGACAGCAGAGTGAGGTGGAGTGAATAGATTATCCGAGGTCCTCAGCAAAATGGATATCATTGAAGATATATTTGAGACAGGTCTCGACAAATCAATGTTTCTGGTCACCATGGTGACCAATTTTAGTAGCCTGTCGCCTAGCTCCACTGCAGAAATGTAATGGAGGAGCACCCTCTGGCGACCAAAAGTCATATTGCTGGCACCTAGCTGTGAGCCAATTTTGTCCACTCCTGATTTAAGATTTAGTATCCAATTGCATGGGTCACAGTCATCTTGACAAGTGGTATCAACATCCATGGTTTACCACTTTCTGAAAGATCGTCAATTCATAAATCAGACCACAATGGCCTCACTAGTATTTCACCTTTCACCTTAATGATAGGAAATGATCGTTTCTAATGCAGATCTTCCTATAATCACTTCCTGTGATGACAAAAGTGGTGGCAAGCAGGATATCTGAAGAATGTAAACACCAAGAAGGGAGAGGAGTTGCACACGCTAAACAATTCCTCTTCTTTCTGCATATTTACATCCTGCAGATATCAGGTGGTTATCCTTCATCTATATTTTCCCAAAGGCAATATGAAAAGCATAATTAATTAGGACATTTCATATTGAACTGGACATTAGAAAATATCCTGCAGGGAGCAATCCTGACTTGGTCCAGGAGATGGAAAAGATTTATTATACTGCCTCTAAATCTATCACTAACTAACAAATTTAAAGTTAGATTATACGAGTTAGCCAGTTCTAAATAAGCCTGTGTGAAGCAGCTCCCCTTATTCTATGGAAGGTCAATCTCCTTCTTTCACACCACAACAACTCAATGAGCTGCTTCACAGTCAATGTTTGTTGCTAATGCATCGATTACCTGCCCTTTTGAGGCTGTGAACGCTCATTAGACAGGTGATCACCATGCGGAAGATGAGGAGGTCAGGAAGGAAGGAGTATCCACTCTCGTATTCCTCTTCATCTTCACTAGCTGAGCTCAGGTTAGGAGGAGAAGGCAGGTAGAACAGGCAAAGGTTGAAATCCTCCAGCACTGACTGGCAAAGAGATGTGAGCTCAGAGTCCACAGTGCTTAACATGGGAGGAAAAAACAAACTGATTTACTATTCAAATGCTGGGCCACTAGTTAAGTCTCAAGCTCTTGCCCCAACCAGAATGTTCATGGAGCCACTGAATTGGAGGAAGCTCAGTCATCACTCAGGTCATTTAGAACAAGGCACTGGAGAATATACTGAAGGGAACAGCCAGGCACAGGCAGAGGGAGAAAAACTAGATAATCTGAGCAATCTTTCCCACCCCTACAGTCTGTGAGCTTAACTGATACAACAAACAGCTATCAGAGGTACAACAAATAGCTATCACTAAAGAACGAAGGGAGAGACTCAACTCCTCGCTCAAGGGTTCAAGGTGCTGGTCCAAGCTGTGAGAAACAAGCCACAACTGAACTTTCATCCCATTTAGTAACAGCAAGGATATTAAGCAGGAAGCAGCTAATTCTTCACTGATTAGTTTAACATATTGACCTAATCAGATATGGAAAACCTAAGTCCTATAGCTCTTTTAATCCCAGAATCACAAAGCCACAAAAAATCTCCATGAGATGGAAAAATATTTTAAAAAAAATCACTGGGTGACCTTCTCCCCAGAAGGCTATACTTGGGTCCGGAGGCAATACACATCAACAGGTACAGAACACTTCTTTATTAAGAGTAGTGAACATTTCACCATCAGTTATTTCTAATGTGTAGTTAAAACATTATACTGCAACAACGTAAATCAAGGGTCTCTTTTTCCTTCTGTGACCTCCCACACCTGTTCTCATCTGCAGCCTCACATATACCCCAAAATCATTTGCAGTTGTTTGTTGCTTCAGAGGAAGCACCATGGGAATCAATACAGTGAATCATAGGATGTTCTTGGATACTAGAGAGACCCTGGCTGCCAAAGGTCTAGCAAATCCTCTAACAGGATAGCAGGTACTAGCAATTGGAGGAGTTCTACTTCCTCTCAGACCCTGAGACGCAGACGCCACCCACTGAATGTGTATTATACATGGAGTAACACTGAAAGGTAAATCCAGGGTCAACCAGCACAAAACAATTCCTTATTATGGGCAAGAGAATAAGCAGAGCAAGTGGTATGTCTTTAACAGAAATCAATCTGTATCAAGTAGTATTTTAAGGGTTAATTTGGAGCAATCTGGACTCTCCCGGCAGAGACAGAAAATCTAAGAGCAGCCACACAACTATATTAACTTTTCACTTATTCCAGCAAAGCCAGTTATGTTATTCTTTCCCTTGAATGCAGAGGTTAGATGACCAGCGTTTGAGTTTAACGAACTGTCCTATGGTTCTGCACGTGTGCAGAATGTGACCCTTTGCATCGATGTCATTCTGCCACTGCTTGACAGAAGCACAGATGTGAAGGCTGGGCAAAGCATCTGCACACAGCGAGGGGGGCAGAAGAGCACAAAGAGACCACCAAGGAATCAGAACACCTGAGTTCCACATTCACCGGCCACTGACTTGCTGCGTGGCCATGGCTAAATCATTTAATCCCGCTGTCGGAGTCTCTCTGTGGGGACAAAACTGTCCTCCCTCGCAGATGAGTTACAAGACTGTACTGGTGTTTGGGACTCTTGACTGAAAGCACAGCAGAGGCACCACTTAAATATACTGTTCTGCATTTGTGGTGAGGACACCAAGCAAGTCTCTCCCATTTCTGATGTTTGCAGCTGCAAGTCACCTATAAAAGACGTAAACTGTATGGTAACCTTACCTGCTTTTTGACTGCAAAAGGCTCTGTAGGTACATAAAGCTCACCAACAACCTTTTAATGTCTTTGCATCTAAAGATGAAAGTGGAACACAGTTAAGTGAGTATCCTATCAGTTGGCTGCAGGAGGACATCAATATTCTTATTCATGTATGTAAATCAGGTTTCTGAGGAACAGCTACTTTCTGCAAGTTGGTTCATTTAGGCATGGTCTCCCACCTTAACTAGAGTGCCCCTGATGAGCGTTTGAGGTAGATTTTGCCAATATAGAGTCTACCTTGAGAAAGGAACATTAATATTCCATTCATTTCAGAACTTGTGATCAGGTTTAAACTCTGGAAACAAGAAATACACACAGAAGTTTGGACTGCAAGAATTGAGGCGAGGGGGAAGAACTAAAGGGAGTTAAAAATTCTGAGGAGGTTTGGTACTATACAGAGCAAGATCCTACGCTGTAAAGGCAGAGGATGTCAGTATTCTCATGGATCAACAATTCTAGTTGCAGAATATTAATATTCTCCAATTTTCATCCACACATTTGCAATAATTGTTCTCTCAGTACAAAAGAAGTCAGGAACCATGTCTCACAGCCAATCATCTGTCTGGTTCTGGAGACGTATAGTGGAACAAACTACATGTTTACTGGTTGATATTTATCTGGCTCAGGCAACAGAATATCTGGAAGCAACTGGTGGATATGAAGGAAGAGTCAAGTCTGGATAACACTTTAGATAGAGCACTAAGAATCAAACAAGACCATTTGCAGAAAATTCTAATGTATTTAAAAACAAGGTCAGATAAATGGAAGCAAGATAGTTTTACTCAAACTACTGACTTCCTATTAAACGCACCATAAACAATGTTCTACTAGACAGGTGATGACTGTAAAGACTTCTCCTGCAAAGGCAGCAGCAAACACAACTAGTAATGCTATATCTGAAACAAAGTAAATTGCTCCATTGCCAGTACAAGGCATTAGTGAGTAACAGTGGATTATAGTAGGCCGCTAACTTAGATTTGAGTTCCCATATTGCTTTTTCTTTTGTAAAGTGAAATTCAGTCTTTGTGACGGAATGACAGCCTTGGAGACCGAAGTCCACACACTGTTCACACACAGGTGATTAACAGTGCAAGCTTCCCTCATATTGCACTCCACCAACCCTGGTCTGCAGCAACCAGATCTAGGAGTGAGAGAGGAATTCAACTTTGGCCTCTTTCATGGAGATCACCACTAAAGAGGCCAACAGCTGGATCTAGAATGAGGCCATCAAAAAAAAAAAAATCTATCCAACAGCAGCAATTGTGACTGGCTACTGACTTGAGCTGGAGTTGTGCCAGACACTCCATTTCCTATTAAAGTCTCCTGGAACTATATTCAGTTCCTGTTCCTAAAGGAAACCCATCTCATTCCAAGACTTGTCCCAATACCACCCTCTTCTCTGTGTTCTTACCGTTTTTTGCTTGGAGACAGCTTCCTGGTTTCACATTTCTTCAGCTGGTGATACATTTTAGCTGCCTTGTCATACAGCCGCTTCAGGTTACCATAGGCACCTTCAAAGGACACTTCAGACTGGATACTAGACACAGCAACATTTTAAAAACACAGTGTTACTTCTCTGCAGGGATTCTCATCGGTTACTTTTTTGTGGCTCTGACTGGGTTGTGCCACAAATTTTAGTGCTACATTTTTAAAGGTATTTTGGCACCTTTACATGAGGATAAGTCCCTAGTGAGCTTTTCATAGCACTTAAGGTGATTGATTTATAAGGATTTCAGTAGGCGATAGGCACTGTGAAGGACTGTAGTCCCCCTTAAACGGACAGACTGGAGCCAACAGCAGGGACAGCCTGGGGTATAATCAAGGAGAGCTGCTCTGCAATGAGGAATAAGCTAATTAATCAGGAACATAAAGCTTCGTAAGACAGAGGGGAGCAGACGCCATGCAGGATGCAATGGGTAGTGGCTGTTTTCTCTCAGGCTCTAGGAATCTGGCATACCCAGCAGCTTTGTTCTATGGACTTTAAGTTTGGGAGCTGAACCAGAGCACTGAGGTGAGAACCTTATGAACGGCTCATTGTCATTATTCAGGTTCTGAAGCCTTATTAAAAGTGGACTTGCTATGCGGTTAGTGTGTGTGGGTCTCTCCTTGTCCTGGGCTGTCAAAGTGAATCTACTGCCCAGACCCTCATGTTAGGGGAAATTAAAGCGGTGTGTACCTACAGGCAAGTAGGTGCTTTTGAAACTCCCAGTAGGCAACTGTCTTCATCGTTAGGGGCGAAATATTCAAAATCTGGCCTTTGGTGTTTTTTATTTAATCGGTGGCCCAGTGGCCATGACCTTGTAGAATCTTTTGTCAGGGAGGCAGCTTCCAAAACCTCTCTCTGCCAGCATTCCCACTAACAGCTGATGTGCAAGAAAATGGAGCAACACGTGAAGAAAAAGGAGAAAATAATCTGGCTCTATGACTGGGAGAGCTATGAGGATGAATCAGCTCCCTCCAGGTTCAGCATGTTCTGTAGCAGACACTCACCAGCGTAAATAGCAGTAGGTAGCTTCTACGTTGTAATATTTACTCCCTGCCAATGTCCCCAGCTGGTTAAAGGGCATCCCTGTCATGAAAATTAAAAGGAGAGTGAATTAGTTTGTGTTATTTTGAACAACCTCCATGCAAGGAGGTCCTTTAGGTGCACAAAGCCAGTAGGTACAAAGGATATTAGCAAAGGTATGTTGAGAAGGCCCAGGCTACTTGCTCCATTCACTTTTTTCCACTCCGCTTTATTCTACCCTCACATCTCTCTGTTCTCCCCACCACCCCTGCCCGCCTACCCCCCTTCCTTCTTCAAGCGAGGCCTTTTTGTCATCAATAATTCCCATGTCCTCTTCTCTCAAACAACTGTTCTGTCTGTCCATCTTATTTGGATTACTAGATCATCTTAGCTACATTTGTAAAAGGGCAGGATACATTTGCCATGTTATATAAATTTTTATCAATAAACACCAACTATTCATACATGGGGGTCAGTCAGCCACAACTCAACAAGGAAAAGCCTTGCACCATGCAAAGAAACTGCCTCAAATGACCACTCCAGAAGCTTTAGCTTCTACTTGATGCAGCGGTCCACTTAACAATACCTCTCCGAGTGTGGTCATTACACAAGTGCTCCATGATCTGTAATGACTGTATTGTTTCTGAGCGCAGTTCAAGGGGTTAAATTTACTCTGTAAGCCTCTATATAGTCCAGTTTCTCAGCTCACGTCTGAAGCCCACAGTTGAGATCAGTTGCAGCTTTTAATTAAGATACTCTAGATTTCAGTATCTCCATAGTGCTAGAAAGGCATACTCATTCAAAGACTCTTAAGCTGTCAGACCAGGTAAGACTTCCAGGGCATTGTGCAAGACTGTTCTAGTCAGCCAAGCTTCTTCAGGGCAGCTCATGCAATATATTTTCAGGAAGTCCTGAATCATTAATTGACCTCATATCAATTTTGTTATGTATTAATGCATTTCTATTTTGTACACATGCTTAGAAAGCATGACAGGTGCTTTATGGAAACTAAAATTGTTTTAATTGTAATCGACCATCTAGAAAATTATAGAGAAGAGATCTATTAAATAAGTTCTGTACCACTTCTGCACCTTTTATCTGAAAATCTCTGAATGCTTTAAATGCATTACCCTTGGAAGAGCAAAATTATCCCCATTTCACAGATGTGAAAACTGAGGTACAGAGTGTTACATGCCGTGCCCAAGAGGTCATAGCAGCACATGTGGAATGGAACCCAGGAATCCACCTCTCATTACAGAACATTTGCACACAATAACTGCTTGTAAGTCAAAAAAGAAGCATGTGGAGTTGCATCAGGGGGAAAAACAGCTGGATGTGGGTTGAGCCAGGCATGTGTGACAGCATCACTTATGTATAAATGTGAACTCCTATGCATGATGCAGCTAGAGAAGAAGGGGCTGTTACCTGATAAATCAAAGTCATCCCGGGAGTTAAAACACCGATGCCCTCCTCTCCTTGGTTTGCCAGGAAGACAGACTCTCATATAAAGGGGAATTATTGTGACTGGGTAATAAAACCGATCTCTCTACAGCAAGAAATGTATGTGTAACCAAAGCAAAATAATTGTTACCATGGCAATTCACTTACCAATTTGTGGTGCAACAGAAAGGGCTTGATAGTAAAACCTCTCCGCCAACAGTTCTGTGTCCACCCCTGCCAACTCATTTTGATAGCGAGCTGAAAAGAAACACACAACATACACAACAGAAGTCAGAGGCTGAGCGTGGGTAATATACAGCGCAAAAAGGGACCAATGAATGTTAGGTCTTCTGAGAGGAGGGAAAGAAACTCCATCACAGAGGAGCACACTTCCCTTACAGATTCAAAATGTCACAAATTTAGAGTCAATGGCTCAGTCAGCAAACTTACATTCTTAGAAAGTAACAAAATTTCCGAAGAGGTGCTCCCTAGGAAAGCACAGAAGCATGTAGCATTTGCCACACTGACTCAGCCTGTTCTTAAAATCTGTTGTTCTGCTGCACGTGACAATAGTTAATCCTTGATATATCAGAGAGAGAACACCCCACAGAAATTGTCTGACCAGCTGTGCAATACGGTAAATGAAGGGAGGAAATCCCATCTGAACCATGTGCTAATCTGTTTACACCATGAAGCACAAGAGTTGATTAACCTTACTTTAGAGTACACATTTGTGTGGTGAATTTTCCAGCAAGCAGAGGAGACCAATGTTAATGGCAAGAAGAGAAATCTAAATTAACTAAATTTGAATCACCTACCACAATGCCAAATATTTAGACTGGATGTGTCCAGATTAGACCTTCCTAATTTTCTAGACAGGCAACATCAAAGGTAGTCTCTTGACTGGACAATACCTGGCCATCTTTGACACCACTGAAGAGTGGCATTTAGAGGTGAGAATGTCTCTTCTGTCATGTCATGCAGGACGTTTGCACAATCACACAGGGAATGCTAATTTGCCTACAAGCTCATGGGCTAATTCATGTATAATGATAATGCTGACACCGTTTTTAACTGCCTGCAGCTTGCTACCCGTCACACATATTCATGCATGTCAGCATTCACACAACTAAATTTTTCATGTGTGCACTACTGTGGTAGCCGTGTTTGGTCCCAGGATATTAGAGACACAAGGTAATACCTTTTATTGGACCAACTTCTATTGGTGAGAAAGACAAGCTTTGATTACACACAGCTCTTCTTCAGATCTGAGGAAGTTATTCCAAGCACCACAGCTAAACAAAGTGGAACCTATGCTAAACAATCCGTTATCTGAGAGGGTTTCATTTTAAATCTGTCTCTGATCAACATGTGTAAGGGCTGGTCTACATGGTCTATCATGCTGTAGCTAGACCAAATAATCCCTTATTGCAAAAGTAGCCCACAGTTATTAGAATGGGTTTTCCACCACTACAGAAAAGGCATATTCCTGAGCAATGGTGGCTAGGCTGACGGGGGGATTAGGACGACAACTATGCCTTCAGGAGTACAGATTTTTTTTACACCTCTGAGCAACGCAGCTAAGTCAGCCTAAATTCTGAGTGTACACCAAGTCTAAGACAAACCAGTGTTTGCAAGTAATTATTGCTGGTGACTAATGATCATGGTAACGGTGCTCTGCATGCAACAGCTTTTATATTTTAAAAGCTCCTCCTGCAAGAAAACACTGCTCTTACCTAAATCTCCCAGATAAACCAGACATCTGTGACACGCCATCTGTGCCCACTCCATTTCTTTCCCCGATGCAGACACAGGTTTCTTGCAGCCTACGTGAAAAATACCAAATCATAACACACCCGTGGGCGAAGACAGCTGGAAAGAGACATCAGCAGCCTACACTTCTTCATGAGATACATGACAGTTAAGGCATGCAAATAAGAGACCACACACAGACTGGAGTGCTGGCCTTTGTCTGTGGTATATTACAGATCAGTGTAGGATTGTCTCAGGCTACCAGACAGTGCAAGAGTCATGCAGAAAACATACCCTTTATTTAAGCCACCCCTATACCCCCCAAAGCGGTATGCTGCACTGTTCCATGGAGATCATTAACAGTGCTACTGCACTCCTTTGTACTGGAGCCAGCACTTTTATCACAATGCCCATCCACCATTCACCACTGGATAAGCCTGGAGGGACTGTTAAAAGAAAAGGAAGGAAAAGGAGAAGACCACAGACAAAAGGAGAGGAAGAGAAATAAAATGTGTGAGAGGTATAAAGAACAAAATATATCCAGTAGATACAGCACCTGCAGTAGGAGAAAAGCTTCTGGGAGTAGGGGAAGGACCGGAGCAAAAAAAGAAGTGTCCGATTAACTGATCTAACACTGAAACAATCAAGCACCGGCCATCTCAACTTCTGGAGGGGCTTGTCACTGGTGGAACATGTCCCATCAGGACACATTTGTGAAAGAATCTTCCATCAGCACCTTCTCAACAGCCAGCGGCCAGTGAGGGAATGTTTTCTAATTATTTAAAGACATTGCATGTGTGATATTTTACCAGTATGCTAACTCCAAAGCTGTTCCCCTAGTTGCTGGGCAATCTACCCCATGGTTTTGCCATGGAGGTCTGTAATCCCCATTTACACCACCTGACAGTAGTGTCCTCCTACTTATCTCATTATTAGTTGTCCACCCTTGTGTCCAAATCTTTCCCATCTACCATTTTTAAAGGATGCTGCAACGTTTCATTTTCATTGTATGTTTATGACATCTACATGCCACTGTATTTTAACTAGAAATGTCTGCAGCACCCTGAGAAACTTAACAGATGGAGCCATCCAAATGCAGTCATTTGTCAAGGACAACAAATCCAGCTAGAATTTAAAATAGGATTTATTAGTTCTGCAGTACCATGAAAATGTTTCTCATAGCAACAGTTGCCAAGGACTTCTGCCTTTTAAACAGATGTTTCAAAGCCAACTGCAATACCATCGTCTTCCATCAGCTCAGAACTGGATTCAAACAAGTAAACATTCCCTGGCTAGAAACCGGTAGATATCTCTTTTTCCTCCCCTTAAAAGATCCCTTTCATGATGATTCATAAGTCCCCTCCAGACACAATTAATTAACATAAAAAAAGCACAAGTTTTGGCTCCTTTTCTACAATTGGAACCACATGGACAGACTTCTGAAGTCAGTGGAGCACAGAGATTTGCCCAGATTCAGATGCAGTTCAAGGATCTTGGTATATTCATGCGGGATAAAACAAAACAAAATATATGCAGTTCAAAGACAGGAGACAAAGAGTGCAGAAATTATAACTCCGATTAATGGGATTCTCTGATATAGCCTTTTCTTTATAGTTTATTCCCCACAATTTTGCTCACTTCAGTTAAACTTAAAATACTCTTTGTAGTCAAAGCAAGTGCTTTTTCAAAGCTGTGCTGCAAGATCTGCTTTACTGAACATTAACTCTCGCTAGAGGGTTTTCTAGGAGCAGTTTGATGGCAATACTGAATATTTTCCACCCCCTCGTTAATTACCAAAAGTTTAACTTGAAAATAAAAGCTGAGCAGACAATCTGTTTTGAACAGATACACTAACGAGAAAAGGGTAATTCTCTGCATTTCAAAACAGAGCCAAGTAATTGCAGGGGGGAGCCATCTGCTGATGACTCTAGCTTCCACCAAGAGCCAACCCAGGCACTGACCTATAAGAGGGTCCGTTACGTGAGTCCAGTCAATACAGCACTGCAGCTCCAGTTGATAGTGAGACTGAATGTAGAGAAGAAGGTGTTGGTAAAACCCTATGCCAGCAATCAGGTGAGTCCGGTAGGCACACTCCAGGGTGCTACGGCTATGAATGTGCTGTAGGAAACCAAAACAGACAGCCAGGTGAGACCTAGTTAATGCAGGCCAGGTAAGAGTCTGGCTGCAATACAAGTTGCAAATGGTATAACAGAGATAGGTGGAGACTCATCTTTCGCCCTCCTCCCAAATTCAGTCCATCTTCCTGCTCAACAACCAAACCAGTACTGTTACTCTCCGGTAATATGACAGGTGTAAATATCAAGAAAGGAGAAATTATTCAGGCACTGTACGAGGTATAACTAAGAATCATAGACTATTAAGTTATTAAAACACAAGCTGAGAATCAAGAAATGTTCCCCAATACCCATACAGTTGCATATTCTCCCAAGGGAAGTGGTGAAAGACCCATTTGTACAGGAAGAGAGTGAACCAAATGCTCACATGAAAAATCATTCATGGCGGGGGAAACTGAGTAGATCTTCCAGGCATTTCATAACTCTAACCCTTATGGATTACCTGACTGCACCGATTACAATATCATGCATTTAGCCACCAACGCCCTCATGTGTACTTTAACAATTACCAATAATAGGTTTCTGGTAATGCAAATAACTTTGTTTTCAGCAGTACTAAATTAAACCTTCCCTGACCCGCCACACTCAACAGGTCAAGTTGTTTCTACCTCTAAGAGCAGGTCAACATTGCAAAGAAAGGTGTGTTCTTTACTTGGGTTAAAATAGCAATGAAGAGAGAAAATCAGCTTATAACTCAGGTTAGCAACCTGAGTTAAAGCCCATGGAGTTGAACCTGAGCTGCTAGACCGGAGTTGTTGCATCTTCACTGCTATTTTAACCTGAATTACGATTTTTTTTTCTTTTTTGCAGTGTGGACACAGTCTCACAAGCCTCCCACCTAAAAATAAGCAGCTTCAATCTTTCTTCCCTCCTCAGTTCATCTGATTTACTATTGTGGGACAGCTGGATGGAAGAGCTGACAGACTTGTGCTTCTACTAGAACAACCTATATGCAGTTCATGCTCTCTAAATCTTGAATGCATGCACACATGACAAAGTGAATTCTTTTTTTCAGAATATTTTCATGAACTCTAATTGCTGTCTTCACATACTGATGCACTGAAACAAACCAAGACTTTCATTCTATAGCATGACCAATAGCGTTTCACTAGATGGCAAAGATGATCTTGGCTTTTATTAAAATCTGGATTTTATTCTCAGCTCTGCCAAAGACTCACTGCAATAACCCAGGCAAGTCACAACATCTCTATGCTTCACTTTCCTGTACTTTAAAAGAAACAAAAAGGTAAAAATATTCCTTGTGCTCTGAACTGTGATACCTGAGCACTTGTTTGCAATACTTCCCTCCAGCTCGGAGGTCCTGTGGCCATTAACCTAATATGTAGAAAGAATTTTGAAATCCTCAGAGGAAAGACAGCAGGAGACTTCACTTCACTATAAAGCAGAAACTGATTTAGATAAGACCACTACGGTATGTCAATTAGAACCAAGCTCGTTTTACATTCAAGATCACCAGGATCTTGTGCATAGCACTACCTAATAAAAATCATTTGAATTTCTAGAGTCTCTAAAATGGAGCTAATCAGCACTTCTCTGGATCTTCACATGAATTGATTGTGACACCGCTTCCCATGGGGTATTATTTCTATTTTGGAGAAAGGGGAACAGAAAGAAATCTGATTTGGAGAGGGTCTCTGCACCTGCACCTTCAAGGCCATAATAATTTACCCATGGTTAGAAAGGAAGGCTATCACACAGCTAAGATTAGAATTCAGGAGCTTCTGGCTTCCGGTCTGGTGCTCAGAGCATGTTTCCAAGTAAATGAAGCCACTAACACATCACTCAGCATGAGAATTTCTGACTCAGAGGCACAGATACCTGCCTTTTTATTCGTTTTAATGAGCTGGATAACTTCATAGTAAACCTTTCTCCAGAGTAGTTCCTCTGCTTTTCTCCCATAATCCACCGGATGCAAGAACATCAGCTTTACACACAACTCCCGCAGCCTGAGACAGAGAGGAGAAGGTTTACTATTTCATTGAGCTGCAGTAGCCACTTACATAACCACAGCCACAGGAGCAGGGATGAAGGAAAGCCTGCGTATCATTACAGGGGCAGCATGGCCATCTAGTGGCAGCGAGTGCTGGGTCACTTGCCCTCCAGATTGACAGCAACATGGCCAGCCCCAAGGGAGAGCGGTGGGCAGTGGCTCCCACGGTTCATTATCCATCCGGCTGAAGCATGGAGTGGGGTTGTCAGTCTTTGAGGGAGCTGTTTGTATCACACCTCTACTGCACAGGAATGAGACTCCCTGTGGCCTGCTAATTCTTGGGGCAGCCCAACTCCACCCACAACATAAACACACCACATCAAGATTGGAGAGGCCAGGGTTTCCCAATCTCTCCTCCACCAGCCATCCCCAAGCCCTGCATGTGGGGGCAAACTCTCCTGCTTTGCAAGTCTGGAGAGTGGAAGAGAGAAACGAATATACTTCATTTATGTGCTCACTGGATAAAATTAGATATAATTAGATATAATAGATATATTAGATATAATTAATTATTAGATATAATAATTATGAGAATGAGGGAATGAATGAACACGTACAATTGATCTAGTCCCTTTACAGCTATTTATCAGCCTCAAACTTGCAAGACACTTTTATAGAAAAGTAAACCCTAAAAAAAGCCACATAAATTTACACAGCAGGGGAACTAATGTGCCATCAGAATAGTATTTACATAGCATGAAACCTGCATTAAGCACTGCCCTCAATAAGCAATCACTTTTCATTATCCCTATATGGTTTGCAGTACAATTTTTTCAACCATGAGATAAAGAATCCTCTCTACTACGAAAATTTTTATTCTATTCATTTTTTGCTGGAAACTTAAGACGGGTTTCACCACATATGCATGAAATTCCTTCAATGTACAGGCATTTTAAGGTATTGTAATTATAAAAACCAGACCTCCTTTAACCACAGTGGAAAAGACGTATCTATTTTGTGGTAGGATGTAGAAGCTCCACTCATAGACCAGGACAACCTTGCAGTGGGAGCTGTACTAAGAGAACAAAAAGAAGGTCCCTGCAAGAGACGGTGCGCTACAAATGCATCCCCCTGTGAAATTACTGAAGCAAAGTCACCTTAGATGTCTCTCACCAAAAAATGTCATTTGCCCAACTTACTTGTTCCTCAAGCTGATGTTCTCTGGCTTGAACACTTCTTGATAAGCTGCCTTGTTACCGAGAATGAGATCCAGTCTATGAACTGCCTCCACCACCGCTCTGCCAGACAATACAGAAAGAAGAGTTCAGAGTAACAATTTATATGTAAGCACCTTATATGAGATCCAGAATCTACTCATGATGGCTTCAGGCAGGAAAGAAACACTGATCTGTTTAATATCATCATTAATGAACTGTACCACAGGACATCTTACCAACTGATCTGCTATTTTTTAACAATTCTATTATCCTTAACAGCTTATGAAAAAAAGAAAGGTCTTATGTAACCAATAAAGTGTATACTAGAATTCACCTGCTTAGCCACTGGGTACCAGTGCCTGATCAGTCAAATATGAAGTATTTTTGCACGGGCAGAGACTTAAATGGTACAGACTTCTGCTGATATACTATTGTGAACTTTTCACCCCTGCAATTAACAAACAGAGTAATAATGTTCAAAGAGATTGGTTTTCAGTGATTACAGAAGGGGGTTAAAGATCAACAATCCTGTATCTCCTGCTCCTGTTCTTTTGCTGACTTCCTGAATGTTGAGCAAGTAACTGCTTCACCTTCATGTGCCTCACTTTCCCCATCATTGTTGTGGTGATTCATTAATTAATACGTGCAAAGCATTTTGAGATCCTTTGATGAAATGTATGCCATAAGAGCCAGGTATTATTATTCTGGCAAAAAAAGTGTAAAATATCTAAAAAAAAAAAAAAAAAAATTTAAATGTTTTCTCCAAAGCCAGCTGCAACATTGAGCAGGTAACATCGAGAGTGCCATCAGTGCAAAAACTGCATTCATAAGTCACTGCTTGAAACTCCTGGGTCTCCTGGAGAAGGCTGCAAACACGTGTAAAATCCATACAATGATTCAAGGAAATGAGCTAAGCTGACTGGCCAAATGGATTCCATCAGGAGAACTGCGCCTTAATCAAAACAGAGATTCCAGGAAGTGTCAGCTGCACACACTAGAATAGGCAGAAAGCACATTCATTGATACTTAAAAGGAAAATTTAGTAATGAACAAGTCGAAGTCACTCTACTAGGTAAGGTCTTCTCCTTAACCCCTGCCACTGTCCACCCTCTATCTTTATTGCCACTGCACCAGCTATGGCAAACAGTCTACCCTCTCTCTGTGTTTCACTCATTCCTCACATCCTCTTTTTAAAATACGACTCCCAGCTCTCCTTTCCTCCATCCTACCAACAATCTGCAGCCCACCAACCATATAGGTACTTGCTCTCTCCCACCCATAAACCTCTTCACCAGTCATTCCTCATCCACTCCGATCATACGTCAACATTTCCACTGCTGTGGCTGCCTTGCGTAGAGAGATACTTATTCAAACAAGCAGTTGAAGGTAAACAAACTGTACCATAAATAAGGGATAAGGTAGACCAAATACAGGCTATCCAAAGCAGAACATAAGCCACTGCTTCCACCACCTTCCCCCCACAAAAAAATATTTCCACTGCTAGCATGAAGCAAATCACCCCCATTGAAATCTCCCTGACCTTCTCTTCAGAAATATGCACAGATGGACGCCAGACAGTTTGTGCACAGGACATGTACATAGGCATCCACAAGCAAGAACATGCAAAAATAGATTCTAATGGTTAAGCTGAAACTAACAACCATTTCCTTGAAAACTACAAAAGTCAGCGCAAGGCAATAGACTGTTTCACACATTGCCCCTTCTTAGGCTCCTTTACTTTTCAGCATGGGCATTTATAATCTTGCAAAAACCTCTTCAAGACAAAAATGACCAGCTCACCTGACACCCCAAAAGACTAATTTGTCCAAAAGAAATTAAGGATCTTTAAATTAGGGAGAGGGCAAAAAAGGAAGGGCCGAGCATAGACTGAAATGATCTTATCCCTATACAGGATCATTGTTTGTAAACTGATGGATTGGGAGATGAAGACATAGCTATTGTACAAAAAATAGTTCCTTTAATGTAATAATTTCTTCTTAATATTTTATCTTGTTTTGTATTTCTTTATGACTGAGAATCGCATACAAGAGAGTCAGTTACAAATACTATACACTATTCCAGTCTCATAATACCCCCATGTTAGGTTGACAGGTAACATACACAATTGCAGGTGGGGAAATAGAGGCACAGGAACGAAGCAATTTACCAAAAGCCAAGCAAGTCAATGGCAGAGACAGAAACAGATGCCAGGAGTTCCATTTATAGTTCTAGTTCTGGGTCCTCTGCTTAAACTACCAAGTCAAGCTATAGGGATAAAAGTTCATAACTACAAAGGGTACCCTTTCACTGTCTTCCTACAATTTTTGTCCCATCAGTTAAACCTCACTATAGCTCTTACTACCAAGAACTACAGGAGAACCAAAGGTTAATTTGATCAAAACAAGTGTATTTCTCGACTATATACATTAGTGTTACCAGAAGAACTTGGAACTGCTGATTAATTTTTCTCCCCCACCATGGTGAAGGAAAGCCTTTGAAAGACTTCTTTCCTTCCAGGAGTGGGCCAAAATATGTAATCTTTACTTCTGCCAAAGGTATTGTTGAAAAAAGCACCTTTTTTCATGGTGCACCAAGCAAATACAAAAAAATTTGCTCCCTCCTGTCCAGCCTCAGTCACTACAACACTTCCCAAAAGGGAAAATTATGTCACTCAGACAAGGGTCAGAAACTAAGCAGCAGTGAACATCTGTTTTCAAGAAGCTGATCAGATCCTGAAAATGGGGTGTTAATTTGCATACGATGTGATGCAAGTCCTGTGTGGTCTTTTAAAAGGAGTATAAATTAACTCTATTTGAGGATCAAACACTGAGCCATTTGTCCTGCTATTTACTAAGTCAAATTGCTTTAGGTCTCAAATGGACACACAATTCTGGTTCTTTCATTGTGGATAGCTCAGTGAAGCTCAGAAGTCAGGACTGAATTTTATTCTGTATTGATGGTAAAAATAGGATCAATTGGTTAAGTAACAAATCTTGCTCACATGCACCAGTTGCTCACTTGAACCAACTGCCAAATCTGAAGTCAGGAAAAGTTTTCCTCCAGGAAGTGGTTAGCTGGGAACTTCTAGGTATTTTTGCTTTCCTCTAGAGCAGTGGTTTTCAAACTTAGGATCAGGACCCAGTACTGGGTCGCGGCACCCTCAGCTGCTCAAAGATGTAATTGTTGGGTCACAGGCATGAATGATTTTTTCAACTGGGCCAGAGGAAAAATGTTTGAAAACCACTGCTCTAGAAGTCTAGAGCATAGGCGTGGGAATCATCCATTAGGGTAAAATAAACAAGAAGTCCTGTGGCAATTTTAAAGCCTAACAAATTTATCTATCACATGAGCTTTCAGACGCTCGAATCAACTTCCTGAAACTGCAGTGGACAGGCACGAGTGGACACTGGTCATTCCCATGGTTTCTATGAGCACAAACTAACCACCTACCAGCCAAAAAAGACAAAAAGGAGCAAAATTTGTTTTCTACAAGATAGACACAACAGTGATCAGAACATGGCTCTGTCTCTTCATGTCCTAATCTGATTGACACCAGTTACATTTTGTCATTAACAAACTGATGTCTTGCCTCACTACATATTCTAATACCTGCTGGGTTTGAGCCCTGCTTTCAGCCAACAGAGAGGAAGCAGCTCCGATGCCAGTCTGTTAAAAGAACCTATCAGGGCATCTCATGCCAAGCGGCATGGAAACAATCCAATGATGAGTCCTATTTGTCTAGAGGAGAAACTGATCTAATACTTTCTATCCTTGCCATTAAAATTTTGGAACTGGGCAGGAAGGCAGAGTGGGTTACTCACATCTTATTTATTTAAGATTTTACTGAGTGGGATAAAACTGTGGGAACAAGATGTGTCTGCAGAGGGAACGGCAGCCACTCAATCTTATTCTAGTTTAATTCAGTACCAAATAATATAATGCGGTAAAATCTAAAATTGTAGTCCACACAAGGTTAATGCAGAGTTGAATGGCTATTGATTACTTGGATCCAATTCTGACTCAGGGATCCAGGTGAAACAAGTTTAGTGGTCTCAAATTAAACCACAATATTGTTTAATCCAATGGATAGATTTTTAGGAGAGGCACAGGACTGGAATAGCTCAGAAGTTAGACATACTGGAAGAGCCAAATGTAAAAGCTTGCCCACAGCTTGTTCCTCAACCTCACAGAGAAATCTCTGCACCGAAGGAAGGATTGTCTTGTCATTGAAGAACTGGACTGGGTGTTAAGAGGTCTGAGTTCAATTTCTGGCTCTGCCACCAACTCCCTGTGTGACACTGGTCATGACACTTAGACAACAATTACAGCCACAAAGGTGAGCCCATTCATGCTTAGTTTAAAGGCTGTATCAGGATGTCCAAGAAGAAATGAGTCAAAGATGCAAATCAACATTGGGATCAAAAGTTTCCAGAGATCCTCATCATAGCCCATGTCCTCAGCTACCACATGGAATATGATTAGTTCAGTACAGCTACCTGGAAAGTAAGTTACCTGCACGCTTTATACAATCTTACATTTGAACAAAGGCGCAAGATGTGACACTAAGCTCTGTTTAGTGAGCAAGTCAAGTCATAGCAGACTTAAGAGAGTCTTTGGCCACTGTAGATGTTATACATTCTTTAACAAAATCACACTACAGGCTTCTGGCTAACATAATTTATCCTCTATTGTAATAAGCAGACCTTTTAAAAAGGCCAAGCACAGTTGTGTATTTAAATTCTGCATGGAAGTTTAAATATAAAATTTATTTCCTATTGCCCTGAACACTAGAATGGTATATTAACATGGAATGGAGTATTTCACAGTCTGCTAAGACTGAGACCCCAATACATTTTGGCCCTGAAGGCATCTCCTGTGTGACAGAGCAACCTCCAACATGGCCTACTTAAACCACTTCTTTTTGTGATACTGTGTGTATTGAAAAATATGTAATTTAACTCATATGTAAAGTACATGTGCTTGTATAAAGATCACAGCAACAGATAGGGAAATGCATTCTAATAATCGACCATTCAAAACTTTTATAAGAGGATCTCAATATGCTATACAAGGTAGGCATGGTTCTTTCCATTTTACAGGGAAAGGTAGCAAAATTACTCAGGGTATGTCTACAAGAGAAATGTAAGTTGATGTAATTACTGTGGTGGTTCATATGCACCCTATCCTCCTTGGGTCCATGGTGCATGTCCTTACCAGGAGCACCTCCACCGATAGCACTGTTTGTGCTCCTTGCCCTGGCTCCCAGCTGGAAGCACAGGGCAGCTGGGCTCTAGCTGCCTTCTTGTCAATTTTGGGGCTCCTGAAGTGAAACTGACAAGACAGCCAACAGTCAATGTAAAGGAGAGTTATCGACATGGATGCAGTATTGCCCTAACTACACCAATATAAAAGACTTATTACTCTCATGGGGTGGAGTTATGTTAACATAGTAGTAGGGCACTTACATCAGTGGCAGGAAGACTGTAGTGTAGACATGGACATAATTAGATTGATGTAACCTGCCTGATGGTTGACCTATCTGTGCAGTGCACACCAGCACTCAGGTAAACATGTAGCAATGGTCCAGAGGTGTGTTAGAAATCCACACTCCTGAGTCACACAGCTATGTCGACCTAACCCCCAGCGCAGACATTGCTGGGTTGACAGACGAATACTTCCATCAACACTTGGGGAGGTGGTGTTTCTATCATGATGGAAAAACACCTTCTGTCAGCATAGAGTCTAGATCAAATACAGCCTGCGAACCAATTCCATCCGGTCTGTGACAGCACTCGGTGAGACTACACTCTGTCCCTGTTTCGTGTACACAGTACTCTGCGATGCTGCAAGAGTGCACCAGTATTTCCATTTATGTTCCGTTCAGCCCACTTGAAGTACATTTAAGTCAAATCTGGCCCGGCATAGCAAATGAGTTTGACACCTCTGGTTTAGACTGTATCTACATGATGGGGTTATTATGGCAGCATAGCTTAAGCACTCAGTAGTTATACCAATACACTCTCCGTAATGCAGAGATACCCCCACTCCCTAGATAAAATGTCTCTGTAGGCACTGACACCCGAAGCCTATTGGCAGTCCTGCACTACAAGTTATAAGAAGAACATCCTCCCTTGCTGTCCATCTTGATCAGGGCCACAGTTATTTCCTGAACCATGGTCACTGTTGCTTGTTTCCATGAACAATGCAGAGAATTAAGTGATAAAGGAATCTGAAGAACTAATTTTCTGTGAAGACTTGAGATCAGTACAGGAAAACTCCCGAAGACCTCAGCCTAGATCAGGGGCCCTGCCATGCTGAATGCTGTACAAGTACTTAGAGAAACAGGGTCCCTTCAGAGTGACCAACAAGGTCAATGAATGCCCAGCACCCTCCAAGCCTGCCAGCTCCTCTGGATCCTCAGAGCCTGAAGACTGACAATGCACCTGCTGGTTCCCTTTTTGGAGGTGGAGATAAACAGGGGCTTAGCGCCCAGCTCTTCAACACACCCCTCCCCACCCCATATCTACAACAGCACAATTTGACTGGGGGAGAGCCGCAGAGAAGATAGCTCATCTGCCTTCCCATAGCATAGACAGGCACTTCTGCCTCAACCCCCACCCCCTATCCTGTGCCCAGCTGCCCCCCAGCCCTTCCTCTCCCTATATCTCCCAGCCCCCCACATTTTTCACCCTCAACCCGCTTCAAACCCCTACACACCTCTCCATGCTGACATCTCCCCCAGCACATCCCCACCCCTTCCCCAATTCTCCCCATCACCCCACAGACCTTCTCTTCCATCCCCCATACTCCCACGCCCAGATTCACCGCCTCACATCCCCACCACCACCCCCAGCCTTCCCCACATCCCATCTTCCTACAGCCGCTCTCCTCCCACCCTCACCCCCGTTTCCCCATATCTCTATTTCTCCATCCCCAGAGCCCTTCTCTCCCATCTCCCCCCCACTCCTCCATCCTCACACTCCCACCTCATCTTGTCCACATCCCAATCTCCCCACAGCCCCTCTCCCCCACACCCCCACCTCACCTTCTCCACATCCCAATCTCCCCACAGCCCCTCTCCCC
>ML686014.1:168538-238810 GCA_007922175.1 Pelusios castaneus
GCCCCGCCTCACCGGTAGAGCCGCTTGGTGTGCAGCACCTTGGCCTCGGGCTCGCCGCTCTCCCCGGGGGCCGCGCTGCCCTGGCTCATGGCGTCCGGCAGGGGGAGGCCCGGCGCGCCCGGCTCCCTCCTTGCTCAGCGGCGCCCGCTCCCTTCCGCCTCCGCCCCCCCCGCGCGGCCACCGCCGCCGCCACCGGCCCTGCTCGGCCGCCATCGCCCCGCTGCAGGTGCCCCGCCCCGCCCCCGTTCCAAATCACGCGAGACTTCGCCCGCCACTCCGTCTCTCGAGAGCGGGGTGGGCGGGCAACATGGCGTCCGCTAAGGCTTCACCTGGCGAGATGTCGCGGCTGATCCACTTTCGCGAGAGCGGTAGCCGCGCGCTGCCAGGACTTAGTGATGGCAACATGGCCGCCTACTAGCTTCACTTGCCATTCAATTAAACTTTATTGAGCACCCGGGAGTTCTTGGGCAGAAGCAGTTGGGACGAGGCGCCCCTGCACTCTGGGGACGGGGACATCCCAGGGCCAAACCGCGCCCTAATGAGACTGGGGGGCGCAAGCTGGGACCCCCCACTTCAGTAACACAGCAGGGGCCCCATATGGCAATGGGCCCACCTCACTGTCACAGGGGCCCTGTATGGCAACAATGGTTCTGTTTCGTTGTCACAGGGACAATGGGCCTGTTTCATTGTTACGGGGAGTCCTATATAGTGACCACAGACCCATTTCATTGTCCTAGGGTCCCTATATGGCAACATCGGCCCATTTCATTGTCACAGGGGCAATGGTATGGAGACAATGGGCCTGTTTCATTGTTACAGGGGGTCCTGTATGATGACAATAGGGCCATTTCATTGTCATAGGAGCCCCGTATGGAGACAATGGACCCCATTTCACTCTCCATCGTGGGCCACATATGGGGAAAATGTCCTTTCATTTCAAGACAACAGAGTCCTGTGGCACGTTTAAAGATTAACAGATTTATTTATCGCATGAGCTTTCGTGGGAGAAAATCCCACTTCGTCAGACGCTTTGAACTTTCCCATCTTCAAAGCGTCTGACGAAGTGGGATTTTCTCCCATGAAAGCTCATGCGATAAATAAATCTGTTAGTCTTTAAAAGTGCCACAGGACTCTGTTGTCTTTCTACAATAGACTAACACGGCTACCCCTTTGGAACTTTCATTTCAAGTCTGTCATGACCCCCATATGGGTGCAATGAGGGTCCCATTTTAGTATATGTAGGGGCAGGGACCCTATATGGGGACAAGGGTCCCCTATTTCAGCACTCATGTGAGATCATACATGAGCATGAGGAGCTTCCTGTCTCAGTGGCTATGTCTACACTTGTTAATTTAAGTCGACTTAGCATATCCACACTTAAATTTTAAGTCGACTTAAAGGAGACCCTACAAAATCGATCTAGAGCATCCACACTGGATGCCTAGGTCGACTTGTAGGGGCTAGTGGACCTGGGACAGGTCCACGGTGGCAGGGGGGCACCCCTTGCCAAGTGTCAGGGGGCTCAGCCTTTGCCCCATTGTACCATGGTACAATGGGGCAAAGGGGGACAGGGACCCTGGCAGGGCATAGGAGCAGGGTGGGCAGCCCTGCCCTGTGGGGGAGGCATGCCAGTCTGTGGCTGTGCCAGCCACCGTGGCAGGGAGGGCAGTGGGGAAGCCCTGGAGCCCCTTAAGTCAACCTAAAGTCGGCTTAGGGCTACTCCACGTCTACACTGGCTTAAGTCGACTTTCTAAAGTCGACGTAAGCAGCAAGTCGACTTAAAAGGAGGTTTTACGAAGTCGACTTAATTTTTCCTTAAGTCGACTTAAGCAGCTGCTTAAGTCGACTTAAGGAAAGTGTAGAGTAGACGCAGAGTAAATTAAGTTGACTTAAGCAAGCTTAAGTCGACTTAATTTACAAGTGTAGATGCACCCAGTGTGACCTCAGCCCTGCCCATCTCTGTATTTGCCCAGAATGTTTTGCATAGTTAACCTGCACAAGTGGTCTATACACAGATCGAAATTTGCTCTTCTCTATCTCCAGGAGCCAAGAGAAGTCACTTTCCTGGTTAGCCCCAGTTGTCCCTGCTTCTTGAATGTACTGGTCCATCCCATTCTATCGGGGTGTGTATCCTGTGGGAGAATTGTTGGGATAGCAACTCCCACCAAACCTCCAGAACATTGGCACCAAAGCAACTGCCCTCGTTTGGGATGGCTTGTCTTGACCTATTATTGTCCTAAGCATGGTTGTGCCCAGTTGTTTCCAAGTCCAACAATTTTCTCACAAATCCCAAGATATTTGTTTTTTCTCAATGCCTCAGTTCCTGGAGTTCTGTGATTATGTGAAAAGTGCATTTTTCATTACAAATAATGAGTACTTTGAGTTTCTGACCCTAGGTTTTTGGTTGCAGAGAAAAGCTTGAAAAGGTGGTTATAATGTAACCCTGCAGGATCAGAAATCAGAATAAAAAGGACCCCACATTTATTATTTTTAACAAATTCTAAGATTTTTAAACAATTGCATGATTTCTTGAGGAAGTCATGAATTTTGAACACTTGGGGCTGGCAATACAATGTCATCACATTGTGCTATGACTTCCTGACACCAGGAGATGGCCTCAATGACAGATACAGACCGAGGGTCTGATTCTCCTAACACTTAAACCAGTTTAAATCTATTAAAACCAATGAAGTCACTCCTAATTTACACTGGTGAAACCGAAGACCAAATCTGGCCCTAAGAAGCCACGACCTAAGAATTGACATAAGAAAAAGTTAGTTAAACTAACATTTCTAGTGGATCAGGCAGTGGACTGGGAGTCAGCAGATCTTGGTTCTATTTTAATTGTCCCATTTTACACTGTGTATTTTTTTCTCATTAGTTTGTAAAAGGTTAAGAAATGATTAATAGATGTTTTAATAAAGGGTTAAAGTCTAACCGGTTGTTATGTTGCTTATGAAGTCAAGTCCGTTCCATTCTCTAAGCCTGTTTTCCCTTCCAGCCTTCGTTGTTCCTGTCTGTTTAGACTGTGTACATTCTTTGCGGCAGGGACCAGGGCTTTTTTTGTGATGGTACTCAGGGGTAATAAGTACTGGCACCTTTTTTTCACAGCGATGCGGCCCCGGCTCCTGCTGCCGCTGCTGGTGGTACCAGATCCCTGGCTGAGTACTGGCACCTTTTTTTTTTTAAACAAAATAAGTACTGGCAGGGACTATCTCTTATGTGCACAGTGCCTCCTTAGCACAAAGGGATCTTGATCTCAATAGAGGCCACTTGGTGCGACTGTAACACAATATAACTGACCCCTAGGAAATCTGCTTGGTATTTTAAGCAATCCTCCAAAAGGTAGTAGGTACAGGATAGATCAGTGCTTGGAATGAGACCTAAGGGAGTAGAATTCAAACCTATGTTCAAATTATGTTAATAGTTTGAATCAACAGGAGCCCCACTTCCTTGGGAAAGTCCAGGTCTTCACCCACTGGGCAGTGCTGTGATGCAATGGAACGAGTGAAGCTGAGTGTCTCTGCCTTGATTCAGAATGTTTTTTCTTTTCTGGGGTATTTAATTACATATATTAATTCAGGCAATTGGATCCTAAACATAATCTAATTGTGGGTTGTTTTTTGAAGAGCAGTGGCTAGTATAATGAGTAGCAATGTTAGCTCTGTTCCTTTTAATGTACATTTCATTTCACTAAATTGCTCAACATGAAAATGAATCTTGGTGTGTTTGCTTGGAGAAGTGGCCGGGGCGATGTAGTACTGCTTCTCTCTACCCTGTGTGGGCTATCCTAAATCAACACAAATATGGAGGGCAGCTTGCAGGTGTCCTTACCTCATGTGAATGAAAGGACCCAAACTATTGTCCAGTCCAGGAGTTTGAACATACAGCAAACTAAATATTGATCTAAGATTTTGATGCTGTGGTCAGCACTTATTCTGATGGACACTCACCTCTGCCTACGCACAGAGAGAGTTTATATTACACAAAATAAACCATACATGGCAGTACTAACATACACAAACATCACACCCACACATTATGGTTTCAACCCACACCGATACACAAACACTTGTATACAGAGACACATTTACACGGGGTAGAAATTTCCAGAGGGGTAGCCGTGTTAGTCTGTGTACAGCAAAAACAACACTGATTACATACACAACATGCACCCATGTTCCACACTTACGTGCACCGCATACTGAGATATACACATGTATTCACAGACACCACAAGGCATACATTCCACACACATATGCTGCAGATACCCCAAATAAATACTACCCCCAATCCCCCAATATGCAGCCGCAGCTCGCTGAGGCCCCCGATCCTCAGCTACAGGTTTCCTCAGCCCCTGATCCCGAGCCATGACTATCACCAGCCACCCGATATGCATCCGCAGCTTGCCCAGGCCCCCGACCCCCAGCCGTGGCTTGCATAGGCCCCAGATCCCCAGCCATGGCTTTCCCCAGCCCCCCGCTCCCAGCCACAGCTCTCCTCAGCACCCTGATACGCAGCCACAACTCGCCCAAGCCCTCGATCCTCAGCTGTGGCTTACCCAGGCACCCGATCCCAAGCTGTGGCTTTCCCCAGTCCCCGATCACTAGCTGAGGCTCACCCCAGCTCCCCGATAGGCAGTTGTGGCTCGCCCAGGCCCCTGATCCCCAGCCACGGCTTTCCCCAGCACCTGATCCCAGCCACGGCTTGACCCAGCCCCCTGATACACAGCTACAGCTCGCCCAGGCCCCCGATCCCAACTGCAGCTCTCCCCAGCCCCCCCGATCCCCAGTCGCTGCTCGCCCAGGCCCACAATCCTCAGCTACGGCTTTCCAGTGGTTGGTGAACAAGGGCTGGGGAAAGCTGCGGCTGGAAATCAGGGGTCTGGGCAAGTGGCGGCTGGGGATACCTAACAGGGGTACAGCCTCTCCTGTGTACAGTTTCAAAACAACTGTCGTCAGTTTAAGTGGCAGATGTCTAAAGTCCTTCTCATATACAATGTTGGAAACTAATGAAGCAGCTGCACCAGTGTCCAGTTCCATGCGTACAGGTTTGCCGTCCACCAGTGGTGTCACCCAGAATTTGCGTGGGCCAGCTGTTATAGACAAAACATGAAGTGACTCTTCCTCTTCAGAATGGATGTTGCCATGATCACCTTCTGCCTGTTCTACTGCTGTGATGGGATGCACATCCGTGCACCCTTTGGGCATGATCTGTGTAACTTTTCTGTTCAGATTTGCAAGGTAATTGTGTGATTTGGTGCCAAATGCACTATACCAGCTTCCTTTGTGAATGCTCAGAACGTGTTCCACATGATTACCATGGCACCATGTTTCTTACAGCAACATGTATGTACAGATGCGAAGCATGTTACAGGGTTCAGACTCTCAGGACAATCTCTAGCACAGTGGCTGGAGATTTACATGTCAAAGGGGATGCTAATGCCCTCCCTGGCTCAGGTAGAAGTGAAGAGAATCACACAACAGGACAGTGAGGGGAGGGGCTGTCAGCAGTTTGTAAAAACAAAGGCACAGAGATTGGAAAGAAAGGAAAGCTGCAGGCTTTTGGCCACCGAAGACACCATCTTGCAACCGACTTCAAGCAAGATCAGGGCCCTGCCTGAGAACAGACAGAGAATGGCTGAAAAACACCGAACAGCCAAACACCATGCGCATAATCTTGGACTTTGAGGTCAGTTTAGGTAGAGATGTTAGAGTAGCATGCGGTTTATATCTTTTATTTGATAGTGGTCACTCCTGACTCATTTATAGTATGTTTCTGCCTTGATTGGCCATGTTCTCACTTGAAATCGGACTCTGATCAGTAAACTAGTATTTGTTTTATCTAAAGCTGTGCAGTCTTTAGAGGGTGTGGATGTGGGAGGCTGGGCACAATCCACTTCTTTGTTAAGTGGACGGATTTGAGACGAAGGTGATTGGGAGTGGGTCCCAATCCCTGTAAGGCAGTGGCTCCTGCTGTAGTGTCTGGGGCAGGGTGTGCTCGCTTGGGGACCAACGCCTGTGTGGCTAGTGGATTTACACCCACTGCCTGGAACGAATTACAAGCTGGTGGCTGGTGTAGACTGACTCAGGAATGAGTGGTCACCCAGCAGAGCGGGGTGAATTGGGGTTCAGGAGTGGGGTTTGAGTGGTCATAGCAGCACACCAGACTGGATTTGGGGAGCAGCTTGTCACAAGTGCATATAGAATTTCCTTCTTGTTCCATCGGACTGCCTGCTCATTGTTCTCCGGTCTGCCTTTTTTGCATGGCTCAGTCCTCTTTTCTTTGCAGGCACGTTCAATGTGTCCTTTCTTGCCACATTGTCAACACAGTAGTTCCTAATACCAGCATTCTGATGCATGATGACCCCTTTTTCCACACGGGTGACATTCCCACCTTCCCAGGGGCCGAGTGGTAGGTTCTTTGGTTACCTTATGCATCCCTGCATTCGCCCTGATTAGTTGCATCTCCTGCGTGGCCCGTTCCATAGAGACTGCAATATCAATGGCTTTCTGCAAGGTAAGCTGGGCTTCGGTTAGCAGGCATTTCATTGTTATTCACAGTGCAGGCCACACACTAGCCTGCCACATAGCATTTCATCCAACATGTTCTTGAAATTGCAGTGTTCTGCCAGCTCCCTTAGAGCTGCTACGAATTGTGCAATGGCTTCACCTTGATTCCTGTGATAGAACCAGTATCTCTCTGCTATTACTAATGGTTTTGGGGGGAAAATGTGCTCTTAGAACTTCCACAAGATCATCATACGATTTTGCCCCGCGTTTCTCCGGGTAAAGCAAATTACATACCAAATTATAGGTCTTGGCACCTATAATGGTCAAGAAAGCAGGTACCGTCTTTTCATCGTATATATCATTCGCTACCATGAAGTTTTGAAAGCGTGCTATATAGAGTTTCCAGGTGGAGGTGGTAGAATCAAAGGCTTCCGGACAAGCTGTGAGTGAAGCTATGGTTGAACCAGTCATGCGGTTGATTATCCCCCATGGAGCTATGCTTCCCTCTTATGGTTGTTTATCTCCTGTCCCTTGGCTTCACCAAATAATAGATCAGATTTCAACTCCAGTCATCCCCCTCCAGGCACATAGCACAGGCATGCAAACAGTGAGGGGAAAAAAATCATTCTTACGTAACTCAGGATTTCCTGCATTCATAAATGTTATCTCATCGTCCCACCTTCATCACCAGTGTCATGTATTAAGATTAAATAATGATCAATAGACATAGCAGGTTTCAGAATTCCCTTATTAAGCTTTATGTAGCATGTCTGGCAAGGACTGCCAGCAGACACATAGGTTTACGGGAACCCTTAAGAACTCTCCCATTTATCACTATAGCAACTCCCAATGGGCCCAGTAACCTGAGACACCACACAGCTGGGATCGGAGGCTGGGGAAAGCTGTGGCTGGGGATGGGGGGGAGGGAGGGATGAGGCAAGCCATGGCTGGCGATCGGGGGCTCAGGAAAGCCATGGCTGGAGATCGGGGGCCCGGGCGAGCCACAGCTGGGGATTGGAGGCCTGGGCAAGCCGTGTCTGTGTACCAGGGGGCTGGGGTGAATCTCTGCTGGGATCGGGGCGTGGGTGAGCTACAGCTGCGTATCAGGAGGCTGGGGAGAGCCATGGCTGGGATCGCTGGCTGGGGAAAGCCGCGGATGGGGATCGGGGGCCTGAGGAGAGCCACGGCTGCATATTGGGGTGCTGGAGAGACCCATGGCTGGGATCGGGGGCTGGGGATTGGGGGCCTGGGTCAGCTGCAGCTGCAGATAGGAGGATTGGGAAGAGCCGTGGCTGGGATCGGGGGCTGGAGAAAGGGATAGCTGTGTTAGTCTAGTTCAGCAAAACAAACCAGCAGTCCTATTTGTTAGTCTTTAGAAGTGCCACAGGACTCCTTGTTTGTTTTACCAAATAAATAAGTACACATGCAAAGTATGCGCATGGACATGCATCGAAGATAAATGGTCAAACGGTGAAGTTACACATAAACATGAACAGGAAAACACAACACACAGAGCTGCATGCCTAACGCAACATATTGATACATCGTGCATACCTTCTTTCACAACACAAGCATACACAAGCACAAGAAGAATAATTCCCACCTGCACAACATAGGCACATCACATCAACACGCCTGCACAATCCATGTATGCACCACACAAACCTGCACAGTATACATGAATACATCATGCAAGCATGCCCAACACACAAACATGGATGTATGCATGCGACCTGTGGGAATAAATACGGTAACTTTTTCTGCCGGCCGATGCAGAACCCGTCGGGTGAGGTAAAGCTGGCTGTGCTCCTTTAATTCCAGCCACACCTCTGTGGTTAAACAGGTTTGAAGTCCAGGCAAAGAAGCCTCGGAAACATTCGCAACCAGAAGGGCCATCAGCAAACTTGCTCCATTTCCCCATGGCCCAGCTGAGCCCAGCCTGCTCTCCAAGTAAGCAGCCCAAGTTCTTTGCTTTGCTTTATTCATTTTCTCTTGCAGGTGGGGAGTGGGGTGGGGGGTTGTTCCGCAGATTGGTGCAGGGACTTCTTCAGGCTGCATGTGTGTGTGTCTGTGTAAGAGAGAGAGAGACACACAGATTCTGGGGACCTGGCTCAGCCATTGGGACATGGAATGACTTTGGGCAACTCATGTCACTGCTCTGTGCTTCAGTTTCCCTATCTGCAAAATGGGGGAAATGATATTGCCCCTTTCCCATTTTAGTAAAGTGTTTTGAGGTCAGTGGATGAAATGTGCTGTGTAAGAGCCTGGGATTATTATTGTGTGTGCAAGATATGCATCAATATTTGATTTGAAATTCTTTGCCCTCATCTCCCCCACAGCTGCAGCGCTTTAGCAACCATTTAATGAGGGCCTCACCAGTGGCTTTTAATCCCCCACCCTATATTGAGTCCCACATGGGCACTCTCCTACATCTGTTTGTAATCAACGGGGCCAGATGCCCCACTGATGTAACAGAAAGAATTTGACAGACACCAACTGGAAATCTGGCCCCTTGGGATCCCTCCTGGGTTCAAACAAGGTGTCTGGTGGCACTTTTAAAGAGTAACAAATTTATTTATCGCATGAACTTTTGTGGGAGAAATCCCATTTCATCAGACGCTTCAGGCATCTTTAAAAGTACCACAGGACTCCTTGTTTGTTTTGTTGAACTGGACTAACACAACTATCCCTTTGGAACTCATGGGTTCAGGGAGTCTGCCAGTGGGGAGTTCAATGTGGGGATAAATAAATTAACTATCCAGGTGAAAAGATCTCGGCCAATCCAAGACGGATTGCTAATATTCTCACTATTTGACTCTGTGTTTTAGGAGTGATTAACACTGCAGGAACCTTGGGCAATGATGCATCTTGGTCTTTCCTATTCTCTGCCTTCAGCACATAATAGTCCCATGTCCTGAGGGCTGTAATACTTAGATCTCATTTTGGTTTCTGGGTTTGGTGTGCAAAGGCTGGTGGTCTGTGAGATACGGGTCAGACTAGAAGATCTGGTGGTACCTTCCGGACCTTATGATTCAGTGGTATTTTAATTGCTGGTCTGCCTGGATTTGAGAGGCACCTCCCAGCTCGTGCAGATTCTTGTTTGCATTGGTCCTATTAATACTGGAGCATTTGGCCAGCTGCACGCCTCTCACTGACGTTCTCAAATCTTAGGTTTCCCATCATTCTAGTAAATATCCCTCAGTGTGAGCTGACAGCTTCCTACACAGAATTCCCAACCGGATTTTCAAAGGCAAAGAGCCCAGTTGAGCTGGATGGCATCTGTCAGAGCCCACACCTCCTGAAAATCAAGCCCTGCTCTTTCTATTGCTGTCCGGGGTCCTGAGCTCCACAGTGTGGAAGTCCTCCAATGACAGGCCAGTCCCAGAGAGCTAATGCAGATCCCAACATCAGAGATCCCAACTTAAGTCCAGTGGAGGGAAGGCACAAAGTTCCGATCCAAAATCTGTGAAGTGTCGGGATTGGATTTTTTTTTAAAGTTCATCCCATTGTATCCCTGGGAGAAGCCATTAAGATTTTGTGCACACATGAAGTTGTTCTGAAATAGCTATTATGCCTTAAATTCATGCCCTACCTTAATCCAATTTAATTTTCAACTGTAGACAAGCTGTCAGTTCTGCTCTAGACTGCAGCAGCATGCCCAGAGTTTATAGGAGTGTATGGATGTGAGATTTAGCTTGGATACATCTATTATTTAACCCTTTCCTAGAACCCCATAAAAACCGATCCAGCGTTTCTTTTCAGCAGCTGTTTCATGTCCTGGGTTCAATCATCTTCATAAAAATGTGTTCTACTGATCTCAGTTATGCCAGTTTAATTCCAGAGCAAGTCCACCGACTTCAGCTGGAAGCAGCTCAATCTAGTGGTTAGAACACAGCCCAAGGAATCAGGAATCAGGCTCTCTTTTAATGGTGGAGGGAATGTAATTTGATGGTTTCAACAGGGGCAAAAGGGTGAGGGCGATCCAGGACTCCTGGGTTCTATTCCCAGCTTCGCCACAATTTGCTATGTGACCTTGGATGAGTTGCCCCACTTCTCTTTGTATCTCTGGCTTATAAAGGAGAGGTAACAATGTTGAAGAGCTGATTCATGGTCAGCTCTTGTGGGGGGTGGTGGCTGCTTGGGAAAGGTGATTTACAGGCACTCCTGACTGGTATCTCACCATGTATATGCTTTGTCTTTCCACAGGCTGAGAACAGTGGCTGCAGTGATGACAGAGGTCAGCACCCTTAAATAGGCGATACATTCCACCGGCCTCGCTCACTAAGGGTCTGGCTGCAGCTGGAACATCCCTGCAGGCCCAGCATGGCAGCTGCTGACCCTGGGGGTCACACTGAGGAGGTGGCTCTGGTAGAGCTGAGAAAGGAGACTTCAGAGCCCCCAGGGCAGAAGGCAATCCGCAGCGGTGCCCAAGACAAGAAGCCAGGAGACCCTGAGGCTACCCTGCCATGGGGTCAGTCTCGCCACTCTTCCATGAGCGAGGTGGCCACGGAGCCCACAGCCCCATCTCATGAGGCAACTCAGACAGAGAAGAGGCCCAGTCCAGAGGGGAGCCGGACGGGCCCTGAGTCGAGTCCTACTGGAGAGGATGAGGTTTTCCCTAGCTCATCTCCTCTGGGGGAGGAGGAGGAAGAAGGCACCGGGATGCCTGAGGTGGCCGCTCACATCTTCATCCCCATCAATCCCCAGTGTATCGAGCGGGCCCCCGGGTGCCAAGGCTCGGTAGGGGGCAGCGACTGGAAGAAGAAGCAGCTGGAGGAGGAGGCCATTGTGCGCTGTGAGAAGGAGAATGGCGACCCTGAGAAGCTGGCCTTCCTGACCCGGGGCCCCCTCAGCTACCCCGCACACTATGACAAGCCCGCTGGCTACGACGGCTGCCAAGCCAAGCCGCTCTCTGAGAGGCTGCAGTGCCTCCAATGTCGAAACTGTAGCTCCGCCAATCTCAAGGCCGTGGCCTCCATGATCGGGGCCATGATCATCTTCCCCTGCTTCGTGTACGGCGCCTATGTCTTCCTGCCCTTCGATGCCCCCCTACTGCCAACCATGAGCGCCCGGCTGGTCTACACCCTTCGCTGCGGAGTCTTCGGCACCTTCCCCATCATCCTAGGTGAGCGGAGGTGGGAGAGCCATTCTGCTCTCCTCCTGGTGTCCCAGCACCTCTGGGTTGGGGCTCTGAGAGGCCAAGCTCAGGGGATGGGGACTGATTTTTCTGAAGAGCTGACTGCTCGCCATTCCCACTGGATTCATTGGGAAGCTGGTTCGTGGCCTATCCAGGAGTGACCAACAGCCATTCCTATCTGACAGCTGCTTGGTGGCTGATGTGAAATGAGTTTGGCAGGTGTCAGGCCAGTTTCTAATGACCACATCCCCTAGACCACCAGTGTGAACCATCACTAATCGATCCCCTGGTCGGCAGTCTTGGCTGAGAAGCCAAGAACTGATTGGACCATGGAAAATCATCTCCTCAGCACTCCTTCTGTGCAGGTCATCAGGCTGAATGTGAGAGGGAGGAAGGATGCTCCAGTGGCTAGGTGGCTAGTTGGTGATCCAGGTTCAATTCTCTGCCCTGTGTGACCTTGGGCAAGTCACTGACTCTTGCTCTGCCTACGCTAGGAGGATAACAGCACTGCCCTGTCTCATGGTGGGAGTGGGGTGCTTGTGAAGATAAATACAACAAAGGCAGCCTTTGCTAACTTTCCACTGAGGCCATGTCTGCACTTAAAATTTAGGTCTAGCTACATTACCTATGTGTGATTTTTTCACAGCCTGAGCAACACAGTTACATGAACCTAACGCCCAGTGTAGATGCCACTAAATCAACAGTGGAATTCTTCCGTCAACCTAGCTACTGCCTGGCAGAGAGGTGGATTAACTACAATGATAGAGAAACCCTTTCCATCGCTGTAGAAGGCATCTATAATACGGAGCTACAGGGGCACAGCTCTATCACTGGACCAAGTGGAGCACAGAGATTCTCTAGCAGTCACTATGCCCCCACTCTTGGTCAATTGCTCCTTGCATCTGACCAGAAAGCACTCCCCCATCTCAGTTCTCTCTCTCCTATCCCACCAGGTCTGATCGTGTACGGGGTCTCCCGTCTCTGCTTCTCCTCGGTGCAGCCCTTTGGGGAGCTGCGCAGGGAGGTGGAGATCCACCGGCGCTATGTCTCCCAGTCCGTCTACCTCTTCATCCTCTACTTCTTCAACATCGCTGTGCTGTCCACCTATCTCCCCCAGGAAGCCCTGAAGCTCATCCCGTTACTCACAGGGCTGTTTGCCATCTCACGGTAAGCCCACTGCTCGCCTCTGTGGCATAAAGTCCCCTCTCCAGGCTGTGTTTAAAGGGATCATGCGCCAAGAGCTGAGCGCAATGAGTGTAAGCACAGAGCAGAGCTAGGAACATGATGACAGGTAGTGGGTTCTTTGCTCCTTCACTTGATTTAGTGCTGGTGGAACATACTGGAGTACTGCCCAGAGTTCTCCCCTTATCCACGGGACAGGAGAGCTTGGGGCCAGTCAGCATTTAGCCAAGACTCAACAATAAATACTTCTCCTGCCTCACTCACCTGGAAAGCATCAGGGATCTTTGAGGACCATCCGAGGTCCAGCATTGTGGTTTTAATTCTCATGCAAATGATGTGTCTCACACCCTCTAGTGTGGCAGGATTCGAGTGCTGATTCAAAGGAGTGTTTCCCTCACCAGGGCACCTGGGCGGGCTGCCGTTTGCAGCATTGTGGCCCCTCATGCCATGCTGGTGTCTGTATTGACTTGGAGGGAAAAGCGTCCCCAGCGAATGGCCCACTATACTCCCTACATTCTCCTGTGCATCCCCTGGTGGTCTTCCATCCTGCCACTGACCCAGCATTGACTCTGGGTAGGTGAGAAGTGGCTGTACCGAGCCCAGACTCAGGACATTAGCCCAGGGAGGTGACTGCGACATGCTCCCAGTTCCTACAGCATCCACCAGCCCTGCTGGTCAGCGCCTCTCAGGAAACCGGGCCCTGTCCCCTGATCTCTGGCTTCCCTCTGTATCTCTTTTCTTCCCCAGGCTGCTGTACTGGCTGGCCTACGCCATGGGCCGCTCTTTCCGCGGCTTTGGCTTTGGCTTGACTTTCCTGCCCCTGCTTACCATGCTCCTGTGGAACCTCTACAGCATGTTCATCCTGGAGCCTGAGAACGTGTTTGCCACCGCAGACGGCAAGCAGGACACCGCTGTGAAGGAGAGCCGGGCTGCGGTGCCACCCAAGCCAAGATACTGGGGGTGAAGGATGGGGCATGAGGCTCTGGTGCTTGCCAGCAGGGAGACGGGTTTGATGGTGATGAGCAGCCCAGGTGGGGGGCTTGGCCAAGGGTGCCCACCTTTCAGTGTGTGAGTGCCCAGAGTCCATGGCTGTGGAGCCCAAGAGCTCATCTTCTGCAGTGTTGAGTAATCCCAACTCCAGCTCCGCCCATTGCTGGCTCTGAATCCCAAGCCCATAAATGCTGATGTGACTGGCCCGGTATAGCCCAGGGCAAAGGCCCGAACCAGTGCCTCCCACTGGTCCAGCCAGGCCACTGAATTCCATCAGCTAGCCTGATCCACGGACTCCAAAGGGTTAATTCCATCTTCTCTTTAACTTGATGCAAACCTCATCTATCTATAAGGAGCCTCAAGCTCATCCTTCCTTCTGATCCCTTTAAAGTAGGTGCTCTTGGATAATCAGATCCTGGAGCAAAAGCCGCACTACACAGCCTGCATATTTCAGTGAGAAGAAAGATCCTTGATAATAAAAGATGACTTTGATGTTTTCACTAATAGGCCGCATTCCCAGCATAATCTTGATCTGTGAGACCAGGAGCTTAGCTCAGTCAGAGCCAGGCTAACAGACCAGGGTTCATCCACATCAGTGGTTCCCAAACTGGGAAGCTGTGCCCCCCTAGGGGGGCGTAAAGAAAATCCAAGAGGGGCATGAGACTGCGAAGTTTTCATAGCGAAAAGTTTTTGCGTCAAGAAAACCTATTTGTGGTTATTTTTAATTGTACAGTTATGAATTGAATTTTTGTTAAAAGGGGGTTGGAGGATGGTAAAGGAGAGGTGGGGAGGCTTAAGGGTTTCTCAAAAATCAGAAAGGAGGCGTGATGCCAAAAAGTTTGGGAGCCTCTGATCTGCATGGTACAGCACTGCAGTGTGTCTGGTGAAGATGCTCTATGCCGATAGAGCTCCCCATTGGCCTAAAAAAACCCATCCCTGTGAATGGCAGAAGCTATGTCAGTGGGAGACACCATCCCATCAACACAGTGCTGTGCACATAAGCACTTACGTTAGGGTAACAGATCTTGCTCAGGGGTGTGGGCCAGGTGGGGAGTGGTCTGTTAACACCCCTCCACTCACAGGGAGGAAAGGCCTAGGGAGAAGGGGTTATTTGTGGTTTCAGGTTGTAATAAACCATCAATCCAATGTCTCTATTCAGCCCCTGGTTTTTAGCATCTGGCAAAGTTAATGGGCCACGTCCCCTCGAATGGTCCCTTGAAATGTGCGTTAACTCCTTATGCAAAACAAACGGAGTTCTGTGGCACAAATGTATTTAAGGCACAAGCTTTCGTGGGCATTACCCACTTCATTATGTGACGCACCTTGTATTTAGCGGTGACATTCTGAGGCTAGCACAGCTATGCTGTGCAGACAGATGCTCCAAGCCAATGGAGAGCGCTTTCTCAGCTCCTGCCAACCTAGCGCTGTGCACACCGGCACTTAGGTTCGTGTAACTTACATTGCTCTGGTGGGAGCTGACTTATTCACACCCCTGAAGCACATTAAGTTATACCGTAGTCAATGGTAGTGTGTACATAGCCTGAGTTGATTCCCCAGACCTGAAGAAGAGCTCTGGGTCAGCTTGGAAGCTTGTCTCTGTCACCCACTGGAGTTAGTCTAATGCCTTGCCACTTTGTCTCTCTAGATTGGAATAAGCAGCCAGCGTTATTGCCTTGTGATTTCCCCAACGGGGAGGGAGGGTTGGACTTTTGTAAACAAGGACTGGAACAGCAGCAGGGACTCCTAGGCCAGACTGAGGCACGGTTGTCTGGATTGTGTGTTTCTTTTGACCAGGCTGTCTTTGAGGCTGACAGCTGCGGGTTGGAGGTATTTTCCTTTTGGTTGTTAAACGCTTCAGGGCAAACAGTGGATGGAGGGCACGGGGACAAGCTGAATCAGTAAACAGCTTCCCAGAAGATAAGCCAGGCAAGTGGAAGAACAAGTTTCATGACTGGGCGGATCAGGACAGATTGGTATTGGGTCACTTTATTTTAGTTAACCCCTGGCTGGAGCCATTATTTATGGAAATCTTTTGCAGCCATCATGCGGGGCCTATTCCCTCCTGCTAGACTCCTATCGGGAATAGGATGAGCTGTTTATTGTATATAGCCTGAGTGCATGCTGTCCTTGCTTCTATCAGAAAGGATAGACACGGGGGGGGGGAGGGGGGGGCTGTGACACGGGGCTCCCACACAGCCAGGCAACCGGCACTTTTGGAGGGGGGGTGGTGGTTCGAGTCTACTTTTTACCTGCTGGTTTTGCTTGTCACATCCTGCAAAGTTTATTGTTTCTCACTAGGTTTTTTAAAAAGTCTGACAACTGTTGTGTTGCTGTGGGAAGAGGGTTCTGAGTTTTTTTGGTTTTCATGACCGCTTTTGCTAAATACAGTTAAAGGTATAAACCGGATCCTCCTCTGAGTCCTCAGCCTTTGGTACTTTATCATCTTTGTGTGCAAAGCGCATCAATAAAACCTTTCCCTTGTGTTTCCCATTTCTCCTTTAGGCTAGTTATGGCTTAGCAAAGAACGTTACCCAAGATTTTCAATAATGCCAATTTTGGCTGTCCTCTTTGAAACACCATAAAGGAGTTATATTCACAGTGCATACACAAAGAAGCTAGAAAGGAACATAGAGTACTCTTGCTGGAAGGTTGCAATGTAACTGGCTCTTAGAATTCAGAACAATAACACGCCAGAACCCAAAAGCCGAGAGAGAAAGCAGGCTGCTCATTAAGGCAGAAGGGAACAACTCACCCCACTTTGTTTTAAACTGGCTCTTCATACTTCTCTGAAGAACCTCCTTGCCTGCAAGCAAACCCAGGAAAACCCTCTCATTTATAGTCTGAAATGTTAGCAGTTTTCAATACACCACTGAGGGGAGGAGATCAGCCCTGGTCTTGAAAAGACAGACTGCTTTGGTGGGTTTTTGGTAGGACATGGGGTTGGGTCAAAAATTCTCATCTGAATGGATGTTGAAGGAATGGAATAAGTGCCTGGGGAGGTAGGTGGATGGTTAGGGTTAGGGAGTGGTTGTATTCAAGGCCAGAGGGGAGGGGTGAAGTGAGTGAGTTCACCGAGAGTTTTGAAAGCCAGCAAAGCTCATTCGAAATTGGAACAAGCAATGGACAGGAAGCCAAGGCAGATCAATGGAGGATGGTGATGAAACAGCCCAACTTCCTGCAGTGAGTCACAACACCATGAAGCAGGGATCACAGGCTGTTAAAGATGGGATCACAACATGGGAGACAAGAAATAATTACACCCAATGAATAAGACTTTAGTTTCAACAGAGGTTGGACTGGATTCTGGTAACATTCCAGAGGCCATAGGCAGTACAGGAGCCATGGGAAGATGCCAGAAGTGGGAAGTAGGGTTGGAGGGGAACTCCTGGTATGCCTGGTACTGGAGAAGATAAGGAAGGTGACAGCGGAGTCAGAGATCTAGGACAAAGTGGAGTTGCATCTATGGAGAATGCAGATCACATCTGGAGAGGGAGAAGAGCGTAATTCTTCGGTGCAGGGACCGTCCTTGTATTCTGTTTGTACAGCACTCATTGTGTTCAGTGCTATGCAGGCTTCCTCCATGATGGGCCCTGAAGTGCTTCTGCAGTGCAGATAATAACACAGCCAGGAGATAGACAACAGAGTCCTGTGGCACTTTTAAAGACTAACAGATTTATTTATCGCATGAGCTTTCGTGGGAGAAAATCCCACTTCGTCAGACACTTTGAAGATAGGAAAGTTACAGAGTGGTAGGAAATTAAATGCAGGGGAGTGTATGACATAGCATCAGGTCAGGCTGTAACAGCAAATCAAAATAGGTGTTAGGATTCAAAACACTGGGGAACAGCACATAGAGGAGGGGGAGGTCAAATCACTTTGAGTTGGGTGGAGAATCCTCCTACAAGGTGAGCCTGCATTTTCCAAATCTGAATGGCAGCACGGAGATGGAAGACTCCTCTTCAGAGCCAGCTAGCTCACCTGCCAGCCCAGTAGAGTACATCTGCCAATCCTGACTGTCCAAGCAATGTTCCCCTAGGGCCCTTAGAGACCATGCCACATCCAGATAAGTCTCACCATGAAGATGTTTTCCCTCATCAGGTGGTTAAATCAATGGACTAGAACTTTGGGGATGGGAGTTCAACTCTCTGTTCTGCTACAGCATCTCTGTGTGACCTTGGGTGAGTCACTTCCCCACTATAGGCCTCAGTTTCCCCAGCCTTTATCCGGTCTTGCTTTCTGAGGCAGTGGCTCCCTCTCACAATGTGTACGTGCAGCTCCCAGCATAGTGTGGCCATGATCTCAGTTGTGAACCGTAGGCACTTCTCTACCATAAAAAAAAAATCATGGTAATCAATTCCTTAACTCCCCCTCATTCCCGCTTACACCCTCTCAGATCACCCTAACCAACCTCCGTTCTCCATGTTTACCCACTCAACCACTTGCCCACAGTTCTCCCATTTCCCAGCATAAAAGCTTAGACAAGGAAAAATTCTGAGCGAGTCCAAACAACTGCAAAATTCCAGCTGAACTGGCCGGGGCCTGTTTTTGACACAGTGACTCTTGATCTGTGATGCGACTCAGCTTTTGTTCCCATAACTGGTTGGTTAGGTCTGGGCAGGCCAGCCCTGAGCCAAGCAACAAGGAAGAAACGGCATGCGGGTTCCTTTTTCCCTTCATCCAGTTTGTTTAAAGCACAAGATGGTGGAAAAAACGGGAATCAGAGACAGGATCCATCTAGCCCAGGACACAAGTCATCAGAAGGCTGTTTGAAAGAAAGATGCAATGCCTCCACATCCCCCAAAATACAGCTGATACCATGAAACTCCTGCCATTTCTAAATACTTCCCTGGCTCCCATCACTGGAATATCTCAGCACCTCGCCATCTTCAATGTATTTATCCTCACAACACTGGGCAGTGCTATTCCCCCCATTTTATAGATGAGGAAACCAAGGCACATAGTGATTAAGTGATTGGCCCAAGCTCATAGAGCAGGAAGTCAGTTGCAGACCTGAGCTTTCCCAAAGCCCAAGCCAGCATTTTAAGCACAGGCCCATCATTCCTCATCACCGCCTCTACCCCTGAGGCTGGCTGATTCCTGGCATGTCTCTTCCTTACTCATCAGGGCCTAGGATGGGCGAGAGGTAGGAAATAAGGAAAAAGCTGGGAGCGCAAGAGGGGAATGGCCCCTCCTTCAGCTTGCAGAAAGGTACCATTAGCTGAATACTGTGAGAATTTTCTGTGGCTATCTGTTATTCATGGACCACTGTAGGCACTGATGATGCTTCCCAGGCTTGGAAGAAAGCTGGGGGCCCGATTATGGTCCCAGGGCTCAAAGACACTTGAAATAGTACAATGGCACCGCTGAAGCGCTTCAGTGTAGACACAATCTACGCCAATAGAAGGGGTTCATCCCAGCAGAGGTAGCCCCCCTCCTAGAGAGGTCAAGGGAAGATTTCTTGCATCACACTACGGCTGTCTCCATAGTGCTTTATGCCATTTTTAACTACATCGCTCAGGGTGGCGTGGATTTCTCCCTCAGCAATAGAGTTAGACTAATTTAAATTTGTAGCCCCGGTTAATTCACTGAGAAGCCAGTCACTGCTCTGACTTCCATGGAGTGACTTCAGATTTACACCAATGTAACAAATCAGAAGCTGGCCCTGAAACCATTGATTAAAGTGGAGCGACTCCAATTTTCCAGCAGCATAACTGAAATTAGTGCAGCTCTGACTCCACGATGAAATGGAGTGACTTCAGTTTTACACCATGAAATTAGTGCTGCCCTGACTCCACGGATTAAGTGGAGTGACTCCAGATTTACATCCACCTGATTCAGACCAGAATCTAGCCCTGACTCCACTGGAGCGACTCCAGATTTACAACAGTGTATCTGAGATCCGAGTCTAGCCCTGATTCCAGTGAACTGGAGTGACTCCAGATTTACCCCCGCCTCACTCCGATCTGAATCTAGCCTGGGCTCCCTGCCCCGAACGCCAGTGGGTGTGAACGCACCTTTGCCCCGGCCCTTCCAAACCTCGCCCGCCAGCGCGGCTCCGTCTCCTCCCGCGCCAGGGGCTGTGCCCAGCCGGCGGTGGTTTCGGCCCCGCCGTTAGCAATCCCCTCCCCTCCCCGCCCCAGCTGGAGCCGGAGACGGGAGGGCCATGGCAGCGGAGCGAGGGCCCGGCCGCAGGAAGCCGTGTCCGCTCCGCAGGGCGCAGCCGCCCGGCGCCGTTGGGAAGGCGGCCAAGCAGAGCCGGAGCCCCGGCCCCTGCGGTAAGGAGAGCCCGGCTCTGCTCCCGAGGTGCCACCTGCGGGTCCTCCCCTCCCGAGTGGCCTGGGCTGGTCCCATCCCTGCCTGCCTGCCCCAGAGCCCTGATCCCACCCCTGCCAGCCCCAGGGAAACTTGGTCCCATGCCTGCGAACTCCAGGGACCTTCTTCCAGGGGACCCTCATGCTGTGCCTGCCAGCCCCAGCAGACCCTTTTCCGAGACCTTGCTCACCCACCCCAAATACACTAAAAGTAAGATCACTGGCTCCCACGCTGGCAGCTAACTCTTCCCTAGGATGAAACCACACTTCCCGTCCTGTGGGGCAGCAGGCCACCCTGCTGGGGACTGCTGGTGCCTGTTTTGGGGAGAAGGATGGATTTGTGGGCTCACGGTGCCTTTGTGATCCAAATAGAAAAGTGGGGAGAAGGCTGCTTTATTTTGCCCAGGTGTGTCATTTGTTTTTCCTGCTCACGCTGTCTGTTGTGCTTGTGAATTACATCTCAGCTGCTCATCAGGCATTTCCCTTCTAGGAGCAGTGTACACCCCTGGCTTTGGTCTAGAGACATCCAAGGGTGATGAGCACCCATCTTCCCCAGATGTACTTTTAGCCTCTGTATTGGGGTGGAGCAGGAGAGGGGGAGACCACTGCAGGTGAAGGGAGGGGGACAGGTGCCGTGTGTGTGTCTCTGCCACCATCTCTAGCAAAAGAAAGAGTAAGGAGTCCTGTGGCACTTTTAAAGACTAACTAATTTGGTTTTTTGCATGAGCTTCCGTGGGTAAGCAGACTTCACCCACGAAAACTCATGCAAAAAATAAATGTTAGTCTTTAAAAGTGCCACAGGACTCCTTGCTATTTTGCAGAACTAGACTAACATGACTACCCTTTTGAAAAAGAAAGAGTGTTTCCTAATTCCCGAGGAGCCCTAAGCACATATTCCATCTTAGCTGGAGATTTCAGGGCAAACAAGAGTGAAATCAGCCTCTTTAATTCTCAGCAGATCCTTCCAAGAAAGATGCAGTCAAGTGCCTGGATTTCTAGGAAGAACTGGGATGCCCCAGGAGAGCTATGAGGAGCTAGGGGAAGGTTGCTGGATTGACAGCCCTAGAAACTGACACCCCTCCTTTATCCTTACACCAGCGTTGCCAAACCTTGCATTTTAGTTTTTACTGACATGAAGATCTGAACTTGATTTTTTTCCCATGGACACAGTAAACTTTTCATTGACATCACTAAAAATACCATAAACAATACAATAATGTCACAAGTGTGCTCACTCAAGCTATTCTGTACCTAGGACCTTGGAATTACACAGTAATTAATTAATTTATCAATCATGTTCTTTGGGTCGTGTGCAATAACAGAAAACAGGAAATTGATAAAGTCATGGTCAATGTAGTTTTATGATACAAGAAGTGATTCTGAACCACGACAATCAGTGTCAAAATACAATACACTTTATTTCTACCCAATTTCAGGGACATTTTCATTTATTTAAAAGTTTACAGACAGTGTTAAAATTGTACTTTTTTTACAGGCTGTGTGTAAATTTATGGACGGTTACCAACCCCTTCACTCAGTAGTGCTACTGGTTATAAAACCAGAGAGAGAGCCCAGGTTAAGATCAGCTCCAGTTCTGAGCTGCCCCTTAACTTTGAGGGGATGGGAGCCAGGAGGTTTCCTCGTGGGCTCTGTTTTAGATGTTGCTTGCTATGAATCCTGCTATGGGGAGAGGACTGTGTGGTTCTTGGAATAAGACACTGGGCTGGAACTCAGGTGACCTGGATTTGATTCCTGGTTGTGCTACAGACTTGACCTGAGCAAGCCATTGAGGGTGGATTTTTCAAAGCAGCCTAATGGGCTTTGGGTGATTGGTTCTCAGTCTTGATCTATCTGCACCTGTGAAATGGGTCTAACAACCTGCTTTGTCTATTCAGATTGTAAACTCTTGGGGGCAGGGATTGTGTCTCCGTGTAGTTCCTAGCCCAGTGAGGCCCCAATTACCATGACACGCCATTAGACACTAATGGAGAATTTAATTAATTTCCATCATCTAACCTTTGGTGCCTTAAATTTGGGTTTCACCTGCTTCCGTGCAGATGTGCTACCCAGAGATTAAGGACAATAAATCTGATGATTTTGTGCCTTTAAAATTATTTTCAAAGTGGAGTGAAATTCCTCCCACAAGCATATTTAGATGCAGCAAGGTCTAGTAAATATGACTCAGGCCAGGGAGCCAAGAATCCTGGGTGCTATTGTCAGCTGTGCTGTGTGACCCTCCTTTGCCTCTATTTCCGCTTTTAGATGATGTCTGTTAAGATGGTAAAGTCTTTGGCCTAGGGACTGTCTCTCTCTGTGTGCATCCGCAGCACCTAGCCCCAGGGCCCTGAGATCTCAGCTATGGTCTCTAGAAACCAATGCAACAGAAATTAACATTAACAGCAGCACTAATTGTTTCAGCTATTATGGGGAAAATGTATTTAGCTGCAACTCCCACGGCTTTGCACTGGCCAGTGCTTGGGTCAATATTGACCTTAGCTTCCTCTGTTTGCCTGCTATTATTTCCATGGCACCAAGAATCCAATTCAACACCTGTGTCAATCACTGGGAAAGCTCCTGGGAACAGAGGGTGGTGCTGATCATCCCTGGGCTCCCACGGGAGTCAAAGAAACCCAGCCCCAGACTGGATTGGGGCTATAATAAAATATATCCAGTATATCCCCATGAGCCTGGCACTCAGCATCTCCCCAAATGAAGTCAATGGGAGCTGGGGTCACCAGCAGCCCTGGGAATCAGGGGCTAGGTCACAAACAGCTCCTGTTCTTAGGCATAGTGAACCAGGCCTCAACTCCCAGGGCTAGTTCAGCCTCATTCTCCCCATTTCACACAGGGGGATGTGGCTTAGCCAAAGCCATACAGCCAATCAGTGGCAGAGCTGCAAGCAGAACCCAGAAGTCCTGCTCTGCTGGTGAGGGGCTTGCTACATATGAAGTCATTCAGGAATAGCTATTTGTACTTTAAATTCACACCATACCTTAATCCGAATTAGCTTTCAAGTGTAGACAAGCCCTAAATCCCCTTACAGAGATAAGAAGAGATCCCAGAAGTCCTGAGCTCCCTCCCCACTGTTCTGCTTATTAGATCCCGCTCCCTCTCAGAGGTGGGAATAGAACCTAAGAGTCCCACCTCCCAGTCTCTTGCTCTAACCATTAGACATCACTCTGCCTCTAGTGACAGGAACAGAATTTGGCTCACAAGCTCTTTGAGGCAGGAACTGTCTTTTTGTTATGTCTCAGTACGGCTCCGAGTACCATAGGGCTGGAGCATTACTGCAGTACAAATAACCACACAGGTGTCCTAATGTCTACTGCCTTCTTCCTCTAACCACTAGTCAACTCTGCTTTTCAGAGGTAGGAGCAGAACCCAGAAGTCCTGTCTCCCTTTGCCCCCTGCCATGCATGGGACCCAGGTGTCCTCACTTTAACCCCAAGGCCCTCTCCCTAGTTTTCCTTGTGTGCCAGCTCCAGGCCACGCTGCATTTGTTTGCCTGTCCCTCCTGAGGGCATCACTCATGTGGCTGTCCTGACTCCCTGCTCCTCTCTAGGGTGGATGCACTGGCATTTCAGGGCTGCAGCCTCCATTTTCCAACTCTGCTAGTCAAACTGCGGCCTTGCTGGGGACCTGCAGCTAATGGAAGTGACTCAGTGGGATTTATTCACCCACAGGATGCAGAGAAGTGAGTTCAAACATCAGGCCTACAGAGCCAGGACTTACCTTGTATTATAAGAGCACCTGCTAAGCACTGTCCTTTCCTTGCACACTTTGGGAAGTTCCCCTGGACTGGGGGGGGAGGGGGAGAGAAAGGGAGTCTCTGTGGTGTTTTCTGCCTCTTTCTCCCTGGAGCAGCTGCTGTCCTCTCCCCTTCCTATCTAGGGTCTTTAATGGGCTAATGTCCCTTTGACCCTAGGCTTGGGCCTGGAAAAATAAATTTGCTAATGTGGCTGGGGTCAGGTGTGTGGGAATCTCCCAATTAATAGCCCCCACCCCCATTGGTTTCTTAACAACACTGTGCATTGTCCCTCTCCCTCCTTGTTCTTTCCTGGTTGTTTTCCCTCTAGCAGCCTTCTTTGAGTTCACACCACACAGAATAATTATTCTAATTCTAATATTATTCACTCCATACAGAATAATAATGAGCAGGTAAAATGAGCTACAAAAGAGGCTTATAAAAATAATGCCACTTTCTCCCTCATTTTCCACACACGGCAATGCTAATCTCTCCCTCTCCTTAGAGGTCATGCTGAATCCATCGCAGAAGCTGGTGGGGTGCTGGGCCTCTGTTAACCTGGTCTCCAGCATTGCTTCCCGGTTGACCCCCCAAGAAAGCATGGAGGCCTCCCAGGAGGATGTTGCAGAAGCCAGACTCACAGCCACCAACCTGGAGCAGAACCTGCCCCCGGAAATGCCTTCACCTGAGACCTTTAGCTGTGACCCAGCATCTTGCCCTCCCCTGCCCCTGGAACACCAGGCAGCCCAGCTGTCAGGGGAATATCTGCAGATGTACATGGGCAGCATGGAAGAGCCACCTTTGCACAGCAACCTGGCCTCCACCTTGTTCCCTGCAGTGCCTATCTCAGACGTTCCTTTGCTACCAGCCAGCGAGCCCCCGTCTCCTGGAGCCTCCTGCATGGGTGAGTCATATCAGGCCAGTCTGGACATCCTAGGCTCTGCTTCCCATGCAAACAGCCCCATCTTGCAGTCCAAGAAACCTTCTCCCCAGGGCTGGTCTTTAAGACAAGTGTCTGCTAGCCTGAAATAGTAGCGGGAGGAAAGCTGGGAGCTGTTCCCATAACTGGGCTCTGAAACCTACTGATGGACAACCCGTCCATTGTCCTTGGTAGCTGTTTCACTGCTGATTGTGTTGCAGGCAGGGGGATAGAAGAAGTTGGATTATGGCACAGCCACTCCCTGTCCCCAGTTGGCAGCAGGGGGCAGCAATGTGGCCTAGTGAAAGGGCAGGTGTCTGGACCTCAAAAGCCATGGGTTCTATTCCTGCTTCTCCATTGGCAGACTGGGTGACTTTTATCACACCGCTCCATGCCTCAGTTTCTCCATGTTACAGACAGTGCTAAGGATCCTCTTTGGAACGGGCTTTGAGCTGTTGGGATGGAAAGTGCTAGATCAGAGTGAGGGATGGTTGCTAAACAGATGTGATTGAAATTCTTTCAGAAACCAACGTAGAAGTGGATCCTGAGACTGGCGAGTGGGCGTTAGCCTAACGCCCTAACTCCTTTCATCCCAGCACTTTTCAGAGGATTGATCTCTTCCTCAGGCCAGCCACACCTCAGACCCCCCATCTCTACTCCCTGCCACCAGCTTCCCCCGAGCTGGAGAAGGGAGCCTCCATTCAGAATCCTGGTGACGCTCCTTACCATGATGGGGGACATGAACAGCATTACTGATAACAGGCTCTAGGGGGCAGCATTTAGGATGGGGGAGAACAAACCTGATGTTAAAAACACAAGAGCAAAGGGCACCTTGCTCGAGAAATTCCCAAAGTAGAACTCCTTAGAGCCCATACACCCCAAACTGCTTGCAGGAAACCTGCCTGCAACTTTTTGAAACTCCAGCCCATGTTGTGTCTTAAAGGAACAGAAGAGTGTCCCGAAACACTCAGGACTGACACCTAAGCCAGGGCCCCTATGCCTTCCAAACATTTTACCACTGGCCCATCCTTCAGTCTAGTACCAGTGATGACAGTTTTGCAACGTGCTTTACACAGGAGCTGGTGTGACAGAGCACCAGTGAAAGACAGCCACCTCTGGGCTGGAACACAACATCATTGCAGAACCCATTATGGTCTGCATCCATCTCACCCGCGCAATTCAGCAAAGGAGATTAATTGGGCCAGAAGCAAAAGGGAATTCAGGTGATTTTTTTTTAAATTGTGATTTTTGGGTGTCAGAGTTGAGAACCTTTATAGGCCCCCACTGTTAGAAAAGCTCAAGTAGCCACCTTCTGAATATCAGCCCCCTTAAATGGGTCTCACATTCGGTGGTCTGGGGAAAAGCATGATCCCCCTTAGGATCTCTGCTTCTCTCCTTTCTCTGTTTCTTTCCCTTCACCTGGCTCACCTTTCCCTCTGCCACTCCTTCCGTGCCACAGCTCCTGGTGCTTGTGGGCTTAACTCTCTAATGGACCCCTTCATGACAGCCGTTCTAACAGGGATGTAGCTGCCTCGCAGATTGAGAGCTGCTCCGTTCAGTCTCTGGCAGATCTTTAAGTCTGGCTTGTTTTTTAGTCTATGTCCATCAGAGGTGAGCTTCTCTTGCCCCTGAAGCTTTTGGGCCACCTCTGATTGCTCCAAGAGCTGCCTCTTCATGTTTTTCCATCAGCCACTCAGAATGACCGTGGCGATAGGATGGAGCTAGGCCAAGGTCCTGTGGAAATGGGAAATCAGGCCATACACCTGCTCTGAGCCCCACCGTGCCAGCTTAAATGAGCCTTTTCCCTCTCTCAAAAGTCCCTTATCACCTTTGCAAATCTTGGACTTTGCCATCTACCCCTGGGTAGATGTATCTGGGCTTCCATACAGTTGTTGAGAAGTGCTAGAAGACAGCAGCTGCAGCCTTCAACCCTCCAATACAATTCTATTGTTACAAGCATACCAAAGTGTTTTTGTTTTTTAAAATAAAACAGGGTGATTTTAGCCACCTGTATGCTTTTTTTTTTTTAAAATGTGCACTTTAAAGAGACATCACAATTTGTCCTATAAACTCTGCTCTCCCAGCCTATCTGGTAAAATTCCAAAGGTGGAGCCGTGTTAGTCTATTGTAGAAAAACAACAGAGTCCTGGGGCGTTTTTAAAGACTAACAATAAATCTGTTAGTCTTTAAAAGTGCCACAGGATTCTGTTGTTTATCTGGTAAAAGTTAGTGCCAAAACGTGGCCTAGGATTCCATGCATTCCTTTTACTCCAAGTACAGTACCTGAAGCAAGCTGCAGAATGAGTGGGTAGCCTGGGGATAAAGGCAGGAAAGCCTGCGTTGTGTATGAAGAGCTGCCCCTCCCTCTTCAAGAGGCCTTTCATGGCCCGAAAAGAGAACTGGAACCAAGAATGGCAGCAGAGGGTGTTCTTTTGCCATTAGACCCTGGCATGACAATTTTTCTTATTCATGCATCACTTGCAACACACCAGCTGAAATGGTCTTGTCTTGGGTGAATGGTTCTCCCAAAGGAGGTGGTGATGAGGGATGAGATTTACTCCAGAGCCCTGTGCAAGGAGCAGAAGAGTTCCCCCGACTTGCAGAGGGCTTCACAGGGTAGCCTAAGAGAAAAAACACGTGAGGGAAGGGGTGGTATTGCATTTTGTCATGGGAAAGAAGAGGATCTTTTACTGATAAATTGCACAGCTTGGTTCAGTTGCTTACTGATAAATTGCACAGCTTGGTTCAGTTGCTTACTGATAAATTGCACAGCTTGGTTCAGTTGCTTACTGATAAATTGCACAGCTTGGTTCAGTTGCTTTGCAGGAGGTGGAAGTTCTTGTATAAAAGGAGCAGAGCTGATTTTAAAATAAATCAGGATTTCTAGTCCGCAGGAAATTCTCATACTTCCCTATTGAATAAATGCCCCATTGGGGGAAAAATGTCAATCTGAACTTTCCATGAACACAAGAATGGCCATACTCACTCAGACCTATGGCCCATCTAGCCCAGCCTCTGCTCTGAAAAGTAGGAAACAATTCCACTTTGCAAGCTCTGACTGCCTGCAAGGCCACACTGACTGATGGGAGATGTAGTTCTGGGTCACATGCTGCCTCTATACCCAAGTTGCTGGTTAGACTACTCATTCCCCATGACCACTGCAGTCTCATGCTCCTTGCTCTATCATGGGATATGTAGTCCAAGCAACTTCCAGTGTGGGAGCCACGTTAGTGCAATGAAGAACCACACAAGGAGTTCCGGGGCATGCATCTGATGAAGTGGGATTCTACCCACAAAAGCTCATACAATAAATAAATGTTAGTTTTTAAAAGTGCCACAGGACACCTTGTCTGTAGTACAGGCAAGGACTTCTTGTGTGAGAACAAGGGCAGCTGGTAACATGTTTCTTCCCAAGCTTCTTGCAACAGCCCCATTTTTCTTCCCCCACCTCCACCCAATCAAAATTACCTGTCAAATCTTGCCTCATTTACAATTTAGAAGTGAGCTGCACCAGGCAAGAAACCAGTTCCCACAGGCTGAGCCAGGATATGCGCCAGGCTGTGTTTGATTCTCTGCTCTCCAGCATCTTGCTGGCACTTGCTAGGGGAGAGAACTGACTCAGGAATTGCTTGGCGCAAGAACACAGACGGGTGTTGCTAACCACGACGGACATAGATCAAATCTAGGCAGAATGAGAGGTTGCTGCTCTAGTACATCGCACCCTATGCTAGGTAGAGCCATTGAAAATTGATCACGCATATCACAGGATGTGTCAGACTAATTTCTTCCTCTGGGGAAGTGCAGCTAGTTCTGGGACTGATGGACAGTCATCCACCATGGGGAGCAACATCCACTGCCAACTGATACTAGGAGGAGAAAGGAATTTGGCCAGTAAGCTAGCTTTTAAAAAAAGCCACCCTTGTATACAAAGCCATCTTTAAAATGAGTGTTCTTTGGCACTCCCTTTCACCTCTCCATCAGTAACCCATCCAGCAGCACAGTATGAAGTAGGCCCTGGCTGGGGCACCACACATCAGCACAGAGGTGGTCATATCTGCCACAGGGGCCATGAGCTATGTTAGCCTGGAAGATCTGGCTTTTTACTGGGGCCCACGCAGGAGCCAGAAGCCAACTGTAAAACTAGTTGGAAAAATTAAATTTGGGGCCCACAGCTGGGGCCAGAGGCAGCCTTACATGAAGGCCCATGGGGGCCCTCCTCTGTGCCCCTCCACCCCCACACTGCCACTCTGGCCCTCCCTACTCCAGACCGTTTCCTCGCACACAGCCCCAACCCCCTGGGCCAGCTCCTCCTGCTGCCAGCTGAAGTGGACCCAGCTTTTGGGGTAGGTGAAATGGGCAACAGGGCCTCTTACTCCCTGGGGCCTCAGGCATGCACCTGCTTCACCTACCTACCCCAAAAGCCGCCTCTGGCTGGGGCCTGCTGAGCATTAAAGAAACTAGAATTTCATTTTCCAGCCAGGAGTGAAATAAGCAAAGACCCTGTTCCCTTTCAGTAATGTCTCACCCCCTGGATATTTCTGCAACACCCTCCAATCAGTGGATCTTGCTGCCCGCAATAGCCTGTGCTGTTTGCGCAGGACATACTAATTTATTTCAATGCATGGGGCTATTTTGTTGTTTGTACAGCACATAGGGCTGGGCCCCCACACCACTGTAATATACATATTTGCTGCCAAATCACTGCACCTATGTACAAAGCTATTGAAAGGCACAATGGTCTTAAAGATATTCTTTAATTGGTCCAAAAAATAGATCGAAGAAGCATCTGAAGAAAACCCAGAATAGCCTCACCAATACTGAGTTAATTAAATATTGCACAGTGAGGACACCAGGTAAGATTTCAAGTAACAGGACACCTGCAGAGCAAAGTACCACAGAGAAACTCAGCCAGAGGAGAGTAGGGGTGCACCAGCAATGGACTCAGGAACTTGCAAGCTAGGGGAGCACTTGACACATCCAGAATTAGACTTTTCAGGTCACAATTGTCAAAAGCAACAGGTGATTTGAAGCCTCCAACTTTAGGTACCTTAAGAAAAAGAGGCCTTTCTTTGCAAGTAGAGCCAAGCACCAGACCTCCAACAAAAAATAAGAGGGACCAGCTTCTTAGTAAGAGAAGGCAGGTAGGACCCCTACCAACAAAGCAGCCCACCCTCATTAGCTTGTTTTGAAATGCCTCTGCTGTACTGGCAGAAGGCAAAATTTTAGCCCTCCCAGGTACAGTCAGAATGAACAGCCGGCAGGTTGCCTCTCTGGTGAGTACACAGCCAAGTGTTGGAACCAGAGGACACCATCTTCTCCCTTGGAGGAGTTGGTGACTTTACAGTCAAGTGGATGGGCACCTAGAGGCATAACCAGGTAACTGATCAGCTCACAGGCAGGTAATCTATACAGACAAGGCTGTTTGCCTTCTCCGATCCAGCCGCTGATGCTTCTTAATGGGAGAGCAGACTACTGGTTTATCCTTTTTAAAAGGCAAAGGATCATTTCGTCACTGGAAGAAATATGAGCAACCTCTCTTCAGCCACCATCCATCACTGGAGGATTTAAGACATGGTTAAAACTAGAGGCTGGGTAGCAACTTGCAAAGCGCCTGAGGTGAAGGTTCTGGGTAAGGTGCACGTGCTGATGGGTGTAGTGAATGGAGAAACTAGCCTAGAAAGTGCTGTTTTTACTCCCCTCCAGTGACACACACATTTCTCTGGGAAAATGGATCAGTCAATCCCCAAGGCATCCAGCAGCCAGGACAGTTCTGAATCCAGAGTGGGTCTCCGTCCCGTCCCACCCCACCCTGCCAAGCTCTTAAGAGCCAGAATCAAGGATGCAGAGGTAGCATTTCCAGTCATTGCACTGTCCCCTTTGAGCCTGGCGCAACGAGGGGTCAGGACCACTGAGATAAAGAAGGTCCATATAACTGTGGCTGTTAATATGCCCGTCCCCAGGAAGAGGCCCTTTGGGAGCCTAGGGGCAGCTTGGTGTGAAAACCATGGCCAAGCGTAGTTGTTTTCCAGTTCTGCCCATGTCAGTCAGTTGATGGGCTCGTACTCTGAATAGCGCTTCCTCTGTGTAAAGAGCACCACGACACCCCCTGCCACCAGCAGCACCACAGGGGTGCCCAGGGCCACAGCCATGATGGCGATCACAAGGGGAGAGAAGGTGTCTTCTGGGGGCACGCCGAAGCCAAGCAAGGCAGACCTGGGAGAAGCAAGGAGCAGAGATGACGGTAGTCTGTGCTGTCCGCCAAGTCACAGAGATTAGTTCCTCCTCATGTTGGGCAGGGAGAACGGCTTTAGGCTAGGGCACGAGACAGAGGCTTGGTTTTGAATTCTGCCTCTCTTCTGCATGTCCTTGGGTGGGGGTAAAAATCACGTCCCTCCTGCACAGAGACAGTGACTGACCTTCCCTGGTGGGGCTTGAAGTAGCCCATGGAAGAGTACCCAGGAAGCCGTTTCAAGGGCAGGGAGAGTTGGTGATCAAAGATCAGGCTTTCCAAGCTCCAGGACTGTGAGGAGGGACAATGGGGCAGCTTGGAAAGGTCTCCCCCACTCTGAAGCCAACTCTGGGAAGCCATGAGCTCACCCAGACTGGGACGGTACCCAACACACGGCAGGGTAGGAGAGGGCCCAGGTGGCAGGGAAGATACCATTCAGACAGGTAGGGGGAGCAGAAGGAAGAGACCACTCACCAGCTCAGGTAGCCCTTCTCAGCGTAGACCTCCCCATCCTCACCCCCGAAGGAGATGTTGATGGCGGTGACAGTGAGGTTGCGGCCCAGGTCCTCCCCGAAGTAGGCATGTACTATGCTGGGCCCTGGCAGCGTCCGGTTGGATGTTTGGAGGGGGTCGTAGTGGCAGCGGATGGCATTCTCCCGGCTGGCATTCTTGGAGCCGTACGCTGTCGTTTTCCACTGGAAGAAGCTCAGGCCGATGCTGTCGTTGCAGGGCTCAGACACTAGCTGGGCCATCTGCCCCCAGCCAGACAGAGGGGAGAGAGCAACATGATAAGAGGGCAGGACAATCAGCTATCCGAGTACATGTTGCAGGAGCCGAAAGCCAGGTTGCCTTGGGTCTATCCCAGCCTTAGGAGTATGACCTAGTGGTTAATGCAGGTAGGGGCAGCTGAGAGCCAGGATTCCTTCCAATGTCAGGGACAGAATCCAGGGGAACCCTTCACCAGCTGAATGTCTCAGGACTGGGAGCCAGGACTCCTGGGTCCTTCCCCAGCTCTAGCACTAAGTCACATGAGTTCATTTTCTTGTGCCTGGGTTTCCCCCATAAGTGGGCTCCCAAGGGAGATTTCAGAAGAGCACAAAGACAGGCTGTAGAAGCTATAATCAAACACTATGGAAGCAAATGCTAGGTGAAGGGCCCATTACTAGCCCTAAAATCTGCAACCTCAGTTTGGAAACCCTCCATCAGTGACAATTCTAACCCAAACAAGCAAAGTGTCTCAGGAAGTTTTGTTTTCCAGCCAATCAGGTCTTAAATCTGAGTGTCCTCCCCTGATGCTGTCACCAAGAGCCTGCACCTCTCCCATTTGTGCTAAGGGAGGAACTCCACTCACTGTGAGCAGTAGTAGACTCTTATCCTCACTATATGCACCAGCCATTAGAATGGGACACCCTCCCGCAATAACATGGAACATATTCACTCCTATTCTAGTCTGCCCCCAACCCCTTCTGGTCTATATCCGCTCACTCCTGCTGCCCATCACTGCAGTATCCGAGTTTCTGATTGGCTTCCATCTTGGCATCTAGACAGCTCTCAGCACCACCACACCCCCTACTCCTCACCTCAAAGATGGTGGGTGTGAACTCATCATCAATGGACCATGTCGATCGTAGCCTCTTGCTCCTGCCTTTCTCCTCCACCGTGACCACCTCCAGCAGGAAGCGGGAACTGTTGCCACGTGGGGCCACCTTGTCCATGATGAACTCCACCTTGGAACTGTTGGCGGTGTGTAGGAGGCGGGGGAGGTGGCCATCCCGGCTACCCTGCTCATAGGCAGTCACCTAGAAGAGGATGCGTATAAAAGGAATAGCCCAGTCTGGCGGGCTGGAACTCTGGATTCCTTTACTCTATTCCCAGCGTGGCCGTTGACCTGCTGTATGACTACAGGCACTGGCATGGACTTGGGACACCTGGGTTCTATTCCTGGCTCTGCCATTCACTTGTTGGGGTAATCTGCAGCAAGTCACTTTCTGCCTCAGTTTCCCCTCACAGCCTCCCTTGTCTAGTTACAACACATCATAAAAAGCAAATCAGGGGCCCCTGAGCAATTGCTTGGCAGAACTGGCACTAGATATCAGCAAGCTTAGGGATCCCGGGGAAGGGGTGTGTGCGCCATCTCTTGCAGGCCAAGTCAAGGCTAGAGGTTGCTCTCAGGGAAACACTAGCTGCCCCAGAAGGTATGGGCTGAATGCAGAAACCCCAGAGCAAGGGTCTCTGACCTGCATTATACAGCAGGTTTGACCAGGGGATCGAAATGGTCCCTTCTCTCCTTAACCCTGAGACACCCACCCTCCCCCCGGCCCCCAATCTACAGTCCTGCAGCTGGGAAAAGGCCAGAGAAGTCTTTGTGTCTTGCTGGGCCACTGGGAAAGCAGTGAAGAGCCATCCCTCTTTTGGAGAACACTCACCCTACAGCATGCTGCAGAGCATGGGACTGGGACGAAGGCCTCTTGGGTTCTATTCCCAGAGGGACAGAATTGGCAGCTGGGAAACCGATCCCCACACAGCCTCCTCTAGTCATGGCTACAAGCCCTTCCCCTAGGAAGGAAGAGGGGCATGGGAGAGCCACCTCACCTGGAAGGAGATGGTGCCATTGCGGAAGGCTCCCCCGGGGTCTGAGGTGTCCACCCCCTGGAATGTCACCGTCAGGGCCGTCTGGTTCAGGGTGCGGTTCAGATTCTGCCAGGAGAAGCCTGCGAGGTCGTACGCGGGGTAGAACTGCTTCTCCCATCCCTTGGAGGAGGCCGACACATTTGCCCCATTGTACTCGAACACCTGGAAGAAGGAGTGAGTAGGGCCTTGATACACATGGGAAGAGACTCTAAACATACACTTCCTGCCCACCAAAACACACTCATGCATTCTTTACCCCAGCCCCTTGGCAACATAAAGCACCCTATTATTTCACGGGGGAGGATGACACCCTCTGTTGCAAACCCTGACCCCTCCTTTCATCTCACCTGCAAGCTCACTGGGACTTGATTACCCCTACCCCAGGAAGGAGATCCTCCTCCTCCCCATCCCCCTGAAATTTAAAGGCACAGTGCACAAGAAAAGAGGGAGCAGGGTTTCCCAGCTAGCAGTCATGGCCTGGGGAAATGATAGACAACACCCCCATGGGGAAACAGACTGGGGAGAATGCGCTGGAGAAGGCTACATTGGGCAGCCAAAGGGGAAAGAGCAAAGAGCAGCTGGATGGCATATTCTGTGACCTGCTGTGCTGGGAGCAGAGTAGGCAGCCCCTTTATCTAGCAGCACCTGCTGCTCTGACCCACCGCCCCCCATGCCACTGACCCCCACCTTGGTGAAGACGACAGCGGTGGAGTACACAACGCTGCCAGGCGGCTCGATCCAAATGGCCCCAGCGGGGGAGGCCGAGAGGAGCTTGGTCCAGTTGACGTGCAGGGCGCTGCTCGGGCTCCGGGTGTAGAGCAGCAGCACAGTGGGTGCCCCGATGGTGCTCCACACGTAGTGCAGGGTGTCGTTGCGGCCCACGGCCCGCACATGCAGGAGGTTGACCGAGGAAACGTTCGTGCCAGGGTTGAACTGCAGGGTCACCTGGGGGGTGGGAGGCAGAGCACTGGTCATTACTGAGCTGGGCACCATCAGGGCAAGGTTAGATGAGGACTGTCAGACACTGGAAACATTTAACAGCCTCACACTCCTTAGGGCCAGCAAGGATCTAGAGGCCTGCATTATAGCAGCCCACTAGGATGCTGGGCTATAACTTAAGTGCCTGTCTAGGCCCTGGATACCACAGCACCTAGGCATGAGGAAAATCTTCACTGTCTTTAGCCTCACACACCTCCTGTGAGCACGTGAAGTAGCCACCCTTTTACAGATGAGGGGAAAACGGAGGCCCAGAGATGCACAAGGAGTCCGTAGCGGAGCTGGGAACTCCACTCAGGGCCCCAGCCTTGAGACTAGCCCACTAGATCACTGGTTCCCAACCTTTTTGGCTGGGGAACCACAGATTCCATATTTACAACCCTGAAGGGCCACCAGTCTCCATTAGGAGCTCCCCCCACTGCAGCCAAATGGAAGGAGTTCAGTGATGAAGATGCCTCCTCACTGATCTCCTGTCACTCTGTCTGCAGCAGAGAAACAGCATGCATACTATAGCCCCATGCACTCCACCTGGGTCTGTGGCAGTGGCTCCCTTTTGCAGCCAGTGGATGGGGGGGATCAGTGCTCCACTCTCTCTGGCTCCAGCAGGGACAGCAGCACCGAAGGGACCCAGGCAGAGCACTTTGCTCTCAGCTGAACCTGGGGGAGGAGAGCGCTAATCTCCCTTCCCTCTGGCTCTAGCAGGGCCCCAAGCACCTATCGACCCAGGTTGAGCACTTTGCCTTGCAAGGTCTCTGCTACAGCCAGTGGGAGGGGAGTGCTGATCTCCTCTCCCCTCAGCTGCAGCAAGGAGCCTGCATGGGTCTTGTAGCCCCACGGCAACATGTGCCACCTGGGTCCTTAGGCAGCAGCTCCCTACGCAGTCAGCAGGAGGGGAGCCCTGGGCCACTTCGAAAGCCTCCCATGGCCTGCTTTTGGGCCAGAGGTTGGGAACCACTGTACTAGACCATCCTTCCCTGAAAGGCTGGGTTTCACTCCCTCTCCTCCTCCAGGAGCTGGAACAAGATATATGTATATACAGCAGGAGTGTTGAGACCCATTGACCCAAACCATCAACCCTGTATTTGATGGAAACCATTTCATGCCAGGGGATGTGGCTACAGCACACCACACCCATGTGTAAAATTTTGACTACAACTGATCCCAAAGACGCTAAACCCAGCTCAGTAAAGGTTTATCTTAATTTCACCATGTTCGGCCACAGTATCATCAGTCTCCCTAGTTCCAGCATCTATTTACTGGATGCACACACACACTGTTTTGTTGTGCCAGGAGCAGAATTTCCACAACCAAGGGAATAGGACAGATTGTTTTCAGTTTCATTCTGATGCAGGGGAAATGTAAGCGAGACCAACAGAGAAAGTCTTGATTCTTTCAACACTCTGATTGCATGGGACAGAGAGGAAGAGTACAACCATTCTCACATCTCATTGTCAACACACACAAAACTGTTGTACCACTTCATCTATCCCAGGACAGCTGAAGTCATACAACGCCCTAAAGGGTGTGGGGGGGAGGAAGAGGGGGGCAGTGTGCTGGTATTCCCATAGGGGAAGGGAAAATAAGGCAGACCAGTATGAGGCACCTTTATACCAGTATACCTGTGTCCATATTGGGAGGGTTGTACTGGTAAAACTACATCAGTAAAAAACAAAATAAGGTAAAAAAGAAATCACCCCCTAACCAACAGTTATAGCCAGATGAACACTCTCACAGTATCACAGAAGGCTGGCAGAGAGGGGGGATGAATAGATCACCCCTTCCAAGGCAGGAGTAGCTGATATAGGAGGTTTCCTAAACTTCCAAGCCTTATCTAACCAAAAAGGACTCCCAGCAAGCCCAAGAGCTGCATAGAAGCTCCACAGCCGCTAGCCTGAAGTCTACAGGCTTGGAAATGAACGAGCTCAGCATTTCCACTTCCTGTTTTGAAAGGACATTTTAGAGAGAGACAGCAACTTTCGATAAGCCAGAGTCATCCCTCCATGAGTCACTGAATGAGAGGTTGGCCTGGGAACACAGACTCAGGCTAACCACCAGGAGGGCCCTGGGACAAGGGGGCTGAGGACAGCCAACCATCACAACCTTTATGGTGTGTGGGGATGTTATTAATGAACTACACATGGGAACATCATGTCAAGAACAGACCAATATCCAGCCACAGACAGGGCAAGCTCCCCCCAGCACTCAATACCATGCTGATCTGCTGGGATCCTCTGGAAGATGGACAGAAATCTGCCTGTGCCATTCATTTCCCACCCTCTCTCTACAGGCTCTCCCCAGTGAGGACTCTGAGGCCAGTTATGGGAACTGGATTCTGCAGTGCAGACTGGGAACTAGACCCACTTCCACCAACATGAAACCAGGTGGCCATGAGTTATTACCAAGCAGGCCTATGCTGTTAGCAAGGTTCTGAACCACCCAGTCTCTCACAGCAAGCCCCAGTACACAGAAAGGGCCCGGGGGGTGGGGGGCCGCTACAAAAAGCCCCGAACTGAGTGTATGAGCCCAAATTCAAGCTTCAACATTTGGGACATGTTCCCCCTCCCCCCCACTTTGTACAAGCTGCATGATTGGGGCTTGCAAGCTACAAGATAGCCCTCACTGGCAACAAGCCTCTGTACTTCTCCATCTTCAAACATCTGACAAAGTGGGATTTTCTCCCACAAAAGCTCATATGATAAATAAATTGGGTAGTCTTTAAAAGCACCACAGGACTCCTTCTTCTGCTTAACTAGACTAACAAGGCTACCTCTCTGGAATAGGCCTCTGGTTTGTTTCACTCAGTGATGCAGGGAAGAAACATAGGGCAAGATAAGAAGCTGGCCCCTGCTCTTGACTTCACCACAAACGCTTCCTTCCTCCTCAATGCAAGCAGCTTCTTCACCCTTGTTGGGTGTCTGCTGTAGGGATCCTTAAAAGCAGAGATGGGAAATGCAGGGCGGGGCAATTACATCCTTGCACGGAGAGAAACAGCCCCGCCAACAACATCTTGTGAAAGGGGTGAGAGAAGTGGGAAAAGCAGGGGAAAGGGGGTGGGAAATGCAAGCAAAGCTAACTGAATGAATCCAATCAGCTCCCCACCAAAAAACCCACCGTATCCGCTTAGCTCCAGCCTGGAATGTCAGACATCAGCTTGTGTCAACAGATCACTGCCTGCCTTGTCTCTTTGCAGATCCCCCTGCGGATAGACACAGGTCGGAGGAAGTCGCAACAACGGGTCCAACTAGCTGCAGGCTGATCCCCTTTACACTGCTGCCCCTGGACTCTGACCCCAGCCTGCCGGCACGAAGGGGATGCAGCCATTGAAGCCACGGGTCCAACATGCGAGCAAAGCAGAGGGTCCCCCGCAGCCTGCCGCGCACTCACCTGCCTCCGATAGCCCCCGGCCGCCGCCAGCAGGCAGGAAAAACTCCCCAGCAGGCACAGGCCAGGGAGCAGCAGGGTCCCCCAGCCCTGCATCTTTGTTCTATATTGCAACTCGCTGAGCTGCGCTCACGCGCGCACTGCTGATCCCGCCTTAAAGGGGCAGGGCTGTCGCCTCTTAAAGGAGAGGAAGGCTCTTAAAGGAGCCGCGGTCCGAAAAAGAGGCTAGGAGAGGGCGGGGCAGAAGGGCGGAGCGAGGTAGCCCAATGGAGGAGTAATATTAACAGTCTGGCATTTATTGGACCACCATCATCCCAAAGCATTAGGATCCTGCGCTCATTCATGTGTGGGTGCAGCAGCACACCTGTCCCCAAGATTTAGGCCTACACACGTGTGTTTACACTGCATTGTGATTCAGGGTCCGGAGACCTGGGCTTGTTAATTTGGTGTTTTCAAGCCGGTGCTTGAGCATCCACGGTGCTTTGTAAATTGGGGCTTACAGAGCCTGGATCTGGGACTCTGTGCTATTGCATCCAGATGGTGCTGTGCAGACCTCCTGGGCCAGGTCTGCAGCCTGAACTACAGCCACACTGTACAATGACATGGCTCAGACCCAAGTCACAGCAGGATTCAGGCTCTAACCCACTCATCTAGGAAGGTCCCAGGACCCAGAGTGCTTGCTGGCTGGATTTGTGTGTGGATGGAAAGGGGTCTTGGGCTCAAAGGTGAGTCAGAGCCCATGGCTCAGTGTGCAGTATAGACAGGCCCTGCAGGTCTTCAGGGATCACTCCCCTGATAGCTGAAACGCTCTGGGGTGGAACAGCACAGCTGTACTATGTACAGTACAGGTGGAAAAAGAAAAGCATGAGTGACCTTGCTGCCATGCATATGTTCTGTTGAGATTTCCATGGCAGAAATTCAGTAGCTGCAGCATAACTAGAAGGTGAGCTGTGAAGCAATTAATACAACCTTTGTAGGGAATGTGAGGACTTATTTCTTTCCAATAGCTTCACACATCTCCCCTTTCAATGGTCTTGCATTATCATGACTTATTATTATGCATTATTTACATTGCAGCAGCATGTAGGAGTATCAGCCACGGAGCAGACCCTATGTGCAAGATGCTGTACAAACACAAAAGAAAAAGATGGTCCCTGCACCAAAGAACTTCCAATCTAAGCATCAGGCAAGAGACACCAGGTAAACCAAGGCAGATGGGGAGTGCAAGGAAACAATGGTACAGCAATGGTCAGTGGTCTCAGTCAGCCCACCAGCCACCTATCTGTTATCAAGGAGGCATAACAACAAAGGATTTTCCATAGATCAGCTTCTCTTTGGGAGAGCAACGTGGCTTCTGTTCAGCTTCATGCATGGATAACACAGTTTCGTCTGCACACAGTAGTGGCCCCAATTTAACTGAAACTGACACAAGCTAAACTGCTATTGGTGAGCTGTAAACTGATTTAAGTGTGTCCACAAGGGAGTTTACATTGGTTTAACTAAATCTTTATTTTATTTTATTTTTAAATATAGTGAAGTGGGTGCAACTTACATCAGTTCTATTCTAGGGAGATTCTTATATTGCACTCCTCATCGCCACAATATCTAAGCTTCTTCCCCTAGTGCAACATACGTAGGCAAGATTTAAGTTCTCATTGCAGGAACTTTGGCCCAGAGGGATCCTTAAAGTCAGTTGAGAAGATCTGGATGTCCTTGAAATCTGAAGTAAGCGAAATGTCATAGTTCAAAGTGCAAGGTCATGCACTTAGGGACTAACAGCAAGATTTTTTGCTACAAGCTGGGGATTTATCAGTTGGAAGCAACAGAGGAGGGGAAAGACCTGAGTGTGTTGATTGATCACAGAATGACTATGAGCGATTAGTGCAGGCGTGGGCAAAATTTTTGGCCTGAGAGCCCCATCTGAAATTGAAATTTTATGGCAGGCCATACAGGGAGAAGGGGGAACTGTGCGAGGGGTGTGGGGAAGCAGCCACCACGCTGCGCTCCTTGTGGTTGGGTCCAGGAGCGGCTTCAGTCAGGGCGATGCTGGGCCCACATGGTGGGAGAGGGGCAGTTTGATGGGGAAGCACAAGAACACCCGCAGCACCAAAGGTGGGTGGAGGTGTGTTTGAGATCAATGGGAGAGAAAAAATTAGAAAAGTTTGAGTGAGCAAGCCTATGGAGCAATGTGAATTGGATGCAGAAGCAGATAGGATGCATGCAATGGATAAATAGCTGGGGGGATTGTGGCTCGGCTTCTTGCAGCTAGGAAATCCACCTGGAATATTCTGGACCCTTCTGCAGTTTACAGATGTATGGTGTCAAATCCCTAAAGCTGGGACTGCAGTAATCAGACATCAGCTTCCATCTGCTTTACATACCAAAGGGGTAGCCGTGTTAGTCTATTGTAGAAAGACAACAGAGTCCTGTGGGTTACAGAATGGGAGGAAATTAAATGCAGGGGAGTGTATGACATAGCATCAGGTCAGGCTGTAACAGCAAATCAAAATAGGTGTTAGGATTCAAACACTGGGGAACAGCACATAGAGGAGGGGGACGTCAAATCACTTGTTGTAATGTGAGAAAAATCCATAGTCCCTGTTTAACCCCAAGACAACTGAGTCAAATTTGCATATAAGTTCGAGTTCTGCAGTCTCTCTTTGAAGCTGTGATTTGTTATTCATCTGTTTCCACACAGCTATTAACAAGTCGTCAAGGGAGTGAGCAGGGAGATTGAAGTGTTCTCCTATTGGTTTTGCAGTGTTGCAATTTCTGATGTCAGATTTGTGTCCATTTATTCTTTGGCGCAGAGACTGTCCTGTTTGTCCAATATATAAGGCAGAGGGGTATTTCCGGCACATGATGGCATAAATCACATTGGTGGATGAGCAGGTGAACGAGCCCTTGATGGAGTAGATGGCTTGATTAGGCCCTGTGATGGTGTCATCAGTGTAGATATGAGGGCAAAGTTGGCAGCGTGGTCTGTTGCAGGGCTGTGTTCCTGCTTTAGTGTTTCTGTTGTATGATCTGTAGTTGCTGGTAAGTATCCTTTTAAGGTTAGGGGGCTGTCTGAAAGCAAGGAGAGGTCTGTCTCCTAAGGCTTGAGAGAGTGAGGGATCATCTTGTAAAATAGGCTGTAGATCTTTGATGATGTGATGAAGAGGTCTGGCTTGGGGGTTGTAGGTGGTGACCAGTGGCGTTCTGTTGTTGTTTTTCATGGGCTTCTCCTGCAGTAGTTGACTTCTGGGTACCTGTCTGGCTCTGTCAATTTGTTTCTTCACTTCTGCGGGTGGGTACTGTAGTTTTAAGAATGCCTGGTAGAGATCCTGAAGGTGTCTGTCTCTGTCTAAAGGGTCAGTGCAAATGCGGTTATATCTTAGGGCTTGACTGTACACAATGGATTGTGTGGTGTGTCGAGGATAAAAGCTCGAGGGATGTAGGTAACTATACCGATCAGTAGGTTTGCGGTATAGGGAGGTCTTTATGTGCCCATCGCTAATTTGCACTGTAGTGTCCAGAAAGTGGATCTCTTGTGTGGAGTGTTCCAGGCTCAGTTTGATTGTGTTGTGGAAATTGTTGAAATCTCTATGGAAATCTTCAAGGGCATCTTTACCATGGGTCCAGATGATGAAGATGTCATCAATATAGCGTAGGTAAAGTAGGGGTGCTTTGGGCTGAGATGTGAGGAAACGTCGTTCTAAATCGGCCATAAATACGTTGGCATATTGTGGGGCCATGCGGGTACCCATAGCAGTGCCACTGACTTGAAGGTATAAATTATCTTCAAATCTGAAATGGTTGTGGGTGAGTACAAAGTCACAGAGGTCAGCCACAAGTTTAGCTGTGTCATCATCTTGGATAGTTCTTCTAATAGCTTGTAATCCATCCTTGTGTGGGATGTTAGTGTAAAGAGCCTCTACATCCATAGTGGCCAGGATGGTATTTTCTGGAAGACCGTCAATGGATTGGATTTTTCTCAGGAAATCTGTAGTGTCTCTCAGATAGCTAGGTGTGTTGATAGCATAGGGTCTTAGGAGAGAGTCCACATAGCCAGATAATCCTGCTGTAAGCGTGCCAATGCCTGAGATGATGGGGCGTCCGGGGTTTCCTCTTTTATGTATTTTTGGTAGTAGATAGAATATCCCTGGACGGGGTTCTGGCAGTGTGTCTGTCTTGATTTGTTCTTTTGCTGCTTTGGGGAGTTTCTTGAGTAGGTGTTGTAGTTCCTTTTGGTATTCCTCAGTGGGGTCAGAGAGGAGTGGTTTGTAGAACGTTCTATTGGACAGCTGTTTATAAGCCTCCTGATCGTAATCCGATTTATTCATGATGACGATGGCACCTCCCTTGTCAGCCTCCTTAATAATAATGTCAGAGTTGTTTCTGAGGCTCTGGAGGGCATTATGCTCTGCATGGCTGAAGTTATGGTGGAAGTGATGTTGTTTGTCCACAATTTCAGCCTTTGCCCGGTGGCGGAAACAATCTATATAGAAGTCTAGTCTGTTGTTCCGACCATCAGGAGGAGTCCACGTTGAATACTTTTTCTTGCAATGTTGGGAGGAAGGTATCTGAAGGTCATTGCGTTCTACATTGGTGGTTACAGACATTTGTATAGGCAAAGTATGATCCAGCAACAGATTCAAAGTCTAAATATGTAGCTAAAGCACACACCCCATCAGGTTGCCTAAAATTAAGTAAACCATTCAGCAAGTATTAAATACACGCATCCACTCACCCCAAGCAGGAAATATGGATTTGAAAATCATTTTCAGAGACCCTGTACATTGTGGGTAATGGTACAGATCACAGTGATGGCATGGGCACAAATTACAGTGAGCATAACAGGATATGGCTCAACAGAAGCAGTGAAGCCTAGCCCATGTGGCTCCGGAGCCAGTGTTATATATTTGCAGTAATGTGATCACTAACATGGGACTCTTAGTCCCTGCCTGTGAATTGCACCTTTGTTATAACAACTCATAGCTCCTCCCCTGGGGATCTCAGAGCACATTTCATGCATTATATTAACCCGGTATCTCTGTCATGGTGGAAGGGTTACTCCACAGAGCAACCAAGCACAGGAATGTGAAGTTACTTGCCCAAGGTCACAAGTCAGTGGTAGAACTGGGAAGAAAACTCAGGAGCCTTTTGCTCTAAAACAGTAGCCCCAGTCTTCGCATTGATGGATTTGCATCAGTATCACACCAGCTGAGACATTGGCTAGTTCAAATAAAAGCCCCAACTTTAGGTGGCCGTTTAAAGCTTTGATTAGCATACATCAACTTTGTTAACCATTTACTTGGCAGCAGGTAATTAATTCCCTTTGGATTAATCCATTTTAGTGCAAGTGGGAGGAGCTCCCAAATCTCAAACAGTCCCTACCTCCAGAATTCAAACAAAGCACTCTTAAATCTAGCAACTAGCCCAAGCCATATATCAGTAGCCAAGAGCTAGTGCTCACATTGCAGGCAGAATGATCACTCAGTTCAAAGACGTGCAGCCCTGGGCACCCCTGGAAATCAGTTTCAGGGAATGAAGTGATAGATGCGTGGAAGCTGAGGGGCAGTTTTCCTTACATGCTTCAGGATCTCACCATGGCGTTACTTAGGCCATGTGAAGCCAACGGAGGACAAATCTAAGTATGTTAGACGATATCAAAGCATTCCATTAAGCCACCCAAACAATCATAACACTGCCCTATGACACCATGAATGAACAAATGAAGTGTGCCTTTAATTTAATCTAGAAACAAACTGTCTGAACTGGAGTTATTACCGAAGATCACAGAAGGGCAGAGAAAGTTATTCGGCTGTATTTACCATTAAATGTTCAAATTTAACATTAATCCTCAATTTCCTAGGTTATAATGTTTTACTTTGGGCTAATTACAACATCTCTGTGAGGTCATTTATCCTGGTATTGCTAATCAGATACTGCTTGTAAGGGAGAGCCCACAACACCAAGCAAACATCTGTCCCTTTCCCCCCCCCCCCCCAACTGAGAAGCAATCTGATATGGCATCTAAAAGACTAACAAATTTAAGGTTTAAAGTGCCGCCAGACTCCTTGTTTGCTTTCCTTACTTCTTAGTGGGTTCAGTTCAGTCATTTCCAACCAGTGACTAAATGGGAACATTGTAACTAGCTGACAACTGGGGGGGTGTTGGGAAATTCAGGGAGGACGTAGGGGGTGATAGGGAAATCCCTGGTGCTGGGGGTTGCCAACCCCTATAGTAGACAGATTTAGAGGCTCTGAGCTGCACTCTTAGGCTCCACTCCCCTCGACCCACTCACAGACGACTTCCTCCTTTTTAAAAGTTTCACCTTTTCATGGTTGGACAAACCAGATCTTTGAAGAACTCTTTCCTTTCTGGATCCAATTGGTAAATTGTGTGGTTCTGATATTTTCTTTGCCACTAGAGGTACATTGCATTTATTTAAGCTGATTATTCTCAGCCCTAACTCCATTTCAACATCCTTTTTTTGTGTAGGTGGGGGCAGGAAGAGCTATAACCTGGGTTAGATTTCCAGAGATGCCATGGGGAATTACAGGACAATGCGCATCCAAATCCTAACCTTACATTTTTAGATTGTATTTAGTGTCAGTGAAAGATGCCAGCCTACCTCGATTAGTGCACAGGGCCCATCAAGTAACAGAAGGTCTACCCCTCAGATGAGCAGGGTAACATAGGACTTAACCAAATATAGGGGAACTGACAATCTGGGAGATCAAACAGAGTACCATACAGAATAGTGCTTCTTTCAGATCCCTTTCCAGTGGTGAAGGAGGGACACGATAGGTGTTAGAGCTTCCAAGCCTCAAGGAGTCCCCAAAGCCCCCCAGGTTTTGCTTCTCCCCATAGGGGATTTATCCCTTTATCAGGACAGCATTGGCATGGTTTCAACCATGGTTGCTAATAACTGACACGTTAAAAATTCCTAAGAAACAATACAGTGGCATATCCCAGTTGACTGGCACATTAGGAAGGCTTCTATGATAAGGGATGAAACACTGGATTTCTGAAAGGGGCCTGTCTGGGAACAGTTGTCCCCACTTTGGAAATGGTAAACAAACATCTCCCCTTGCAGCTCCAGGTTAGCAAGCTGTGTTAGATACAGACACAAAGGACTGAACAGGACTTGACGTGTTTTATTGTTGAAGCAAACAGCAGAGAAGTTATAGTATATATTTAAATTAAGTGTCAGTGTCTCCAGATAGGAGAGAGGTGCACACATGACACTGTCACGTTCCCCACAGTCATGTTCCTTCCCTCCCACCCACTGACTTCAGACAAACTAATACTCAATACTCGGACTGTGCCCCAGGCCAGTCTCAGGTAGAGGAGATGCAGCGGTCATTTTGTCAGGCTGTTTCTGTACTGTAGCTCAAGGCGCATGGTTCCTCAAGCTCCTCTTACTCTTGGGCTGCATCTGGAGCGCCAGTCGATCTGCTTTGATCACCACCCTTTTTCTTATGGCCTGAAACGATGTCATCAATACGGAGAAGGAGGATGGCAGTCTGGGGAGAAAAATTCCAGGATCAGGTCTGGGTAAAGGACTTGCTGCAGCTCAGGCACCTTGCTGAGCTAAGCAGCTTTTGCTTTGGGCTTGCATCCATCATGTTCCCACCAATTTAAACTGGTGTAAAACCAAAAACAAACCCACAAGGCTCAACCCAGGTGGGGACTCTATTGAGTGCTGCTCTAAATTATGGCAATACCTGCTTTTAAATCTGATCAGCTTCCTTTCTGCATGTAGTAGTTTGTATTTTTTTATCACAGAAGAACAAAAGCCAACCCAAGGTCACATACTTCATCCTGACGAATCCCAAAGTACTTCACATCTTACTGCAGCGGTTCATGGTAGCTGCTTTAACAGCACATGGCAATATGACATGGTGGGAAGTACAATAAATACTGAATCTTTGTGGAACGCATTTAGACACACTGGGACTTGGCTGGTAGACCAAGCAGATAGGAAAAGTGTTTTCTGGTGATGTGCAGAAGGGAGAGCATATGGCTTAGTCTTCTACACACCGCCACTCTACTGAATGTTCAAAACCTAATCTGTGGGGAGGACAGGAAAGGGTAATTTGATCAATCAACCATAGTGCCCACAATGCCACCAACTGGATTCCAGAGATATCTACATTCTTCTTTGACCCAGCATTTCCCTGAGACTATGTTGATTGCCAGCAGCAGACACCCAGCTATAGATAGCATGGGACACAGTATCTACCTACCTACCCTGTAGGTATGGAGATACCCTAGTATTTTCTTCCCTTCCCACATATGGTTTTCAGCTCTAGACACCAAGGCACAGAGGGCAGCTAGACACGATCATTCATCAGTTGCTGCCTTACCTCCACAGCTGTCTTGTAGGTCTGTAATTTGACAGCTAAAGGCTCCCAGATCCCCAGGTCCTTCATGTCTGCCAAGGCTCCAGTCTCACCATTTACTCCCCAGGTCTGACTGCCTTCCTGAGTGTGTTTTGCCTGTAATAAATTAGTAATAAGATCTCAAACCAACCATTTTCTGAAGGAAACCTGAAATATAAACACTTACTAGATTTAGAGACATCAACCAAAGACAAATTTACTCACCAGCTTTGTTAATGAGATCTGAAACCAAATGTAAATAAAGCAAAAATTTAAATCTAATCTTTTATGCCATTTGCTTAATTTTGGCATATTCATTCAGTCTGGACAGTGAATAGATTAGTCAGTTTCACTTTCAGGTTCTCATGCAGTAGTACAAAGCTGCAATATTTGCATAGAAATGCAAAATAATTGTCCTTGATTTAACAAGGATGCCTTGGAGATTGTGTCTGTGTGTATTAGGTTTTGTAAAAATCTGTTACAAAGCCTAAATCTAGGTTCCCAACGATTCAACATGCTATTTCCATTCATACAGGTAGCTATGATTTTCAAGCTGAAAATACATTTTAAAGATGTCAAGAAGAGGGTAATAGTAAGAGTTCTTTGGAGTCCCATGGACTATTCACTTACTCTTAGCGAAGTTAGCACACGGATGGTACTGGCTCCACAGTTCTGAATCAGTGTCCTGGGAATGACTTCTAGTGCCTGGGCGACAGCACGGTAAGGCCATTGCTCCACTCCTGTCATGACTTTGGACTTTTCTGTTAAAGTGTGAGAAACAGCCATCTCTGCAGCGCCCCCTCCTGGCACCAGTTGAGGATCTATCAGGACATTACGACACACCTGCATGGCATCCTGGAGGTTGCGTTCCACCTCCTGGAAACAAACCGGGGGGGGGAAGATGGGGGGACGACATATTTCCTTATTTAAAGCATAATAGGCCATGACAGAGGCTACAGAGCAGTCAGGAACACAGAATAAGATCAATATTAAAATCTGTACCAATGTGACATGACTATTATTTACAGGAACACTCAATACTGCTTCAAATTCTCATCAGAGGCAGCAGGACATACAGGTTTAAGCGGGAAATTAAGCACCAGCAGTCATGTTCTACTCCCAAATGTGCGAGTCACCAAATTAATTTAGTACATCTTAGATAAGTCAGGTGACCATAATGTGCCTCACTTTACTTATCTCTTTGCCAGATCTGGGATCAGGAAGGAATTTTTGCTCAAGTCAGATTGGCATGGATCTTGGGGTTTTTTCCTTCCTCTGCAGCATGGGGACTGGTTGGGATCCCTTCGGCATACTTCACCTATGCAATTTGCTGCCATGCAGTTATCTCAGGCATTGGTGGCGATTCGTTCTCTCCTTATGCAGCTTATCATTTTTGTCCCCCGAGCATTGAAATACTTTAGTCTAAGTTTCTGGGCTCAATATAGGGTGAAAGAAAATGGCCCATGATATACAGAAAGTGAGATCTAAATGGTTTCTTCTGGCCTTCAACTCTATGAAACTATTTAAACACAAGGATATATTTTTTTCTGACATTTTTGATGTAAGGTGCTACAGAGACTAAAAGCCCATAGATGTCCACTGGTCAAATGTTTACACTGGGGAATAGAGACTCTGCTTTCCCTATGTAGCATTTGAGGCTGGAATCCTTTGCAGACCATCAACTCTCCCATTTTTTCAAACAATTTAGAAATAGCTGCTACCAGTAGATCTTGTTACAAAGGATGGCCCTGCATGGTAGTGGAATGCTGCTGGCAATTAGAAAGATGCCTTGATGATGGAATTAGTAAGCCTCTCTAAGAGAGCTTTTGCTGCCTCCTGCTCCTCTGTGCAATCTGCACAGAGAACTCTGCCACCTGACACTGAGGGAAAGTATACCGTGCTGTAACTTACCGCTAGGATTTCCTTGCTGGCTCCACGCAGCAAGATAGTGCAGGCTTTGGGGTCTTTGCAGTCTGTGATGAAGGTGAAATACTCATCTCCTATTTTCTTAACTTCAAAAAGTCTTGCTCCAGTCCCCACATCCTCATCACGCAGTTCATCTGGGCGACTCACAATGCGAGCTCCACAGGCCCTGCCACACAGTAACAAAACAGAAATCCTTTGCTGTTGTTTGGATTGCAATAGAGCGGAGAGGCCTTACATCAAGGGTATCAAAGTCATTTAGCGTTGTAGGCCATTTCTGTCAGCAACTCAGTCTCGCGGGCCACAAAATGATATAAGAAAAAAAAAATAAACCTCAGAGCAACTACTTGTACACAAAAACAATGCGAGTCCTGTGACACCTTATAGACTAACAGATTTTCTTCAGCATAAGCTTTCGTGGGCTATAACCCACTTCATCAGATGCATGAAGTTCATGCATCTGACAAAGTGGGTAATAGCCCACAAAAGCTTATGCCGAAGAAAATCTGTTAGTCTATAAGGTGCCACAAGACTCGCGTTGTTTTTGCTGTACACAGACTAACACAGCTACCCCTCTGGAAATTTTTACTTGTACACATGGTCGGTAGTCTCTTGACCGGTGGTATGAATAAAAACCCAGTTACTCTAATGAAGTTGGGTAAATCTTTATGTATCTTTCATTTGATATGATCAAATATAACTCATTCTTAACAGATTTATGTGGGGAAAATCCTGGCATGGTACAACCAGTGCGGGCCGCAGAAGAACGGATTGCAGGCTGCATGTTTGACACCTCTGCCCTACACAATCAGGGCCCCACGCTACTGGGTGAGGTAGCTCAGAGAGACAGTCCATGCCCTAAATGTCCAAACTAGTTTGTAAGCTGAAGTGAAACAAGCAAACAAGTGGGGGGAGGGCGGGCTTGAGGCAATAAGAAGAAACCAATTGAAATAAGCTGGGCTACGCAAGTGTGCAAATACTACTCAACATGACTTAAGGACTGCACAACCTGGCTCTCAGCAATCAAGGACCGTTCACCTGGCGATTCTGTTGTTGTCTGTCTTCCTCACTCTGCGGACAGCTGTGATATTGGCTCTCATCAAGTAGTGCTGGGCCAAGTCTGAAACCAAGTTTGCACTCAAGTTATTTTACTTAGAAGAGTCACCACAAAGACTGAGTTTCTGCAACTGATGTTAAGCTTAACATTTATTGTCTACAACTGATACCAGTTTAACGTTTATTGTCACTCTGGAAACCTACAAAGGATTATGGAAAGAAAAGAACCTGATGCTTCACACTTCTCCTACATTAAGAGCAAGGAAAAATGTTCCAGCACAACTTGAATAAAAACTATTAGACATTCAAGAACTAGCTCCTCTGTGTTTTGCTAGGCTCTTGTTCTCATGTTGAATGCATTCCCAAACATAGGAGATCATCCATCAGCTTAAAATAAATCATATACTCTGCATCCTACTGATTAAGTATAGCAACATCTGACTGACTGTAAGTAGCAGAGTTGCAAGCTTCCCAGTAAGCATGCCTACACCGGAAGGGTGGTGGTGGTGGGTCTATCAGTAGTTACTCTAAGCAAGTTACACATCCAGAAAAATTAAGAATTTGGAGATTCTCCTCCTCCCTCCCCCGAGACTGAGAGAATCTTTAGCCCTGAATAAATCTAAGAGCCTATTTTCATATTTGCTCTCTGAAAGGCAATATTCAGAACCCATTACCACACTCTCCCCTGTTAACATTAAAGAACCATGCTGAAACACAACCACAATTGTATCAGTCTACACTCAATCACATATATTACCAGAGATCCCTTTTTCTGTGATGATGAGATCCGGTTTGACCCTTATCAAGTCTTCACAAAGTTGTTGAATGTACTCTTCCTCCATTTGCAGGATGCGTGCAAAGTCTTCCTCTCGGGTAATTTCAATATCAGTCTGCATACAAAAAGGGTTAAAGGGCTTAGCTTCTCTCTAAGGTTTTAACGTAAATGCATGTCCCTAAATTAAAAAACAATCATACTCCATTTTTCTTGTCCATTCAACTGGTGCTAAAACGGACTGAACAGAGAAACAGAGATGAGCTGAAAGGAATCAGCAGTACATAACATAATGAAAATCCGTTAGGCAGATGAATAAACCTTGGTGTCAAGTCTTTTCAGTGTACTACCACAGTACTTAATTAGTAATTAAGATAGGAAAACATTTCTATGTATATTTTACTCATACTTGGCTGTATGTCAGTTTCTGGCTGCAACAAACCCACAAGAAGCAGAAGAAAACATTAAAAACCCTTGCCCATTATGGCATTGTTGGCTCTTTTCACTAACATCACACAAAGAACTAGAGACATCTTTACACAAGACCCGCCATACCTGGCTCTCTCCTTTCTTGTACTCTAGCGAACAGTCCAGAAGGACAATGCGTGGGTTCTTGATAAAGCGACGCATCCTTGGGTGAGTTACATCTTTGTTTACCATGATTCCACGCAAGACACAAGAATCTTCAATTATGCCACCTGGAATCTGACGGACACATGCAGGGTACAAGTGAGTTATTGAAGCAAATGAGAAAACAAGTAATTCTCCACATGACAGGGAAACAAAATACAAATCTGGCAGACTTTAATCTCCAACAGGAACTTTAAAAGTAAGTTACAGCAAACAAACCAGTTTATATTTATAAAGGAGTTAGTTGCCACAAATTTTAAAGTCCCTAAGTAGGTTGGGATGAAATTCACAAAGATATTAGACAATTTACAAAAGCTTCTGGACAGGTTAGGCACCTACTTCCCATTGATTCTGTATGAGAGTTGGGCACCTCCCCTACCCAGGTCCTTTCACAAATCCCACCAGGAGCCTAAATATTTGTATAAATCTGGTCCCAGTTGTAATTAAGTTTTAGACCAATTTCTTCACTATTTGTCTTGCAAATTTGTGTCTGACACACTGGTTTATTACCCTTTTTATAATTCCACGGCATTTTCAGAACCAACACATCATCTGCTTTTGACTGGAGTCCTTTTCCACTGTAAGGTACAATGGGCTCAGATTTTACATTTGGATATCTAACTTTAGTCATCCACTTCTGAAAACTGAATTCCAAAGTAAGACATCTCCCTTTCCAATAGTACCTTTCACATGCACTAGCATACTACAGTAGTTATCTCCATCCTACAGCTCAGTAAACTAAAGCACCAAGTGGTGATGACCTGTCCCAGGCCACGTATCTCAGTGGCAGCCAGGAGCAGAACACAAGAGTCTCAGTGATCTAACCACTAGAAATCAGTTCTCCTCTCCACAAGACTGAATAATGATTCCAATGCCTTTATTTTTGAGAGAGTTAGTTTTTAAAAGCATAAGCTTATTAGCAGAATGGAAAGCTCTCAGAAACCTATTCCATGAAAACGTGTCTGTGCTGTTGAAATCAAATGAATGGTCTTAAATGCCATCTGTTTTCAGTACTGAAAATGGAATATGCACTATCTTAACTACTTATGACTTGTCCAGCTCATGGTGGCAGACCATCCTAGGGTAACTGTATTGCAAACTGGCCTTAACTATTAGTACCTGAAGACACGGAAGGGACTATGGTAACGGTTCATATGGGGTATGAACACCCTGGGAACAGAGGCTGTTCATAATGCTGAAATATTCATAATGCTGAACAAAACATTAATGGCTGTTCTTTCAAAAGTTTACAACTGAACTTTGACTTAATACAGCTTGGAAACTTTGCTATGCTGAGGAAAAATGCTGCTTTCCTTTTATTTTTCAGTAGTTTGTTTTTAAACACAGTACTGAACTGTATTTGGGTTTTCTTTTTTGGTCTCTGCTACTGCCTGATTGAGTAATTCCGGATCCAAATGAGGTGCATGGCTGCCTGATCAGTTCACAGCTCTGGTGTTTGTAACTCTGAGGTTCTACTGTACTTCCATTCCACTGTTTGTGATGCTTCCTTAGAAGTCTGAAAATCAGATATTCCCTACATCAGTACTACTATATTTAATTTGGCAAACATAGTTTTTAAGAGTTTGAAATTAATTCTTTTCATGACTCCTCCATTCTCTTTATTGTGCCCCCGCACTAAGTATAAAAGATTTCCAAGGACTGAGTTCCCCAGTAATGGACAGTATTCCATGTTAGGTGCAGTATACACATAAAACATACATTGTAGCTTCAGAAAGTTGCTCTGCCATTAGCAAGAGAGATACAGAAACGAGCAAGTGTCCAAAGCATGCCTACCTTTTCCACTTTTGCATAATTTTTTATGTCAATTTCCTTTCTGCCATTTTCCTCAAACTCCACTGTTTTGACAGCATCAAGTGCAATGCCGCAAGCCAAGTCAGACCAGTGGCTTATTGCCTTGGTGTTTATAGCACTCTTTATTATCTTCAGCATCATCTCTCTGTTGCTCACATCAACTGGAGTGCTAGAGCAAAGAACAGTACGGGGTAGAGAGAAAAAAGAATTATTAAAACTCAGTCCAGCTCCCTGAAATTGTAAGACTATGCCCTATAAGGAGTAACCTTCCCAATCCTGGAAGATGGTTAAAGATCAGACATGCTTAGCAATAATCAAATTACCGTGGGTCTACTCACGGATAATAGACCAGAGGTACTTCTAGTCAAATATCTGTTCAAGGTACTATGATAATTAACAGACTGCAGTACAGAAATACTCTTCTATAACTTTCTCCCTCCCAAATACAGCCATGAGAACTAGGTCTACTTTATCATTGACACTCATGGTAACTTGTGTGGCTATACAAATTGGTTCACAGACCTCCCTCTGAGTTATAGTTCTAGGTTGAACAAGCCGAGTTTCATCTTTACCCAGAATTGCACTGAGAAATAACCCCAAATCCCCTGCTCACCTGATTTTGTTCAGACTGCTGATCATATCATCCAGAGCTTTACGATATGAACCAATGATCACAGTTGGGTGCATCTGCTGTTCTAGAAAGTGCTCGGCTACAGCCAACATCTCTCCAGCTAAACAAAAACCAAAGACATATCAGTGGGTACTGCCGGCTCTCTGAGCTAGGAGAGATCACATCAAATAAGGTACACCTAAAGCATCTGCTACCTATTCTAGGAGCTTTGTAATCATCAACACCTTTCTTCTATATTTAATCATGATTATTTACTTAAATTAGAACGAAAGCTCTTCAGGGCAGGGAATTGTCTTCAGCTAAAAAAGACCAGGGGCAGTGTCTCGAGCCTAGGTCAACTGACTCAGAGCTGTAGGGTTCACACTGTGGGGTGAAAAAATGGTAAAACTTCAGGCTCTGAGGCTATGTCTACACTGGGTAATTTAAGTCGACTTAACTAAGTAAGTCGACTTAGTGTGTCTACACTGAAAATTAAAGTTGACTTGGGGGGAACTTACAAAGTTGACCTAGAGCGTCCACACTGGACTTAAGCCTTAGATCTAATAGAAAGGAGGTTTAATAAAGTCGACTTACTTTTAATTAAGTAGACTTTATTTTCCTTAAGTCGACTTAAGTAAGCTGCTTAAATTGACTTAAGCAAAGTGTAGTGTAGACACAGGGTAAATTAAGTCGACTTAAGCAAGCTTAAGTCGACTTAATTTAACAGTGTAGACGCAGCCTGAAAGCCAGTGGGAGGGGTGGATTTCAGAGTCTAGGGCTCCAGCCCGAGTATCTACACTGCTATTTTAGCTCTGCAGTGTGAGCCCAACTCAGTTGACCATGCTCAGATTCACTGTAACTTTTTTTTTTTTTGGCAATGTAGATAGACCCTCACTTAATTGTAAAAGGCCTACCACACTCTTGGAAATAAAAGCCTGCACATGTATTCTTTCCCTCACATAAAAGTGCTAAAGGATGCTCTGAGCATTCTTACTGTATTCCCAAGAGCAAATATGGGGTGAATCTCAGAAACCTAATCTGCAAAAGAGGGAAAAAAATGTAAAGTGGCTGCAATGCTTAATGGCACACGAGGGTGGGGGGCTGCCCCTCAGGTAGCAATTCCCCAGTTCCAAATTGCAGACAACTGATGTACAAAAGAAAAATTTTTTGCCCTTAGCCAGCCACCCATAGGACAAGTTGTCCAAAGTTCCCACTTAGCTTGCCAAGGATAGAAGTTACCAGGCTAGAAGAAGTGGCTCATCATTAATGTGAGTCAGCATTTGTCAATGCTCTATTAGTGAGATAATGTGAATGTTAAGATGAATATCGCTGTGCTAAAAATGCTATTAACCAAAATACAACAAACTTTAGCTGTAATCCCGCCTTGACTCAAAGCATGTCCTCACCAAGGATAATTACGGACGTGGTCCCATCTCCAACCTCTTCATCCTGAGTACGGCTGATCTCGATCATGGATTTTGCTGCTGGGTGCTGGACCTGAATCTGCAGGGAAGAAAACAAAATGGGAACACTTTGTTTGGAACGCAATGTACTTATCTGAATTTACAAGGCATGGAAAATTTGAAGTCAGTTGTGAGTACAGAAAGGGGTTTCACCTGATCTTAGCAAAGAATTTTTTCCTCATTACTGAAGCAGAAGATAAAATTCTTTGGGATGTCATTTTAGGCAGTAGGAAAATGCTTGATGATACTTAATATTTGTGTGGAAAGATAGCAATGGTCAGTGTATCTCTGAAAGACTCAGTTGGTGAAAGCCAGTAGATTGATGCATGCAAGAAGCAATTGTAACACTAATTAACGTGGAAGTTACAGCAGCCCTGCCAAGCCATTATGAAAATGTATCACCCCAAATGCAAAATATACTTGCTTAACGCATGAATAATGAAAATAAACTAATGATATTTTACTCATCTGAAGTGAGTGAACCAATAGAATTGTAAAAAGTGCCACAGGACTCTGCAGTATTTAATAAGAACTATACAAATTGCAAGCATTCCAGGCCAGGAACCTTGCTTTATCATGTCAATAAAACACCTACCACTATCAGCACTATAAAAAGTGTTATAATGACAGAGAAAATTCAGACAAGGCAAATTTTCAGCATCAATGTGCACTTAAGAGAATTTAACCCCAAATAAGCAATTACAATTATCACACGAGACTCCTCCTCATGCCCTGTGTTACTTTACTGTATTACTTGTATCACAGGCTGTGTGAGGAAAGGTCTTTGTAAAGCTACGGCAGGTTCTACCGTAGCGACCTCTCAGTGGATGACTAAAAGTTGACACTAACTAGCAGTTAGTGATAAAAATGCACACTGGGTCATACCTTCATTGGCAGCAGCACCACGAACTTGCCTGTAGCTAGCACTCAGCACACCCCTGCACTTCCTTGCAGGGCTGCCGCCCTGAAAATCTGCTTCCTAGGGCTGCAGCCAAGGAAGGATGCACTGGAGCTGTATGGTACCTCTCCCCTCTCTCCTCCAAGCTGTCCCCTGCTGTGGCTTTGGAGCTAGCTAGGTACATCCTAGTACTTCCTTCCCTGGAGAAGCCCCACAAGCCTGCTTTCCAAGGGAAGCAGAGGCTGCAGCAGGAAATGGAAGTGTTGGGTCATGCAGAGCACAGGCCCATGTGCAAGGGCAGGATGCAGCTCAGAGAGAGAGGTACCATGCAGCTCCTCAATGCCCTTGCTCTCTCTGGAAAGCCCAGACATTTAAGCAGCAGCTAGACCTGCTTGGACCCTACTCTGGGGCCCAGGCTTTGCACATCCAAGCACTTCCATCCCTGGCTGCAATCCTGCCGATCTGTCAGTGGCTAGGCTTTCCACATGGAGGGGGAGTGAGGTGCCAGGAGCCTTTATGGCAAAAAAAAAAAACAAACCAAAAAAACCAAAGAGTTGCCAATAAATGGCAAATCTATTGCCAATATCCAGACCAATAACATTGAAGTCAAGTGGACAGTATTGGTTCTAGGCAAAGTGTTTTTATTACAGGAAAGTTGTTAGGAACAGGCTTACTAGTAAGCAAAATCCACTGTCTAAGGATTTTACAGGGTTGCGAGTTTGTTTTTTGCTGACATTTTTGTATATATATTTCTCATTTGTTCACTCTATTGAAACTTATCCCCTCAGCCACAGTAAAAGAGAAAAGATGTAATGGGATCCAAAACGTCAAATATTAAATTATAAACTGCAATAAATGTTAAGGCAATTAAATATTAATCAGTTGCAAAATAACGTAAGATCCACAGGCAAATTTGCATACATTTCATTATATAAATTTTATCCTATGCATATATCCTAAAACATTTATGTGCCAAGAATGAGGCTACAATTGGTTCTGTTAAGTGAAAATCAATGGTAACAGAAACTCTACTTGTTTATTGTCCATCCATGAGCTGGGATGGGACTACTGTTTTTAAATCCTATGCAAGAACTAGGTATTATTTTCAATGATTTGGACAATTCTAGAACATGTGCACTGGCAATTTCAATCTGGAATGACTGTGTATCGACTTAAGAAAAAGATATCAAAACCACAGACTCACTTCTCTAAGAATAGCATTGCCATCATTGGTCATCACAATTCCACCCATTGGGTCTAGAAGCATCTACATTGGAGAAAAGAAACAGTGTTTCTATTGATCTGATATGCAGCATTTCTAAACACCGTCATCCAGCACAAAGACTACAACAAAATCTCTTGCCTTCATCATAGCTCTTGGTCCCAAACATGTTCGGATAATATCAGCAATGGTCTAAAATGAAAGAAGAGAAATGAGATAATGCAGAAGTTGTTCATAAATTAATGCATGTTCTGCCCTCCCTTTCCTTTTAAAACAAAACTCATGAAGTGAGGAAGAGAAAATATCAAGTAATGAGCTACTAAACTCAATTCCACAGTTTTTATACCAAAAAGTGACCTATGTTAATATTCAGAGTATGGATGAGAAAGAAATTCCATCCTAGTCTGCACTACCCCCTTTACTACTGAATCTCTTTGCCACTAACCATGAACTTTGTGTGTTAAATATCGATGACAATATATTCTGACAGTATCAAGCGTTAAACATGAACAGGTAAGGTTCAAAATTTCTACTTCTAACATAACTAACAGTACTAGCTGGATGACTCAATACTATTAATTACTGAAAATCATAAGCAATCATGGGCACGGGAAGGCACTACCCATAGATATGATAATACAGAACTGTCTGCTGGGAGAAGTAAATACTTTCCCTTTGAAACATCCAGAACTGGACACTGTCAAAGGTAAGATACTACACCAAGTGATTCTTTGTCCAGTCCAGTCCAGTCCAGCAATGGCTATGATGTTGTTTTTTTGTGCATCAGCCTATGAAATGTTACAGTACATACAATCCAATCATTGAGGACATACCAATATACTAGAGTTGGAGTGTATAGAGCACCTTTTACATACCAGTTACCAGCACAAAACAAAATAGATGAAATTTAAATAGCCATACATTATATAGACATCACACGAATTCCTAACCACACTATGCATGGTGAAATATTAGGTATGGGGTTTCTACTTTTAAACTGAGTGCAAATAATCCTGAAAAACTGAACTGATTCAGACTGTGTCTAATATTTCAATTATTGTTCTGCACTCTAAAACATGAGACCATCATTTTGACTCTAAGATGTCTCCCTTTAATTCCTTGGATCAATAAATCAGGATTTCATTAACAAGGTACTTACTGATTTGAAATCCTAAATGAATTTGAATAATCCTTGCAAACTACCTAGAAAATGTGAACCTTGTAATTAACATAAAAGTGACCCAATCATTTTACAGTTCCTTGAATGCAGCATGAGTAAGATTTAACCAGGCATGACAATACAGCTTCAGGGTTAAGGTAACTGCTACTTCTATTTGGACATGAGGCATGATATTTGGACATAATTATCTTTCAGTCATCACTTCAAATACTTACTAACCAAGATGCCAAGGTTCAGAGTTTTGGACTAAAGTTTAACTTTTTCTTCTACTTTTTAGAGTAGTCACCAGAACAAAAAGTTATTCAGTTCAATTGCACGTATTATTTTAGCACAACAAAGGAGCGATCTGCATTGCTTTATTTGAGATTGGTAAAGAAATATCAACAAGTGGACTACAAGGGACGTCAAAAGTGCTAAAAATGTTCCAAGTTCATTACGCTGCATTTGTCCCCTTTTGATTTCTAGCTCTTCAACATACTTGGTGGTAGCATAAACCAGTACCTTAGCAGCATTGATGTTTCCAATCTGGACCTTCCTTCCAGACTCACGTTTTGTATTCTGACCTATGGTATGAAGAAAACAAAAAATAGAAACAGCATGATCCAATTTTCTGAGCTCTTAAATGAGAGGTTGATGAGGCAATACTGACAACATAGCAAGATGAAATCCTACTCATGTGAATAGTGGCCAACTCTAAACGGAGCCATGCCTTTAAATAAGGGAGTACCCAAGAGGTACAGCCACTGGAATAAACTTATGTCAACTTCCCCCTATCATTTAAAAGAATTATATTGAAAAATAGTAACATTAAAAGATTTCTAAGCTCAGCTCCACTAGCTGAATAAATTCCAAAAGGATAGCCGTTAGTCTAGCTCAGCAAAACAAACAAGGCACTAAGACTAACAAATTTATTTAAAGTTCATGCAATAAATAAATTTGTTAGTCTTTAAAGTAAGTCTCATGATTAGAAATCATGTTTCCAAATAAGGCAGGACTGGCCCTCTTTGGTTGACAAGGTTAAAGTGAGTTAATATTCCTGAGAAAGCTATGTCTCTGAGAATCTACCATAAAAGTCACTGCACTGTAGCTTCACAGTACTCTGAAAAGATGCTGTTTTAAGGAATTTTATTTCAGCACCATAATGAGTGCAATGCCATTATAACGGTTAAGTCTCTACACTGTGCCTGCTGGTGGGACAGACAGGCTGTGTAGAACAAGAACAAACAAGGAGCCTAGTGGCACTTTTAAAGACTAACAAATTTATTTAATGCATGAGCTTTCATGGGAGAAATCCCACTTCTCCCTCTTCAAGCACCTGATGAAATGGGATTTCACCCACAAAAGCTCATGCATTAAATAAATTTGTTAATCCTTAAAAGTACTATCAGACTCCTTGTTTGCTTTGTTGGACTAGACTAACACGGCTACCCCTTTAAAATAAGAAGGGGGAACCTAAAGAGGATAATGACCCCAAGGCTAGAGAAGAAATTTGGGGGGGGTTGTATATGGCAGGCTCAATGGAGACCCAAAAGAGGAGGAACCCCAATAGAGGCAGTGATGCCCAGCAAAATGAGGAGGCTCGGTGGGAGGGGTGGAAGTGTACAAGGAAAGAAAAAGGAAACATAACAAGAAGCCCCAAGGGGCAGAGGGGATCCGACGGGGGGGAGGCAGGAGAGAGATGCATGACTCGGGGGGGAAATGGCTGGGGGGGGGGGCGGATGGAGGGAACCCATAAGGAACGGAGTATAGGAGACCCGAGGGAAGGGACTCATTGCGGGGCGTAGGCCCGTGAGGAAGGTGGGGGAGGGGCCTAGGGGACCCACGGAAGGGGAGACCGCGGGGTGCGGGAGGGGTCCTGGGTGGGGGAGGGGTGGCGGGACCCCGGTGCCCGGGAGACACAACAGGGGACCCCAGCAGAGACAGCGCGGCCCTGCCCGCTCCCCTCGCACTCACTCAGCACGAGCACAGGGCGCTGGCCCATCATCCTGGCGGCGGCTCGGAAAGGGCTGGGGAGACCCGGCGCGGAACCTTCTGGAGACAAGAGACCGAAAAGTGCCGCTTCGCACCGCGCCGCGACGACACCCTACCCCAGTCGCCGCCGCGACCCACCAATCGCCGCCCGCGCCGAACGCCCGGCGCCCAATCGGAAAGCGGGGCTCCGCGAATCGGGCCCGCCCCTTCTACACCTCAAGCTCGGTTGAGAGATGACTTCCCCAGGCGCATGAGGCCTCCCGGAGCTGCCAACGTTGGGAGGGGACTGGGGACACTGCGCATGCGTCCCCAAAAGCCGGGAGACCGCGCCTGCGAAGTAAATTCCACACATGAGCAATGTGGAGGATCGTGCCGCGGTGAGGCGTGAGGCGCATGCGTACAAGGCAAGCTCCTCCAAGCAGCGGTTGGGTGGGCACGGAGGGAGAGCCCGTCTTGCGGCGTCTGCGCTGTGTCCGTCCCGCTCGGGTTTCGGACGCGCTGGCTGCGGAGGCGAGTGTGAAGGAGAGCAGGACCCGTTACGAAGCTGGCTCTCGTCGCTATGGGGGCAGGGAGTCCAAGGCGTTCTAGTGGTCCCGGCCACCGAGGCATGCTGGGAATTGTAGTCCTACCCCGGGGATCCCTGTATTGGGGCATCGTGGGAGTTGTAGTCTTGTTCTTGAAACATAATTGGAGCTGCTGTAGGCTTAACTCGCGTCTTCCTTTAACTGGAGTTTCAAGGGAGTTTTTGAGTTATGGACATATGACACAGCCCGGGACATATTATGGTCAATGCTAAGATGTCCTGCCAGGCACAGCATGGGCATGGATGCATATTTCCTGGTGAACCAGTGCTGCTCTGCGTACCACACACAGTAGCTCAAGGGCTTATAGTGCAGAATCACCCATTGTCCCTCCAAGAGCAAGTTCATCACTTGTATCACTAATATGCTTTTCTATCCCTGGAGATTGTCTCTCATGTTAACATTACAATGCACCAGCCAATTCACAGGCCTTGCATGATGACAAGTTCCAAAGGGTTAGCCGTGTTAGTCTAGTTCAGCAAAACAAACAAGGAATCTGATGACACTTTTAAAGACTAACAAATTTATTTATCGCATAAGCTTTCGTGGGAGAAAATCCCTCTTAGTCAGTCACTAGATCCTATGACTTACACTGATTTACTTCCCTGCATCTGATGAAGTGGGATTTTCTCCCACGAAAGCTCATGTGATAAATACATTTGTTAGACTTTAAAAGTGTCACCAGATTTCTTGTTTGTTTAGCTAATTCACATGATGCTATTGTCCATTGTGCCTAGAAAGAAAGCTGTCCAGTTGTGTGCCATAGGCTTTATACTGCTACAATCTAATGGAGAGTCTCCTTTAACCAGAGGGCAAAGGGCCTGTGTATTTTTAGCTGGGAGATTGAACTCTACCATCTGAAGTATTTATATGGTGTTGATCACCTACATAGTTGCTGCTGTAAAGTTCCAAGTAGTACCAGCTTTGTTAGAGTATGAAATCTATTTATATTTTCTTATTTTTCATTCTTTTTAACCACCACAGTTTAAAAAGAAAGAATATATGTCTCTCACTAGCACACACAACAGGGAAGAAAGTTACATTCTAGTCTGTGTCCTTCCAATCTCCTTCCTTCAAAATATTCCCTTGGATAACACGGTTCTTTCTTCTTCATAGGCACCAGCTATTTTCCTCCTCAGATGGAGCCAGAAATAGATGCTCAGGAAGAAAAACAACACTGGAAAAGTATGTTGAGTGCAATTATACTTCAGACACAAGATACTGTTTAAAAGCCAAATTGGAATTTTTGCAGCGAAACTGACATACACATTCCCCATGCCAAAACATAAGCTCTCTGGAGCAGGCTCTGTCACTTTGGTGTTTGTACAGCTCCTGGCTCCATAGAGTCCATGACTGAGGCTCCTAGGTTCTATTGCAATACAATTAATATGCATATTGATTATACTACAACTCCATACAACATAATTCCTGCTAAGAGTATACAGAATCAGCATGGCATTATGATTGTGCATAGGTCCTGGTGCTGGGTTGAAGACACTTGAATCTAACAGACGAGCATTAATGACTGCAAAGTGCTTTGAAGAAGTTAGGTGCTACATACTGTATGTATATACACACTACCACTGAAATGCAGCTAGGGCTGGGGTGAATGGTTCAGACACATACCACAACAGAAGAAGAGAAGGGGAAATTGTGTCAAATCTTTGCTTATACAAAACATTCTCTGAGGGGCTGATTTTGGAGGGTGGTGAGTTAAGAAGGGTGTGAAGGATGGATGCTTAGTATTTTATAGGAACATGTCCTTAACTTTTATGAAAAGCAGATAGGAATGTGTTGCCTAGTGACTAGAGCACTGGTCTAGGACTGAGTTGACCTAAGTTCTCTTCCCAGCTCTGCTGGGCTTGCTGAGTGACCTTAGGCTAGTCACTTTCTCTTCCAGTACCTCAGTTTCCCCATTTGTAAAATGATATAGCCTTCCTTCGTTGAGTACTTTGAGAGCTACTGCTGATGAAAAAACTCTAGATTAGACCTAGAGATTATTATTCTCATTTACTCATAATCTCCATTACATCTCTCATTCATAAATTAGTTACACACACACACACATACACATATTAGTTATACAGTAATGCCCGTTTGTATGGACATAGTGTAAAGCAGTTTAATGTCAATAATAATCAGGCCCTCAGTATTGAAGGGCTCACTGGAAAGAAGAGATATCACAGCGCTGGAAGAACTCTTCCTTCAGCGTCTTGTTTATCCCATCGATATAGAAACTCACAGTAACAACGGTTGTTTCTTTTGCAGACACAGCGAGAAGATCCCCTCAAAGCCCACGTATGTATTTCCCCAGTTTGAAATCCCCAAACTTTACCCCTACTTACTGTAACGATTATTACTTAAAGGTTAGGTTCTTTTAACAAAAGGACATCAAACAAATTTGTTAACCCATGAGTGTTAGTTAAAGATCAATCAGTACAAATAGAGAAAGAGAAGAGTTAAATACTATATTACTTCATCAAGCTGGGGATACAACATGCAGCTTGGACTGTTTGGAAAATATAACACTGCTGTGGTGTATCCTGCTACCAGGATCCTAAAACTGTCAGTGCCATTCTTACCCTAATATTTCCATTCCCTTGCAGTCTGCACTTACTAGCCAAGGTCGTTGGAAATTTGTACTTTGTTTCTAGCAACAGTTATATCCGTTGTTTATTACTTTCACTAACCTCAGCAGAATACTACTTTATCTCTGTGAGCACCAAGAACAAAACCTTATACAGTTTTAATTATATTGCACTATAGAGGTTACTGGGGAAAATGGTTGACTTTAGCATAGGTATGGATTATTTTAAAAATACATAATATTGGCTGCATAGTGTTGACACATCAATGCAAGTACAGCTCTCTGAGAATGGGTGATTGCTACTAGGAATCCCAGCTTACCCTTTAAACAGAAAACCACCAAGAAAATGGTGTGTGTGTGTGTGTGTGTATATATATATATATATATAATCCATGGTACTGAGAGGCAGTAGGATGTAGTTGCTAGAACTCATGACTGCATGGTCAGAACTCCTGGCTTCTGATCCAGGCTTGTTGTGTGACCTCAAGCAAATCACATCACCTCTTTATGCCTCAGTTTCCCTTTCTGTAAAATTATCAGGATTTTTTCCTCCATGCAGTGGGGATTAATTGGTTAATGTCTACAAAGCAGTTTTAACAACTAAGGCCTGATTTCCCATTGCCTTGCATCTTTGTCATCATTTTCACCAGTGCAAAGCTGCTGTAAAATTCTACCGGATCTGAATGGTGCTGTTTTACACTACTGTAAATGACTGTACATGTAATAAACCCATCTTATGCTACGTATTACATTTATTAGCCCAGATGAGCAATGGACTGGACTCAGGGGAGCTTGGTTCCATTCCTGACTCTGCCATCAATCTGCTGAGTGACTTTGGACAAGTCATTTTGCTGCTTTGTGCCTCGGTTTCCCCTGTCTGTACAATGGGGGGTGATATTGACCTCCTTTGTAAAGTGCTTTGAGATCTCCTGATGAAAAATGCTGTATAAGAGCTAGGGATTATTATTTCATTATTGAAAAATGTTCTTGAGATGCAAAGCCTTTTTTGACAGGAAAGGAGAACTTTGAAGGCCCTGCCTCATCTTTTAAGAAGCTATGTCCTGCCAAACCATCCCCCAGCTTTCTTGAGCTTCCATCTTCTCAACGGAAGCCCAGCCCAGGTCTCCCCTGCTCCCCAGCTGCAAGGCTGTGGAAAGGACAGAAGCAATTCTGTAAGTGTTGGAAATGCTCAAGCTTTGGGGAAGGGAGCATTCTCTAGTGTTTAGGAGTAAGGGGCTAAGAATCAGGAGTTCTGGAGTCTATCCTGGTTCTGGTTGGGGACATGGGTTAGCACAAGGAAATAGGAGTCCAGAACTCCTAGGGATCTATTCCCAGCTTTGTGTGATCTTGGGTGAATCGTTTTCCTGCTTGGTGCCTCAGTTTCTCTATTTGTAAAATGGGAAGAATACCTCATGCACCAGACTATGGCAAAGCACACTTAGGTTCTGGGGTGCAAGTTTCTGTAAAAAGATGAAATTTCAATAAAATTAAGAATCCCTTAGCACTGAGGAAGGGAAAACAAACTCTGCTCCTTTTTTCTCCAGCCCCTGATCATCAGCCGCAGGAATGCTATGGCCTCCTGGAGTGCATGCACAACAACATCCAGATCCAAACCCAGATTGCTCAGGCACAACTGAGCATCCTGGAAAGCTTGAAGGAATCTATGAGCTTGCTTCTGGCTAGCCACAAGGATCAGGGGAAAGAGCAGAGAGACCAGGAGGGCCTACAGACCTCAACCTCCTCCCCCACCTAACACCTCCATGGGTTGGTGTCTTAACTTTGTTTCCAGTAGAGGGCGACCACGAAAGAGGTGGTGCTTGGAAGTAAAATTATTGTTATATTTTTCGGGTCTGATTTCTGGTTACTCTGCCCATGCATTTAGGGCTAGTAAGGTGACTGGAAGCCCCTCTATCTCCCCATGTTTTGGGGGCTTGCCAGACCTCTATGTAAATTAGAAAGGCCCTTGCTCTGTTTCCCATGGTCTTTGCAGTATGTTCCAGCTACACCTCCTCCACTGGAGATGGGGAGCAGAGTGGATACAGAACTCTCATTGCAAGCTCCACACCAGCTGGGGAGGCCCCTGCACAGAAATAATTCTCGGGTTCTGCTCCTTTTAAGGTCCCTCTGCACGGCCAAACCAACACAAAGGGGCCTGGGTGTGACTGACAATCAGGCTCACCATCTCTCCCCAACTGCAGCTTCCCCATTAGAAGCCAGCCGTGATGCTGTGCTTTGTTATCAGCAAAATCTGCTTTTGCCTTGATTGTATGTCTGATGCTTGATTGTGTGTGTGATGAACCAGCCTTCTTGCATCCATGCGCCTGCTTCCTGTGTAGTCATTCATACCTGTGCAGTGGGGGTGTAAAACTACCAGATCAGTGTTTCACGCCTGCTTGGCACGGGTGTGAATGAATGCATGAGGTGCAGGACAATACGGAATAAGGCCCCATGTCTGGGCAAACATCTAGCCACTGCCTTGCAGCTGGATAGCAGCTTTCATCAGTGGATCCCAATATTAATGAGATTCCTCTTCACTTATCTCCCTCTCCTCCCCTGGGAGCTCACTGCAGCTCCTGTATGGGGCTATATAGAAAAATCCCCACATGGGCAGCCTCCTGCTGACCAGCTAAAAAAAAGGGGCAATGTCACCTCTTTGGAAGGAGGTGTTAACGACTACAAATGATTTGGGACAAGGGGTTCAATTCAGAGCAGAATAAGGGCGATAAATTAGATGGGACAAAAATCTCCCCTCCTCCCATGCAAACCCCTGCAAAAAACACAGTGCAGAATCTCAACCCTTGGGATTCTCAAATGCAAATATACAGGGTCAAACTCTGCCTCCTCATTGCAAAATCTCCTAATGCAGTGGTTTTCAACGGGTGGTCCATGGACCTCTGGTGATCTGCAGACTATATCTAAGATTTCCAAAGGGAGATGCTGATGGCTCTGGCCCTCAGTGGGAGGGGAAGGTGCTCTGGCTTGGTCTCAAAAGGTGTAAAAGGCCCATGAGATCAGCTAAGCCATTCTGATTACAGCCAGTGCAGGATTCTTCCCTGATGTTAACAGCAAGATGGTTTTTTCTGGCCCGGAGCAGGGACAGCTGCAGAGAAACACTGGAGCCTGTGATTCTAGGGCTGTTAGGAAAGGCAGTTAATGGGATAAGTTGCCTCTCCCTTCATCACCCCCCCCCAGGGATGAAGTAGGAGGCAGAAAGAAAAGAGATCCTGGGTGCCCAGGGGATGACTCTGAAGACATGGTAAGCCTAAGGAAAGATCATCATCAGGGTCTGAGGCATGAGCCTCCATGGGTCTTGCATGTCCATCTGGAGCTGTCTGTTTCTAAAGCAGCTGCGTGAGAGGCTGAAGAGCTGTGAGGCAATAGCAGAACCAATGAGTACCTAGGATGGCAGGGCAGGGCAGAATTTAGCTCTTGAAGGCTGGAAGGGACCAGGCTGATGAATATTTATTTAAGTGCAATTAGCATTCTCTGGGGTGGGAGAGAAATTAATGTGTTGTGGGTTTCCTAATCCGTTGGAGGCAGAAGGACCTTCAATGACTATGTGGAGTCTGTCCGGTATTAGATGTGCCTCGTAACTTGCCACATCGGGTCTCGTGACATTCAGCATCAAGGCAAATCCCAAAGGGACATAATCTTGTCGGAGATCAAGTGCCACCCGGATAGCTCTCTAGCTAAGTACTTAAAATGAGATCTGACTTGAAGTTCAGCCCATGTCCACCATTGGCAATTTTATCACACCACCCAAGCTCTTGGTGACTGTACCATCAGCTATCTAGCAGCATTCCTTGGTAAACACACTTCATAATTCATTGCTCTTCCAGTCTAATAAGATGTCTGTATTGAGCAAGCTGCTGAAGCTGAACCAGTGCTGATGGCATTTCTTGGCTTTGACTACAATTAAAAGGGATCCTATAACTAGGCCTTTCTTAGCATTGCTCTACAGCTAAGCTTCCCATAAATTAAGCATCATTTTAGGCTTCAACATTGTGGGGAAGGAGAAGTGTCTCATGTAAACTTCTTCCAGGTTTGTTCATGGAATTTGGTCTTGATCTGGCACTCTACTTTCCTCCCCCTGCATCAGTTTCTGGAGAGTCTCTGACAGGCAACTGGCAGACCATCTCCTGACCTTGATGAGTTGGGCAGACCTGGTGGAGAGTCTGATTTTTGGCATGCTGCTCCTCCTCATGAAGGAGCTTCTCAGAGTCACAGTGCTCATTGGATTTCTGCTCTATGTGATCATCACTAATTGAGATCAGCCAAGACTCCCACCCCTCTGCTCCCTAGAGATCTTGAAAGCAGAACTATAGAAAAACACGGCAATAGCAGATATCAATGAACATAACCAAGGAAAAGAGATCATAGGAAAGGTATGACCTTTTCCTGGCTTCCCATCTAATGCCTTCATAGACTAACTCTAGTGACTTTTATCCAAGGATCTCAGAACTCCAGCAAACATTAATTACTATTACTACCAGTTACTATCAGTGAACATGCAAATGGTACAATAAAGAGGGGGAAAAGTTCAAAATATAAAGCAGAGAGACAAAATAGAGAGGTATAAATCAAAAAGTGTCACAAGAGCTTTGGTAGCATCATATGTTTTAACCATTCAGTAGCCTCAGGTCAGCAGTGTGGAGTCTGGGAAATCTTGCTGATAGATTGGCAGGAGATGAGCAGATCTTCCGTTCGCATGTAAGTTCTTCAACCACACCACAGCCACACAGAGGGCTGTACCTCAGTCCCCAGCTGTGGTCTTTCCTTTGCTGCAGACCTGACCACCCTACCTCTGAAATGACAGATCTTGCACCAGAAGTGGCATGGAAGCTTGATGTCAAACAGTCTCTTGTCAGGCTGAGTGATGAGGAAGGAATTTGTTACAGATGCGGAAGCTCATTTCTATTCTTCTCTTTGCATTGTGGCAGCATCTACTGTAGAGCGGGTTGGTAACATAGTCCAGATTCCACAGGGGGAGTCGTGTTAGTCTATTACAGAGACATGAACAGAGTCCTGTGGCACTTTTAAAGACTAACAGACTTATTTATCACATGAGCTTTCATGGGAGAATTGTCTGCTGAGGTGGTGAGGTGCTTCCCATATGTTTTTGAAAAATAGCAGTTGTGACATCTGAATTTTGTCAAGGAGGCTCTTTGTTGCAATATAACACCTGAGGTGGGTAGCAGGGTATTAGAGAGGAGTGGTAGCCATTTTGGGTGGGTTGGCCTCTTATTCTCATTGTTTGATTCAGTTGTACATCAACTAACTTTGTGTGGGAAGAGTTTAACTGCACAGGAGCACAGTATTTGCTGACCTGCACACTTTTTGTGTGCATTAGCTCCCCAAGCCAAGCCTGCAGGCTTACTTAGGAGCCCATTGTTCTTGGTGTGCATCCTGTGAGTATCCTTCTGGGGAAAACAAAGGCTGAATCTCCATAATCCAGATCCTGGTTAGAGCAGTACTGGAACTGAATCTTCTCAATACATTGGGCTGAAGTGATTTGTCCCAAGATCACTCAATGAAGTAGAGATGGGACTAGAACTCAAGAGTCCTGACTCCATGCTAGCCATAGCTTCTTATAGTGAAGGTCAGATCCCAAGAGCTGCCAAGTACCTGTAATTGCCAAAAACAGCCATGCTTTGGGGCATTAATCAACCTATGACTAGTGGAAAAACAACAGAGTCCTGTAGCACTTTTAATGACTAACAGATTTATTTATTGCATGAGCTTTCGTGGGAGAAAATCCCACTTCGACTTGTGGGGTCAGAAGGAAACAATTCTTGCGGATTATCTCATCACTGAAGAGTTTCTTGCATCTTCCAGATAGGGCTGGCTACTGTTGAAGATAGACACTAGATTAGACAGACCCTCAGTCCTAGATCCAGACAGGAAACTCCTATGTTCCTAATAATTAGAGCAGACACTCAGTAGGTGACCCAAACATTTTTATTTTTTTCAACAAAAAGTTGAACTTTCCCCCAGGAAACACACTGTTTGTGGGGGAAAAAAAATGAAAGCACAATTCTACATCAAAAACTAGTTTCAGGGAAAATTTTCAATCAGCTCTACTACATAGCCACTGACCCAGCAAACACTTATGCACTTGTCATGTGACTTGTAGCAGTAAATTTATGCATCTACATAAATGTTTCCAGGACTGGGCCTCTATATCTCTACCAGTGCTTTTTTTCTAAAAAAAAAAAGGTACCGGAACTCCTATTGATGTCCGTCGTGTCATAAAGAAATAACACTGAAAATAGTGCAGTAAACAGTAAATTTTTGAATATATCAAAGAAATAAAAATACAAGGTAAAAACTGTTAAGTTTTATTAACTATGCAGGCCGCTAATATACTGAAAGACAACCTGTGAGGTCTTACAGCAGGGGTCCTCACACTTTTTAAATAGGGGGCCAGTTCACGGTCCCTCAGACTGTTGGGGGGCCGTATTATAATTAGAAAAAAACGTGCATGTGTAGCTATCACGTCTGCTGCTGGCCTGTGTTTCTGGATACTGGGTGGCAGGCAGTAATGCATCCACACACTTTTTGTTGGTGCTGTGGGCTCCGGCCAGGCCCAGAGTGTGGGACTGACCGATGTTAGCCTGCTGGCCTGCTGTTGTGTACGCAACTAGTAGCCAATGTTCCCTCTAGGTTTGGTGGCTTGTGTGCAAAATTTTCAAGCCGTGTGAAAAATTTTCAGAATAAATTTTGGGGAAAACTCACAAGACAGAAATTATAGGCATTAATTGAAGATAAAGTGACTGTAAATAGAATTAATTAATTAATTGTGTTTAATTAATTTAATTGGAATGAATTTGGAATTGAAATCTAATTTTAAGAAAGGTTTTTATTTAAAATTAATTTTTAAAAAGTTTTAAAAAAGAAGGGAGAGAAAGAAAAAAGAGAAGGAAGGAGGAGACAAAGAAAAAAAGAAAGAAAGGAAGGAAGCAAAGACAGAAAGAGCAGGAAGGAAGGAAGACAAAGAAGAGAAAGAAAAAAAGGAAAGGAAGAAAGAAGAGAAAGGAAGGCAGGGAAGAGGAAGACAAAGAAGAGAAAAAGAAAAAAAGGAAAGGAAGAAAGAAGAGAAAGGAAGGAAAGGAAGAGGAAGAGAAAGGAAGGCAGGGAAGAGGAAGACAAAGAAGAGAAAAAG
>ML686014.1:238910-269015 GCA_007922175.1 Pelusios castaneus
CTGCGCGGGGGTCCCTCCTTGTCCCCACCCCCACCCCTCTAACCCGGGCCGTCTCCTTGTCCCCACCCCCACCCCACAACCTGGCCCGTCTCCTTGTCCCCCCCACCCCTCTCCAGGCCTCCCTCCAGCGCCCCCTTACCTAGCCGGAGGCTGGGAACCACAGAGACAGCCGGCAGAGCTGCTGCCGGCCAGTCCGCTCCCGCCCTGAGCACGCTGTAACTGCGCATGCTCAGGGCGGGAGATTTAAATCTCCCCAGCCCGGCCCAGCCTGCACAGCTGGGAGGGAGCACCGGCGGGGAAAAAAAGGTGCCGGAACGCCGTTCCGGTGCGTTCCGGCAGAAAAAAAGCACTGATCTCTACCAATATAAACACTTTTCTACTATTATATAACTGTGCCCATGCTAAGGTGTCATCCTGATTTACTATCTTGTTTCTAAACTGATACAATAAAATCAGTATGAAAAGAGAATGCAGAGAAGCACAGAGAGAAACTGACAACCGGGAAGGAAAACCAGGAAAGAAAGATGGATGGAAAGATGAGAAAGAAAAGAATGATTAATGGATGAATGAGAAAGAATGGAAGATGGTTGGATGATAAGGAAAGAAAGAATGAAAGATGGATGAGAACAAAAGAACCATGGCTGATGGACGGCTAAGAAAAAATTGCTAGGAGGACCGGAGCCAGAGAAAAGCAAAGCAGCTATGGGTGAGAAAGAAAGAAAGAATCTTTCCCAAGAGAGCCAGCTGGTACAGGAGGACAGAAACAGATAGACGGCGGTACAGGGTTCTCAAACTTTTTTTGCAAAACAAGCAAGGAGTCCTGTGGCATTTTAAAAGAGAAATGTATTTATCACGTGAGCTTTTGTGAGAGAAAAATCTCACTTTGTCAAATACTTTGAAACTTTTTTTGCTGGGACCCTCTTAGAAAATATTTCAGGCTGTGACCCCTCTCCTCATGCCATCCTCACCAACATGCAGGGGGCTGACAGCTCACGTCCCCCCACACTCAAAAAACCTCCAAATCTCGCCAGCTCCACTCTGAAAACACCTGGTAAGGGAGGCCAGGCAGGGAATGGAGACACTGATACACCTAATAAAGGACAAGTCAGATAATGCGCAGGCGCCTTAGCCTCTCCCCTTCGTCCCAGCTGCGGCTGCGCCGGAGAGGCTCAGGGCAGGCAGCGAACTACACTACCCAGCGTGCCTCGGGGCGAAGGTGGGGGAGGCGGGTTTCAGGGTGCTCACTGCTGACTCTCGCTTCCGGACTAGGACTAGCCGTCGCGCAGGGCCGGAGAGGTGCGGGGTGTGTGGCCGCGCGGGCGGGGTCCTCAGCGGGAGGACTTAATAGTGGCCCGGGGACCTATAAGGGAGGGGGCCTAAAGATGGGGGCGGGGGTGTCCAATCGGTGGTGGGGAGCTGGGAGAGAGGAGCGGGGGGGTGCTCGGGAGGAGGGAGCCGGGGGGAGTCGGTGGGTATCTGGGAGGAGGGGGGCCGGGGTGGAGTGGGGGGTCCAGTGGGAGCCGGGAGTAGGGGGGCTGGCGGTGGAGGGAGGAGTGGGAGATCCAGGAGGAGGGCTGTGGAGCGGAGACGGGGTTGGGGGGTCCAGGGCAAGCGGTACTTGTGGGGAGCCATGGGGCTGGGGGCGCTGTGGGGCAGCCCGCGGGTAGCCGGGGGGGGGGGTGTCTCTGACACGTCAGCACTCCGTGGAGGAAAGGCAGCTGGGGAAGCCGGGCTCCAGGCCGCCTGTAATCAGACTGTGGGGTCCCTGGTGCCAGGCTCAAGGAAATGGAGACACGTGGCTCTGAGCAGCAATCAGGCCCTGAGGCTGCCTGGTGGAAGCAGCTGTGTGTGCCACGGGGGCTGGGCATGGGGACAGGCAGAAGATCCATGGGCATGAGGAAGCCCTGGTGCAAGGCTGTGGGGAGAAGGTGGTGGGGACAAGACACGACTATGCTCTGCGGGTTAAGAAGGAGATGGGAGTGAAAGAGCTGCACAGTTAAGCGGTCCCTTTTGCATACTTTCCTTTAAGCTGGATCACTGATTTTCCAGCATTTTCATGCTGTTGCCCAATATATAGGTAGATCCTTTCCCATATCCAGCCACCTCACCGGTTGGTTATCAAAATATCACTTCACAAGATACTGGGAAAGGTTTTGTGATTTAAGCCCGCCATTTAGGAATCACTGTATTATTATTCTGGACAGGGGAAACCACGGTTCTCTAGCCTAGAAATCTCAAAACTGTCAGGATCAGTGGTCTCCTGAGAGATGCATGGAACCACATTTATAATGGCTATAATTTCAGGCTGGATTTGCAAGGTCTGGTTATCAGCTATCAAAAGAGAGGGTGGGGACAGAGTGCCGCCAAGGTAGGGATAACAATGAAAGTCCTGTCGCCCCTTAAAGACTAACAAATTTCTTGGGGCATAAACTTTTGTGAGTTGATGAAATGGATTAGAGCCCATGAAAGTTTATGCCTGAAGAAATTTGTTAGTCTTTAAGGTGCCACAGGACTCTCTTTTTTTTTTTTTTTGCTATATACAGACTAACATGGCTATCCCTCTGGAAGGTAGGGATAGGAGCTCAGTGGAGTGAGTGTGGAGTCCAATCATCAGGACAGAGTGCGTGTCACTGTTTTGGTCTGGTAAGAAAGGATGGGATGTGGACTGATGTTTGAATGTGTGGGTGCAAGAGTAAAGATGAAATACATGGACTCTTTAAATGGGCACTCAAGTTAAACTTGGCTTAAATGATGTATTATCTGTTCTGCTGTGAACAACTGATATTATTAAATGGATGACTTGAAAACAAAGGGCTTCAAGGTTTGTTTTTTTACTCTTCTCTGAATATAGGCTAGTAATTTTCACAATCATTTCTAGTCACTCACGTGTCTCAGGTCCTCAGGTACTAGCACAGTGTGGTGCAACGTTTGTCTGCAGACAGTGCTGGGAAATGTTTTGGGGGGGATGTGTATTAAATTGTTTCCACTGGACTTAAAAGGAGAAAGAGCAGAAGCATTTTCTTTAGTCTTAGTTGTCTATAGAAACTTTTCTTTACAAAACAAGTGTGCTAATACTCGCTGTGCCTTTAATGATGTTAAGTAATGATAAACATGCCTGTGGTGTTTGCAGAGTTGTCCCGGCTATGTTGGTCCAAGGATATCAGTGACAAGGTGGGTGAAGTAACACCTTTTATTAGACCAACTTCTGTTGGTGAAAGAAGCATGCTTTTGTGCTACTTCAGAAGAGATCTGTGTTGCTAAAAAGCTTCTCTTTCACCAGCAGAGGATGGCCCAATAAAAGATATTGCCTCATTCACCCGTCTCTTTATTAACTATACCAGCCATTCAGAGAGCAGTCAGGAAAAAAGAAACCCTGTGTCAGATCACTTCTCTGCAGTTGTCTTATTTTGGTAGAGAAGTGTCCAAAATACTGCCAGTGCAATTACCCTGGAGCTATACCGAGTGGGGCTCTTCCCTTCCTCCTCCATGGTTTGATGCCTTCATATACAATATCCTAAACCACACAGATGTCTGTGCTAAATAACACATTGCATGTGTGTATCTGTTCTCCTGTCTGCTACAGCCCCCTCCAAAAGGCCACCACCTCTAATTTTTCCTCTTTGGAAGCGCTGCATTAACAATAAATGTTTTCTCCTTCCAGATGAAGCTGTTTGCTCTTGCTGTGTTTGCCCTGCTGTCTGTTGCTCACAGTGAGGAGGGGGCCAGGCTGCTAGCCTCTAAATCTCTGTTAAATAGGTATGCGGTGGAGGGCAAGGACCTGACTCTGCAGTACAACATCTACAATGTTGGCTCCAGGTAATTCTTGTCTGTGCTCTTGGTAGCTATTAGGTGTCCGTCCCTGAGAAGAGCAGGGACAGGTGTTAGGAGTGCATCTCTGTGGTGCGTGTTTGACTAGCTTGGAGGGTGGGGAGATATCTAGAATAAAAACGGTTCTCAGACTACTACCTTACTTCTGGGTGACCTGGAGGGAGGGGTGCTCTGAGGACAGGAGTTTATGGAGGGGACAAACCTTTTTGTATTGTGGGTGATGAGACTAAAGCATGCAGGGTTTTTTTGTGGGGGTCAGGGTGAAGGGAGACTGTGATTCTGGAGACTCTGAAAGGGTCTCAGTGGATCCTGGTGTGTATGGGAAGCCAGTGAGCATTCACTGAATATTGTGATGCCGTTTTTGACTCTTCGGCATCTCTCTGTCTCAATCCCCCCTTCCCTTGAAGCTCACGTCATATCAAATTTGTACACTCCCTAATCCCACCATTCACTCTACTTCAGCCTTGGTCCCTGCCTTCATCACTTCCATCTTTGACTGCATCTTCAGTCCAGCAGCGTCCAATATGCTGCAGTTAAAAATCACCTTCCTTCCTGTCACTCGCATCCCCAGTACGGTACTCCCCTCCTCATGTACTTAGATCTTCCTGTAGCTGCTTCCTTTTCTCCTTGACACTCCGTCTCCCTTCTCCAATGGTCGTCTTGTGCCTTTTATTGTCCAGCTCAGTCCTGCTGGCAGTTTAGCAACTAGCCCTGAAATGTCCTCACTTTAGGTGGACTCCAGCTAACACCCCCTCTCCTTCCCCCAGGTTCAGCTCCTAACCCCTCTTTCTGCTGTGTTTAGTGCTGCTTTGGATGTTGAGTTGTCGGACGACTCTTTCCCACCGGAAGATTTCGGCATTGTCTCTGGAATGCTCAACGTGAAGTGGGACAGGATCGCACCGTATCTTTTTGCAGTTTGAAACAATCTCACCTCCCACCATGTCTGGGTCTGTTGCTGGGCTCCCCATTGCCTTCTCTGATTCCCAAGTACTTCCAACTCCATACATTGTCCCTGAAGTGGCAAACACACCTGATTTCTGGCTAAGGCTCTGAGGGAAAACCCATGATCTCTTGGAAAGTGCCCTGGGATCTCTTAGTAAAACCCTTGCAGATAAGATCCATTTCTCAGGTCACTTACCATGTACCCCTGCACATTCAATTCTTGGAACTCCATTTATCCGCCAGGGTAGGAGGAATAGATGAGCTGCCTCTGTAAGACTCAGAATCTATATTTGCATGTGGTTTAAGATTTCAAACCTGGTGAGAATCCACCTCCCACCCCATGTGTTCTGAGCCTTACTCCCCGCATCCCCCTGGGACAAAGTGCAATTTGTTTCCTTAACCATCTGCAATTCAGAGCCAGCAATGTATCTCACACTGTGGTCCTGAGGCCCCTCAAAGCCGGCTACTTCAACTTCACCTCTGCTACCATCACTTACCTGGCACAGGAGGGAGGGTCAGTTGTGGTAAGTGGCTGCTACCTTTCTTATGAACTTGATCTCTCAGAGGAGATGCACAGCAGGTTCTCCTAGAGTCTAGGATTCTAGACACAACCAAATAAAGATGATAGAAAATCCCTCTCTCATCTCATAGAGCGCTTGCCACAGAGCACCTGCAATACCAGGAACAGTGGACAAATGCTATTTCTTTTTCCATTTCAGGTTGGCTACACCAGTGCCCCTGGGCAGGGAGGAATCCTGGCTCAGAGGGAGTTTGACAGGAGGTTTTCCCCTCACTTTGTAAGTACCATCAATCAATAATCCTCTTTCTCCTAATGATTGTATAGTTCAAATCGACGTTGATCTTTTCTGCGTGTTCTGGCTTACGATGTGAAAGCAGAAGCCCAGACATTAAATTAAAAGCCACCTGGGAAATTCCCGTGGTGGATCCCAAGCTTTTTTTTTTTGGCAACTTCTGCAAAACCTTGCAATAAGAGTGAAAATAGTTGTTAGGCGCGTTCTTAGAAGTGAATCTGTGTTGTGAGGTTCGGCTCAAACCACTGGGGCGGGGGAGCTCAGGGACGAGGATTTAGGCATTCAGCTTGTGCATGATCCATCTGGATTCTACTTCTAATTGGTTTTCCCCTCCTGCTAGCTGGACTGGGCGGCTTTTGGAGTGATGACCCTTCCCTCCATCGGAATCCCCCTCCTGCTGTGGTACTCGAGCAAGAGAAAATATGATACCCCCAAGACCAAGAAGAACTGAGCCAAGCCAAGTGCAGCCAGCATCTCAGAGCTCAGGAACCCCACTTCGCCTTACAGTGTACTCAGAGCAGCAGCCATCCACCCTCCAAATCAGGGACAGGGCCGACGCCTCAGTACTGGCAGGGGAGGCATTTGTATAATTCTTGTGGCCAGTGACATGTCGCTTTCTCTGGTTCTTTAAACCCTTTCTCAGCAGATCTGGAGCAAAGACCTCTCTGGTTCCATTGTAATTAAGTGACAGATGCAGCTACAGTACGAACATAACGTTCAAGGAGTGCATGTGTGAGCCTTTCTGCAGTGCTTGTGACATCACGGCCTACCTAATGCCAGTTATGTGACCAGATCTCCTCCTGCCACAATCCTCCATCTTGGCTCAGCCCATCATCCTGGCGCCCCAGCGTTTTATGCTGCTTAGAACAGTCACTGAGAGCTTCGATCAAGTGACACTAGCCGAGACCTCTTTTCTGTGCTGGTTTATCAGTGCCATTCCCTCTCAACCAAGCAGGGCACGTAAACCCCCATAGAAAGATGCCTGTCCCATAGGGAATGCTGGCAATATCGCTGTATTTCAGTGAGCAGTTGATCGCCGCCTTTCTGTTATCTGATGACTCTGTGGAGAAGTGTGTGACTGTATGCACCAAGGATTTTATAATAAAATGAACACCACAAAGGGAGTCTGTGTCTTCTCCTACCAGTAAATCCCACAGTCAGCCGAGTGGCTTTCAGGAGCCATACCTAGAAGTGCAGTAAATCTAATGGTGGGGAGGCTGTCTATACACACTATCAGCTGGCAGGGGCCTGTGAGGGGAGTGAGGAAGATCCAGCTGAAAGAGTATACTAAGCCCTTGCCCACACTAGGATTAATGGTACATGTTGAAATCCGACGGTGGATTCTCTCTCCTTTCCTCCGTCCAGGGTTCCCTTGACCAGCTGCTACATGTTAGAACTACAACATGCCCCATCTGTGCTAACAATTTCATGTGTTTTTAAAAACCCACTTTCTTTTGTCTAGACATGGCCAAAGAGCTTAACATGGAGGGAGGTGAAGCAGCCCCACCAGGGGTAAATGACTTGCCCAAGATCTCAGCAGATCACTGGCAAGGTCAGGAATATCCTCCCAGTCCAGTGCCCTGGGCCGAGCACCATGCACATGGCTGTTCAAAGCAGTGTACAGTGTGTGGCGAATAACACTGCATTAGCCCCTGGGGAGTGGATTAGATGGGATGAATCGAGAGTAAAAGACATTTAATTTTCTTTCAGCTCTTGATGGCTGTAAATGGGTGTGCACTTCTTCCTGCTCTTCTGTGTACCTTCTGTGGGCATTGGCCATTGTCTTCTGATCAGTTTTCAGCAACCCTGGGACTTCTAGGGTACTGTTATCTTCCACAGAATGGTATTTGTTTAATGCTTAGACTTCTAGAAAGGGCAGTAGGTACCTGTGTTCCCAGACTTTCTTCTTTAATTGTAGATGATTCAGAGGAGGAATCTCAGGTGTGGAACTTGTTTTTTCAAATGCAAAATGTTTCAGATGCTAAAACCATCATCTCTTAGGGATTAGCTCATGGCTCAAGCCATGCACAGGAGGACCCCTGTCTGGTACACTGCCTGTCCATCTTGCACTTTACCTGCAATGAGGTGACTTCTTACAAGCCAGTTCTCTGAATTGCCCTCTCTGAATGTCTGCCTTGCCTTGGTGGTGGAGTGTGGCCTCTACCTTATTTGGGCTGGCCTTTGGCCACAAGACTAGATTAATGGAAGCCAGACAAACCCCAGTTAAGGTCCCCATAAAAGAAAGGAGAGGGACTCGTATGTCCTTGGACTGGGAAGGAATAGAATGGAGCTTGTTTTTGGCAAACTCAGATGTGAGTGCTAGGGTTGGCCAGGTCTGAGGCCCATTCCCAAGGGCAGCACGTAGAGGGAAGCTTGCCCTATTGCTATTGCATAGCTTGTTCTGTGCAAAGAAGCTTTTGATCTGCAGGGCTGTCCAATCAGAACTAAATTCACACACACAATTCCAGGTTGATCTGCGCCACTTTCTTACCTCACCTTAGAACAAATACTCTTTCCAGCCCCTTCCAAATGAGAATCGCAGAGAGCTTCCCAGCCATTCATGAATTAAACCTTTCAATCCCTTACTGAAATTAACCACCCCCATTTCACAGATGGGGAGACTGAGGCAGAAAGTGGCTCTGTCTTGCCTCAAGCATTCAGAGGTGGCAGAACTTGGGTCTCCTGCCTTGCATCCCTGATCATTACCTGCATGTTCTGTCCCCCTTTCTCCTTGGACCTGGCTTCTGCTAACAGGAGCCAGGTGAGCGCTGGTAGAGTAGCTTCAGGATTTTTTTTTTTTAAATTGTTTTTATTTTTTCTTCAGAGTCTGACGAAGTGGGATTTTCTCCCATGAAAGCTCATGTGATAAATAAATCTGTTAGTCTGTAAAAATGCCACAGGACTCTGTTTTTCTGCAATAGACTAACACGGCCACCCCTTTGGAACTTTTATTTTTTTGGCGACTCGAAGCAAAGCAGTCTTGTTATCCAAGAATTCTGTTGGTGGCCCAAACTCCCAGGCTCTGCTAAAAGTAAACACTGCAGCTTTGTGACAAACACAATGTTTCCAAGTCAGGATTTCTCACCCCCTCATCCCAACTGCTTGTCGCCACCGGTTTTACCCTTTGTTTTGACTAAGGAGTGCTGCAATGGGCAGGATGAAGGAAACAATTGATGCTAATGCTCAACAAACAGAGTTTTACGAAGGATGTGGAGGAGGGCTTTATAAGTTGAACTAACAGGTCTAACTGGTGCATCCCATTGCCCAGCATGGAATTGCTCCTTCCACATTAATGCTTTGTCCTGTCTAGTACTAAGTGTCCCAAACAATGGAGCTTTCCTTGTGAGCCTGCTGTATGTCTGATCTCCATATGGGGAAGAAAGACTGTTAATCATCCCTTGCAGCGGCCTCTCCTGTTCCCTGGTGATCTCCAGCAGACGGATTGCAGGCAAACAGGTGAGAAGCAACAGGGTAATATGCCTTGCACATATGGTGTTTGATTTCTGCCTTTCAGGCTTCCCTGCGGGTTGCTAGGAGGACCTGTGGGTGGTGAAAGTAAGATGCTGGCCCTGTCTTCTCTCTGTAGCCTTTGGTCTGCTGAGCTGTCAAGCTGAGACCTTACAATAGTAGCGTTATTTATTGATCCTGCAGTTGCGCCTAAGAACCTCTGTCATGGACCAAGATCCCATCGCGCAAGGTGCTGTACAAGCATAGAACAAAAACATGATCCCTGCCCCCAAACTGTCCAAAATTTAGTAACAAGATGGATGAGGTAATATTTTGTATTGGACCTCCAGCTGTTGGGGAATGGAAGGATCTGAATGGTTAAAACACTGCATACATGTAAAATTTATTAATTTCACACCTCTCTCTACCTGGGATAATTGCATTGTGCTTCCCGTGGCAGGAGGTAAGTGCTTTTATGCCACCTGCCCCCCACTCCAGCAGTCATGTGAGGTGGGAAGTAGTCTCATTATATAGATAGGGAAACAATGTGTGCGCCCTGTATTTAGACTCTTGCACACTGTGGACATCCTGGTGCATTTCCTCACAATGAGATGATTCAGCCTCAACAAGGAGTCAGCTGTCCGTTCGAGGGGCTGTAGGCCCTGCCTGACCACTGGGGAGTTAACTCTCCATCCCCTCTCTGAGCTTGCACAGGTTGAAGGAAGGAAGCAGAAAATTGGGGTACTGGGGCTCTGATGAGACTGCCCCCAAGATGGCCAATAGGGGCAGTCATAGCAGTAGAACCTGAAGGCGTCAGGTGAGATGAAGGTGGCTTTGTCCACTAGGGGTCAGGCTTTCCAAGGTGGTGTGTGCCTGCAGGGAGATGCCCCAGACTACTGAAGAGCTGTCCCATGGCCCCCACTCCGTTACACCTGCTCCCAGCTGGATTGAACATGGACCCTAAGCCTAAAAGCCTCCATCGGCTCCAAGGGGACTTGGTCATTGCTCTGCAGCCTTGCTTTGCACTTTGTAGAGAGGATCCTGAGCTGGTCCCCTAGGAATTGAGTGACTGTGGCTTTTGGGGGCCTGACGTGAGCCATCTTAAGAGGGTCTGGCTTTCAGAGGGTGGGACCTGAACACTTTCTGAAAATCAGGCCCCATGAAGGGTGCTCCAACTCGCCCCCCCAAAATTCACAGTCATTTAGAGAATCACAACCCAGCTCTTCAGACAGCATGGGGGTGTGAATTCTATGGGGGTCTGGGCTCTCTGGAAGCAGCGTGCGTGCCAGCTTCCCTAGCCCCGGGCCTGTGTCCTATTCCATCCTGCAGCAGCAGCTGGTGCTGGCTCATCTTTGGGAACTTGCCCAATGGTCTCGGGTGCCACCTGTTTGCTTAAAAGGCTGTGACCGTGTTCGCTGAAGGAAAACAGAATGTGGAATAAAGGGCACGATCGCAGCAAGAGCCAAGATGCATGTTCCAGCCACCACTGGTTGCTCTTGCTATGGGCCCCTCTCTAACTGAAGTAGGGCAGGCTGGAGGCATGAGAAACAAAGCCAGAAGCTTCAGTGGGTGTGTGGCCAGCAGGGGGTGCCCTTCCCACTCAACAAATGCCCTGGGCACCACTAGATGCCTGAGGGAGCTGAGGTGCTGAAAATAAAGTCCTCATTCACTGATCAATAGAGACTATTTTTTGATCCCACTATCAGGGCAGCGGGATCCCCGTTCCACTGCAGGGCTCTACTTGTGAGCTTTAAAAACTCTCCTGCTAGCTTTTGGAAGGTTGGAAATCAATCTGGTATGTTTAGCTGCCAGGGTAAGGTGCTTCATCTCTTCACCTTTGCGAGACCTGGTCCAGCCAGACCACTGCTATCCTGAAAAGCCTAATGCATTGAGTAGCTGGCCACATGCATCGTCCTCCTGGATGGATGGATCAGGTCTGGGGGCAGGTTCACCAGACGCATCCTCTACCCAGACCGACCTCTTTTGATTGGCAGCTGGCTGGCGTTCTCCACCCAGAACTGGCTGGTATGTTGTCTCACTCCCCCTGCAACTGGTGGGTTTGGGAACATTTGAAGGCAGGTTTAACACACTGCCAGGCAGAGAAGAGCACATCCCGGAGCTGGGAGTTGATTCAGACACAGGCGGTGTCTGGACCCACCGTTGGGGGAAGGAGGCAGCCTCGTATGGGCAGGGTGATGTCATGGAGGCCTGAGTCACTGCTTCAAACAGCGTCACCCCGATTGTCGAGCCCTGCCCACAGCCACCCTTATCACCACTCCCAGGTGGGGCCTTTACTGGCTTGTCACCTCACAGGGCTCGTGTGTCCTTGCTGCACACACAGATTGTCCCTGGGTGACTTGGTTAGGGTGGGCCCACATGAGTGACAACAGAAGGAAGATGCTTGGAGACTTGCCCTGGGGAGTCTGTGATTATTTCCCCTGGTGTCTGGCTGCTTTGTCTTACTTCCCAGAGGAAGCCGTAGCTCTACTCCTTTGGAGATCTCAGCTCCAGATGTCCATTGAAACCAAGTCCCCATCTGCAGTGGGAGCTGAGCTACGGCAGACTTGCACAGCCTTTGAGGAGCACCCCCAGGCCAGGCGACCCTGATCAAGACTCAGTTGCCATCTTTAGGATGCTGCTTGTCCCCCCTTAGCACCATGCTGACCATTAGGGTTCGTATGGATCCTTTCTGAAGCAACCCCTGCTCTCCCCAGGTCTCTGCACCAAGCTGGCATCACAAGCGCCACCTGAGGGAATCACGTGAGCTCTGCACCTGTCAGGTATGTCTGTGCAACAAGGGGACACCCGCAGCTGGCCTGTACCAGTGAAGTTGGCCTTGTGGGGCTGTTTCATTGCTATGTAGACATCTAGGCTCCAGAGGTCGAGGCCAGGTGGGAGATAATTTCTCTGCAGGTTCCCCCTGGCTCTGTTGGGCCTGAAGAAGATCCCTAGCCACTCACTGAATGACCCTTTGCACCCCACTGAGGCAGGTAATAACCACCATCTTAGAGATGGGGGAAACTGAGGCACACAGCCAGGCGAATCAGAGGCAGGATTTGAACTCAGGACTTCCCCAGGCCAGGCTGCCATGCAGCTTTTTTTTTTTGCCTATGCCAGGGCCTGCAGCTTTCTAAAGGGGCCTGGACTTCCCTGGGAACCTTCTGGCTTCTGAATCAAAGGTCACATCCCACGTTCTGGATCCTCCCCGCGCTGGTTACCCCTCGTCGCGCCACACATCCTTGGGCACCTGCTCCTGATGCTGGGCCCTCAGCATCCCCTGGCATGATCAACCTCCTGTCCTAAGCAGTGTTTCCAGCAGTGCCTGGGGGCTCTGGGCAGCCCCCCTCTATAAATTGCTCCAAAGCCCCTGTGCCTCCCAGGCCCCTTGAGTTTCCTCTGGGCCCCTCTTCCTCTACCTATGGGGCTAAGCCCAGCAGTTCCCCATAGACAGAGGAAGAAGGGCCCAGAGGAAGCTCCAGGGGCCTGGGAGCAATTTCTAGAGGGGGGCTGCCCAGAGCCCCCGAGCCCCGCTGGAAACACTGCTCCGGACGGGAGCTAGATGAAGCCAGGGGGCGCCAGCACCAGGGGCAGGTGCCCGAGGAGGTGGGGCACCGAGGGCGAAGGGTTAACCACCGCGGGGAGGATCCAGGGCGCGGGGCGGTGCCCGGCTGGGGAGAGGCGGGGCCGGGGAAGCTGTGGGTCGCGGGTAACGAGAGAGGCAGGAGCTGGAAGAACTGGGGGCGGGAGTCGCCCCAGCCCTGCCTCCGGGGTCCTGCCCGCGCGTAGCGGATCTGCAAAGCCCCAGCCCCGGGGCGCTGTTTGGAGCCGTCCCGCTGCCCCTCCAGGTACGTTTCCAAAGTAGCTTCTCGCCCATCACCGCAGCCTTGCAACGGGAGCCTCTGTCCCAGCCGGGTCTCCCCCGAGCTGGTGTGCAAAGGCCGGCTCCCTTGAGTGGCTCGTCCCTGGCCTGGATCCTGGGCTGTTTGGTCGTGTGGCTTCTTCCTGCCTGACCTTTGCCTCCTGCCTTGGTGCACAGGGAAAGGTGTAACGTGTTTGCAGAGGTGGCAGGGAGCCGGGGTGTGAAAGAGAAGCGGGTACAGCTGGGCACTGAGATCCTGTGTCCTGGTATTCCTGGCTCTAGCAGGGGCGTGCGGTGCAATGGCTAGAGCAGGGAGTGTGGGGGCCGTTAGGGCTCCCGGGTTCCAGACTCAGGCCAAGGGGGGAGTTGCCGCTGGCCTTGGATAAGTTGCTTTACAGCCTCAGTTTCCTGGTCTGTGGGAGGGGAATGGTCAAAAGCCTCTTGAGATGTCCCCCCCCCCCCCCCCGATGGTGCCATGTAATCCCACAGGAACTCCTGGCTCTCTCCCTGGGAAAGAGGAAGAGGAGTTGAGAAGGTGAAATGCACTAGCTCCCTCCCCTGAGTGGTTTGAATTTCACCCTCTATAGGATCACTCTTCCATCCTTGCCCCTTTTCACTCCTGTCCTTCTCCCAGTTCTGGCCACGATGGAGCACAGCAGCCGTTCACCAGCAACACATCCTCTTCCTGGCTTCCCAGGGGATGGACTTTGTGGCCTTTTCTAGACACAAACATCATCCCACCGTGGGTAACACAATACAATCCTCTCTGGGTGTGGCTGTGACCGCTGTCATAGCTGCTCCTACCAGCACAGTAAGAGAAATGAGTTAGGCCAGAGTCCCTGCATCCACACCACGACTTGCGTGGATGTAATAAGAGCAGTAGAAAATAACACACCTAACCACCAGAGCTACACAGGACAAAATCTGGGTGTTGACCAGATCTTTCAGTCAACCCCATCTCAACATTCTACCACGTTAATCCCTGGTCTGCACTCCAAAGTGTTGGCAGGTTAGCTATGTGGTTGGGTTAGCAGTGTGATGGTTTTAAAAAAAATGATGATTTTATTTTACCAACAAAGCTATGCTGGTACTCGCTCTCGTGTAGATCCAGTTACAGCAGCATGCTGGTGTAGATGCAGTTATTTGATGCTGGTTGGGGAAAAGCAAGAGCAGTTTTATATCAATACCACTGTGCCCACGTTAAAGGGTTTTGCCGATACTGGGGTAACTCCTTGGACAAGACAAAACCCACTAGCATAGAGAAGACCATAGCAGCTGCCAGATTTTCTCCTGTGGAAGCCACAGCAGCAAATCCCACCTGGAGGCCGGGAGCGTGGGGAGGTATTTGTTTATGTTGAAAGTTGGGGTTAGCCCTGAAAAGTGACCGTGTACATATGGCAGATCTGCTCCTTGCGTGTATCCAGAGTTGGACGTGCTGACTTTAGGGACAAATGATGATGATTCCTGTTAGCCTGGCAGGCCCAGCCCAGCTCTGATGTCCTGTGTTATCAATATCAGGGCTTAATCTGTTCCCTGGCATCACACCTGGACAGCCCCTGTGGAAGGTTGGGGTGTGGCAGCAGGCAGAAGTTGGATGCTGAGGTGCAATGTGGAAAGAATCCAGGCTGATTCTCAGACCCCAACTGAGTTGGCGGGGGCGCATTAAGGAGAAGAGAGATCTCTTTGCTACAGAATGCTGGGATGGCCAGACATGGAGCCTACAATGTTTTAAGAACCACCTCTCAGAGGAAAACCTTGCTCCAGACTTGCCCGCAAGGGAAGCTGCCCAGGTGAATCTCATCTGCCTCTAATGGGTGCAAAGTGCTGGCTGAAAAGCCCTATACAAGTGCAAATCAGCTGCTGCTGGACCAAATTCGTCCCTGTGTTCCCTCCATTGAACTGGCTTCCCTGGGGTTCTGGGAAGGCAAAAGCTGAACATTGGCAGAGGATGTTTGAAGCACATCTGCTCCAGAACACTGATCTTAGCTCCTCTCCTCATGCTTGCAGCAATCACAGTGTGAATCTGGGCTGAAGTGTCACACAGTCTTGGGGGAGGGACTCAGCCAGTTAGCATTCTATCATTCCCTTGCCTGCTATGTATTGGGGGGGGGGGGGGGCAGAGGGAAAATGACTGGCCTGTATGAAATGAGCTGTGCAGTTCTCAACACCCATCAAAAAACAGTTCCCAGGACTGGTGCAGGATGCCCCCAAAGCCTGTAGCTAGACCTGGTTTGATATTTTTTGGTCAAAACAGTTTCCATTGGAAAAAGGCCATTTTAACAAAAGTGGATTTTGTTTGCTGAATTGTCCATTTTGATGAACTGGAGTTTAGGAAGCAAATTTGGGATTTATTTTTTGGAAAGGGCCTGCAATATGTTGTTTCCAGATAAAAATACATATATTATTTTTTGCCCCCAAATGGCTTTTCATTTAGAAATTTGCTTTATTTTGTAGAATTGTTTCAAATGGTCACATCCAGGGCTTTCTTTTGTGATGGTACTCATGGGTATTGAATACTGGCCCTTTTTTTTTATGGTACTCGGGGTACTGAGTACCGGCCCCCCCTTTTTTTTTTTTCACAGCAATACGGCCCTGGCTCCTGCCACGCCATTGGTGGCCCCAGGTCCCTAGCCGAGTACCAGCACTTTTTTTTGTTTAAAAAAACCCAAAACACTGGTAACATCAAAATGTTTCAATTCAGTTGATCCAAAGTGATCATGCTCCCCCAATTTAGTTTCATGAAAACTTCTGAGTGTTTGGCTTTTTTGTCCTGATTCAGGATGGAAAAAATGTTAAGCCTGAAATATTTCACTGGATGGAAAATCCATTTCCTGACCAGCTCTACCTGCAATGGGCCATGGAGCCTGAATTCTGGGCTTCCTAGGGCAGCATTAAGACACATTGATCCGTAGGGTGGGCAGCTTGCCCTGTCATTCCAGGGATGTGCCTGCTCTTTGCATATAAGAATAGATAGCTATCTAACTTGGATGGTTTAGAGAGATGCAACAAATCCTACATCTTGGAGTAGATGGCCCTTGTGGTCCCTTCTAAGTCTATGTTTCTCTAACCTGGTCCATTACCTATTGGGGGCCTTCACTGGGGGTGGATTTGACCCAAATGGACATCTAGCATCTGGAGGTTATCCATCCCACCCCAGTCCTTGATACACTTGGAGCCTGATACAACATGTGCTGGAGTCCCATGGAAAGACTCTGGCTGCCTTCAGACTTGAGCTTTGTATCAGGTCCTTAATCATAAGGATTTTTATCTCCTCTTCCCCACCAACTTGATTCTTTTCTTGCTGCTATAAGCAGCACCTGGGTTTGTACTTCAGGGACTGTCCCCCAGTCAGGAAAATTCAGAACTGAAAGGAACATAAGAATGGCCAGATTGGATCAGATCCAAGTCCCGTCTAGCCCAGCATCTGACCAGCTCTGGCTGTTTCAGAGGAAGGCAATAGAGGATGTGCGATACTCAGCCTGGCTTGACCCCAGAGAGGTTTAATATCCCTTCCACACTCTGTTTGCTTTGTGATGCTTGCTCTGTGTAATCTTGTCCCAGGCCCTTTTAAATCTTGCAGAGCTTTTGACCTAAGAGTCATCCTATGACAATGAGTTCCACCACCTAACTGCAGACGGTGCAGGGGAAAATATTTCCTGGTATGGGTTATGAACTTGACACGCTCTGATTTCATCCCTTTGCTGCTGTGTTGTCAGGAGACAGGGAGGGATCAGGATGCTGTGGTGGGCAGGGACTCTGTTAGCACCTCCCATGGGAGGCCAGCGATTGAGCAAGGTCTTCACTTCCATCTACCCCTATTGTGTTGTAAGGACAACAAAGCTGCGTGGTGCATGCCCATCCGTTGATCCAGGCGCGGCAGCTCTAGTAACATGATCCATGGGCCTCTTTGCTACTTGTAGGCAGGTGGCTGATTTGTTTGCAAAACACAAACACAGGTTTTAAAAGGCGGGGTGTTGATTTTAGCCCCCTTCCTAAGTTACAACTGAGGCCACAATCCTTGCCTTTCTGGGTGCCCTGGGATCACAAGTCCTTGCTGTGGTCTGGCCCTGGGCTGTTTTGGATGAATCTAAGGCAACACAGTGCCCGGGTGGAAGAATGACCTCGGCCTGGGGCTGATCCAGAAGGAATGTGAAAGGATGTCTCCTGCTTCAGCATGAAGACAAGTTCCAGAGGGGTATTTCAGGAGTCCTGTGGCACTTTTAAAGATGAACCAATGTATTAAGGCACAAGCTTTCATGGGGTATAAACCAAACTGCAGTTTTCACTTCATGCATCTAAGGAAATGGGTTCTAGCCCACGAAAGCTGATGCCGTAATACATTTGTTCGTCTTTAAAAGTGCCCCACGACGCCTTGTTTGTTTAGCATGAAGGCATCTCTTGAGCCCAGCATGTTGAGGCAGCCTGGAGCACCAAATGGAAGAGATGCTAAATACCTGTCCGTGGCATGTTTGTATTTGGAATGTGTTTGAGTCGGTGCGTGTGTCTGGGCATATAAGAGACCTACACTACCATAGCATCTGTAGCCCTTCCTTTTCTCCACAGCAGGGGATAAAAGGCCACTACAGCTCTAGGCAGAGAGAACTGCTCTCGCTGCTCAGGTGGGATTTTCTCCTGCTTTTAGTGATGAAGGTCTGGATTTCAAACTCTCCCATGGAGCCCAGCAGGTGCTTGCATGTGTTTGAATCTTTTGTGCACATGGGTGTGTTTAGGTAGCATCTGTGTATGCACCTGTCTAAGGTATTATGGTGTCAGGAGGGAATGCTGCATATACTAGAGGAGCAAGATGTGTGTGTTAGACAGCTGGCTCAGAATAAGTGGCAGGCTGGTGCAGTGGTTAGAACTTGGGAGACCTGGGTTCATGTCCCAGCTCTGCCATGGACTCCTTGGGCCTGTGTCTGTGCCTCCATTCCCCACCAGGACTATGGGAGTAATAACAACCACCCTGTGTCATGTGCTAAATGCTGTGAGGTTCTAAGATGCTGTGATCAGAGGGCCCAGCAATGCGGATACTGAATGTCTACCCTGGATGTGGGATGGGCCCTATTTTCTTTTCTTGGGATTTAGCTAGATCTGCCCTGTTTTCAAGTTGTTCCTTGAACTCTGGCATGACTCCCACCTGCACATATTTCACTCCCCAGCAGCTAGGCTCTTCATGTGGGCGGAGGGGGGAGAGCTTGTGGGGGGCATGTTGGGTTGGAGAACCTATCCCTGCATAAAATAAGAATAATAATACACAGCTGCTATATAGTGCTTTCCATCAGCAGATCTCCAAGTGCTTTGCCAAGGGAAGTCAGTATGTTTAACCCTATTATACAGATGGGGAAACTGAGGCACAGAGCTGGGGATGGGGGGCGTGTTTGCCTCCTTGGGCAGCCAGTGGTTTCTGTCCAGGGATGGCTGACTTTGGGAGGAATAACTTGTGAGTCTATTTCTGCACCCTATGAATGGTATGTTTTTGGGGATTGGCTTTGTTATTGAGGACCCCATACAACCTACAGGGGTTCCGCCGTGCCCCCCCCCCCTCAGTACTGTCTCAGCACTGCAAGAGGCAAATTGGATATATATCTCACTAATGTCCTCATCTGGATTCCATCACTGTAGTGCCTGAGCACTTCACCTTTCTTTGTCACTCTTATCCCCATTATACAGAATGGGAAACTGAGGCCCAGAGAGTTGCCTTACCCATGGTCATACAGGGAGTGTCTTGCAGGGCAAGGAACTGAACCTAAGATTTCTAAGTCTCTGGCATCCTAACCACTGGGCCCCCCCATTTCCTCTCCATCGCCTAACCTGCCGTGGAGCCCCCCAAAAATCACAGCATCGAGCCCAGTCAGCCCCATTGTGTGTTTTAGGGGGTCATGGAGCTTTGAAGTGCCACGGGCTCATGTAACCCTCTGGGGGAGTGCGAGTGAGAAACTCCTTTCTGAGCCAATCTGCAGCAGTGGTGAGTCTGTGCCCCCCTCATCCCCACGCTCCCGCATTCACCCTCCCAGTAGGTTTCCACTGTAGCCCCCCCAGGCTCTGTTGGCTTCCTCCACTATTTGTGACTCAGGACTCTGAGATCAGGAAACAGACTCTGCCACAAACAATCCACACCTTTATGCCATTTTCCTTGCAGATAGTCCTTGGACCCTGCAGATCCAGTCCCCACAAGTGTGCATCAGAACTGCCCAGGAATAAAGGGAGATGGATATGGAGGGGTGGTGGAGGGAGAGGAAGAAAGGATTTCTACAGGGCAGGTGGGTTATGGATGAGGGTCACAGCCAGCTGGAAGAGAATTAAATGCCAGCAGGTGGTACCTGTGCTTGTCTGGACTCCTTGGTTTCTATTTGTTGTGCCTGTGTTTCGGTGTGGATTCTCAAGAGGGGGTTGTTCTCAGGCCTCTGTGCTCCAAGCAGTTACCCACACTCCAGTTTTGGGAGGATCCTGGGCAGCACACTCAGATTTCTTTAAGCTCCACCTGTTTGGGCAGAAAGGAGTGTTGTTTACTGTCTCTTCCTCATCTATTATCATCTGTTTTGCAGGAGTGGCTGGGAGCCCCAGTCAGAGCCTGACACCCCTTGGCACTAGGCTCTATATGAATACAGAGGAAAACCACAATTCCTACCTGTGCTAGGTGCTGTACAAATACAGAACAGAACCACAATTCCTGCCCCAAAGAGCTTATGGTCTGGTGTTTATGATGTTTATATAGGGCACAGATTCCCAGCCTGAGGTTTGCAGAGAGGAGTTGACAATGGCAGTCAGGACTCACTGTATTTCTGAATGGAAAGGGGGGCCTTGTTAGATCCCGGCAGGGCGAGGGAGGGTTCTGGCGCTATGTTCTTGGTGCTGGAGAGGTTGAGAGCTGCTGGTCTCATGCTGTGTGGACATTGATTCCATGTCTCAGCTCCCTGAGAAGAGTTCTCTATCCCCATTTTATAGAAGGGTAAACGGAGGCATTGGGGGAAGGAAGTGACTTGTCTGAGGTCACATTCTGAGTCAGTGGCAGAATCTTCTGGGCAGCCCCCTCACCTGGTGCTGTAACCACTGGCCTAAATCTAATCCTATGGACATCAGTGAGCATTGGAGGTCAGGCCTGAAACTTGTATTTCTGGTCAGCGAACCTTGCATGGAGCTCGACTCTGCCTTTCAAACAGCGGATTCTCCTGAAGCTGGATCTGATTGGACAGACTTGCCGGAAAGGGCTTTGTAGGTGCAGTGTGACACAGGCATCTCCAGTGGAACAGGCCTCATTCGTGGGCCTCAGTTTCCCCATCTGTGAAACATGAAGATCAGCACTTCCCTACCATACAGAGCAGAGGCGCAGCTCAGATACTAAAGTGATGGGCCCCATAGGTAGATGCATTGTTAATCTGTCCCTGCACATGCTGCTGGATGAAGGATCTTATTTTCTGCACCCACACGTGGCATTGAGTAGCTTTTCCTTTGTTACCAGTAAGAGGTCCAGGTGACCTGTTGAGCCGTGTTGCTGGAGACCCGTTATTTAACAGGGGAGTGTTAAAGGTAGATCTCCCTGCATGCCTGGCCCTCCTGCACATCCGTTCTGCTGTCCTGCACCTGCCTGGGATGCTCCCCTGTGCATTCCTGAGCAGGATTTACAAAATGCCAAAGAAAAGGCAACCTGACCACTTGAAGGCAATTCCTGCACCAGTGAGCTCAGTGCAAGATGGGCCAGGAATTCCATCTGTGGCACCCGGGCAGAGCAAACAGGAGGTAGGCCAGTTACGTAGGGGGTAAGTCAGATTGGCTGAAGCCAGCTGTAAAGCAGCGCAAGTGCTTTGCTCCAGGCCAATCACCTCACTTTACGAACAGATTTCAGCTGAACTTCTGCATGGAGACAAAAATCTCACTAGCAAGCCTCTAGAGCTGACTGTCCAATCCCTCTGCCTTGATCAGCCGTGCCGTTTGGATCCAAGGGGAGAGTAAAATGCAGCCAGATCAGGGTGTTTCGCACTCGCTTCGTATGGGGGTAATGCAGGAGTTAAAGTAAGGGGGAATGCACCGGAACGCAGTTCCGGGGCTCACAAATTTGAGGGGCCAGAGTTCCGGGGCACCTAAAAATAGAAAAATCCGGCGGAACGCATGTTCCACCCTGACCTGGCTGCTGGCAGGTCCTACGCCCCACCGTTGTTAATCACAACACTTATTGTGTTATGCAGTGTTTGCTAGTTTGTGACAATAATTGCTATAGACATAAACACCATATAAAATTATAAATATTTTTGTGGAGCGATAACTGATGCATGTGGTACTGAGAAGTGGTTGCAAATGTCTACCTGGGCTGGGGCCCGCACATGCATGAAGGGCCCAGACAATACGGGAAGGGGGCCCGGAGATTAGGAGGGTTCCGGGGCCTGTCAAATTATACTTTAACCACTGGGGTAATGGTGGGGCCAACCCTCAAAATTTTATCACAACTCGTGATTTTTTTCCCCCCATCAAGCCCCAATTCCTAGAGTCATGTGATTTTGAGAGGATCCCAAGGATTTTTTTAAAGTAAGTTTCCAGCTTCTGTGATTGCCGAGAGAAGCTGGAAAACGTGATCCCAGCATGACCCTAAAGGCTCAGAGACCGGGATGCAGGAAAAAAAAGCTGAATTGTGTAGTTTTTTGGGGGGTTTTAAAAAAGAATCATGATTTAGCCACTGATCCCATGATTGCATGGGATCTGACTCACAATTTGGCTGGAGCTGATGCTGTTATATAAATGACTCCATAAATTGCAGGACAATGATGAAATCAAGACTCCTAAGGGTAAGTCCTGGCTCCACTGATGTCATGGGGCATTTTGCCATCGACTTTTGAGAGTGTCAGAATTTCAAAACAAGCGCATTGATTTGAAGAGCTGTAAAGCACCTGTGGCACTCTAGCTCTCCAGTTGTAGCGTGGCCCATGTTCAAATTCTTGACGTTTCTAACGGAGTCCAGTAAATTGGCTTGGGAGGAATAGATTTGTGTTGGTAAATGTCAATAGGCATCGATTTCACTGACCCCCCACGAAATATTTCCACCCATAACAAACTGAAATTGGCAGCTAGGCAAAAGTAAGAAAAAGCCTGCTTGAGAACATCTCAGGGTTTAGTTCTGATGAGAATTACTATGTGTATTTTCATACGTGAAGTTGAAAGTTTGTGGGTTAATGGAGATAGAACGTTATCTTTTTGTGTTTGTGTCGGTTGTCATTCAATAGTTGTCCGACCCCCTCCCCTCATTTCCTGCATGTGTGAAAATTCAAATAGATCAAAATAGGGAAAAAATGCTTAAATGCTTAAAAAATGCTTAAAACCCATAATTTTGCACAGCTCTGAACATTTATATTGATAACTACTGATATTGTCCTTTGACATAAACATTGAATTCTGCCAAGCCTACCAATAAAATTTTTACTGTGTGGGTTTTTCATTGTCTTTAAAAAAAAAAAAAATAAAAAAATTCCTGGTTACTTTCTCATTATAAAACCAAGGTCTAGAGAACAATAAGGAAGTCCAGGAACCACCCACATGTTTAGGAGGCTGTAATTCCACCGCAAGGGACTGGTGAGTTTGTAAATGGTTGAATTGCTCCCTCATGTTCTATTTGGGAAGTTTTGCTGAACATGGGCGAGAAATGTGATCAAACAAAGCACCTGAGGTGAAATCAGGACTCCCATGTTTTGTGTATGGTCTAGTGACTAGAGTAGGAGACTGGGACTCCTGGCTCTAATCTTCCCACCAGAAGGGAAATGGTCCCTAGCGTGAGTTTTGGAAATATCAAACGGAAATGGTTCATTTTGAATTTATTTTTTCCAGGCTGGACTCAAGTCACAAAATTGGGTGGTGCCAGGAGGGTGCTACCCTTCTTCTAACTTTAGGCCAACTTACAGGTTCCCCTCTGGGCTGGTGCCTAACAGATATGAGTCTATTACATCCCCTGCTAGGGGGTCTTGGGTGTCTAGCTCCTGCTTTCAGCTCTAGAGGGGCCCCAGTGCAGTCCTGGGTTTATTAGCTGAGCTGGTGGCTGCCCAGACTCTTCACATCTGAGACTGTCCAGCTCATGGCATTTGGTTCCATCAGCTGCTGGGTTCTCTTCCCTGCTGCTGCTGCCTATGGGACCCTGGCTCCATCATGGATGAGCCCTGCAAGGAGTGGAACATAGAGTCTAGGGATACCAATCAGAACCCGTATCTCATCTCTGAGTGGTCCCCGCCAGCTGCTTTCAGCGGGAGGCGCAGGAGTCCTGGAGGAGCAGAGGTGGGGGACAGATTCCCCCACGATCCATCCCATCCTGATTTTGTAGAGAGCTTGGACTGTGCCCAGAAGCATGAGGTTTAAGAGGCATTGCATGTTCTAACTCTGGTGCCACTTCAGGTCCTCGTAGACCTGTCAGAGCCCTGGGGCCCTTGATCTCTCTCCTCAATCTCCCAGAGATCCGTCTCATCCTCCGATATCCCTCTTCTCCCCCCCACCCTTCATCCCTGGCATTTCTTTTTTGGCCTCTTCCTTCCCCTCTCAGCAGCCTGCATCTCAAGACTGTTTACATTCCCCAACAGCACGCAGCTTTGTGCAGTGTATGACGTGCGTGTCTGATCTCCCATCTCGGTGTGGGACATCAAGTCTGGCTCTGGGTGAAGGTTAGAAAGAGGGGTTGGGCTGATGAGCCTGTGGCAGGTCCTCTTGTGTTAAATTACTGTGCTCATTCCCAACCAAACACTTACTGTACTAAAGGCATGGGCAGGATACACACAGGAGCGGGTGTGGCTGTGTCAACCTTCTCAATTACTTGTTTGATCAGTTTCAGAAAGAGGCTGCATATGGGGGTGTGGGGGTGGGGTTCTGGGTTGGGAGTCAGGACTCCTGGGTTCTGTTCATGACCGTAGCAGAGAAGTATTTGACAGGAAGTCAGGATGCCTGGAATCCTAGCTCTGCCACTGATTTTCCTGGGTGACCATAGGCAAGTTGCTTCCTCCCCCTTTGCCTCTTAGCCTCCCCGTATGTTAAAAAACCCCACGCCCTCCCAAAACAATTTCAGATTCTCCTCTGAGGGGAGAGTGTGAGAGAGAGAACAAATCACAAAGGCCAGATGTTAGTCAGGTTGTTTCATGCATACCTGGACGGAGCTTACAGACTGGATGGAGGAAGGGGCTTGGATTGCAGTCTCTTTGGGGCTGGGACTGTCCTTTTGTTCTGTGTTTGTACAGCGCCTGGCACCATGGAGTCCTGGTGCATGATGAGGGCTCTGAGGTGCTATTATAATGTGAAATAATAATCATTAATAAGAGAAGGTAGGAGGCCTTCTGTAGCCTTGCATAGAACAGTGATTCCCACCCTCCCCCTGTGAAGGGAGTTCTTCTGAGTGGGGCTAATCCAGTGCTCTGAGCTCCTGGCACGGAAGGGGTGGTACAATTGCTTTTCTCTTTCTCTATTCCCATTTGTGCCAGCCATCTGCCCTTGCCTGGGTCATCAGCAGCAGGGGACCCATGACACTGCTGTGCACTACTGGAGCTAAAAGAGTCACTGGCGGCAGTAGTAAGCCTTTATCTGCTAGCAACCCAGCTACTGGATGGGTAGGGACACAGCACGCAATTAGCCAGTGGGTCATGCTGCCTTTGCAGGGGGAACTCTGGCCCCTGGAAGGAGAATCCCACTTGGGGCTTGCTTTTGCTTTTCAGTCACTTTCCTGGTTCTGAAGCCATGGCTCAGAGATGGGAGCTGGCCCCTGGGAGAAATGCTGGCCTCACCCCTCCACGCCCCCCCCCCCCCATGCATCCCCAATGGGAATGCTGCTATGTTGTGTACATTCCCCTGGTTTCCATGGGAACGCTTCCTGCCCTGGACCTTATTATCTGACTTTTTTCTAGCTCCCCTTAGGTTTTACCACCCACCCAGAGCGCCTAGCTGGCTCACTCCAGCATGCCCAATGCTTAAATAGGGGCTGGGTCCACCCAAATGGCCCCCTTCCCAGGGCTCTGAGTGTATTCCCCCCTTGTGTGAATCCCCTTTAGTTTCCCTCTCCCAGCTGCCTGCTCCGTGCTCCTGATTCTTCTCTAGTCCCAGATCAGCCTATTCTTACAAGGGTTGTCGGAACTGGAACGGAACCCAGTAGCTGTAGTTGCCTGTCCCTGCTCTAACTGCTAGACAGCACACCCTTCCCAGAGCTGGGGATGGAACCCAGGAGTCCTGCCTCCCAGTCCCCCAGCTCGAACCACTAGACACCACTCTCCTTCCAGAGGTATGAGGGAGGAAAGGTCTTATCAGCTGACTGGGCCGGGGAATGTGAAAACAGGAAAGCAGCTGAGCTCATCCCCTTGCCTCTCTTATCCCGACGGCGGGGAACTAGGAAGTCTGCATGACAAAGTTTGCTGCAGGCCTGGATGGTGTCAGTGCAGACCCAGATGGAAGCAGATCTCTGCAGGAGCAGGTGAAGAGGGTGAGTCCATGGGCCTGGGACGTCTTGGCACATGTTTCTTGGTTGTTTCTGTAGTTGGTGACTGAGCAGGGCTAACAGGCATGGGGCTGTAGGACGGGGAGTGGGATCTAGTAGAGAGGGCGTGGGCTGAGCCTGAGGACTCCTGGGTTCTATTCCTGGCTCTGCCATTGAGCTGCTGGGTGACCTTGGGCAAGTCGCTTCCCCCCTCCATGCCTCAGTTTCCCTCCTGCCCTTTGTCTTTTTGAGATTGTGAGCTGTTCCAGGCTGTGCCCACCTCTCACTGGGTGTCTGTATAGAAGGGAACACATCGGGGCCTCTAGGTGCTACTGTAACAATAATATTGGAGCCGGAGACCTGTCTACACTAGCGCTCTCAACATTGCAATGTAATTATGTGGGTCATCAGCAAAGTCTGAATAAAGAACTTGCAGCGTAACCGTTCTTCTATGTGTAGCAGCTGCTAGATGGGGCTGTGACCCACACTGACAGTATGTCTTCACTGCAGAATTGGCCTGGCCTCTTACCTGGGTGTTCTTCCTATCTCCCAACTCAGTCACACACACACAGCCTTCTGAGCTGCCTTTGGGGGCACTTTCATTCTGAGCTCGCTGCTCTGGCTGAAGGGGGTGGGTTAGATCTCTCTAGTGTGGATGCCGGATAAACCCCCGTTAGTGCTGATAGTCCTCCAATGCCTCGCCACAATCAATTCCCCGCTTGTACGCAGACGGACAGACAAGTTCTCCCATGATTTGCTGGGGAAGAATCATGGAGCATCTCAGCTCTTCATAGCACAAAACACTCTGGGACATGCCCCCAGCAGTCCTAGTGACACACGCAGGGGAACACAGAACCAGTGAGGACAGGGTACTTTAGGCAAGGTTTCATATCATGGAGGATCCCAATCACTCCTTTTTAAAAGTGCCTTGAGATCCTTAAACTAGAACCCTCACCACACTAGAGGATGCAGTAAAGAGAAGGACAAAGTATTTATTATAAATCATAGATACCCTGGGAGGATGGATGGCCTTGTGATTGAAGGTAGGAGCCTGAGACTCATAGGGCTATGTCTACACTGGCAAGTTAGTTCGAATTAAGGAAGCTTAATTCGAACTAACTAAAGCCATGGCTACTCTAGGCTTTCATTAGTTCGAATTGAGGGCTTCCTTAATTCGAACTAATAACTTCGAATAGGCAATTCAAACTAGTTAGTTCAAATTAACCAATGTGGCCATGTTAGTTCGAACTAATTGCTTAGTTCAAACTAACCGGCCCATTGAACTCAATGCAATTCGCTAATTCGAACTAAATTTTGCTAGTTTGAATTAAGTTAATTTGAGCTAACTAAAATTAGTTTGAATTAGTTGATTCGAATTAACTAATTCGAACTAACTTTAGGAAGTGTAGACATATAAACTCTAAGATCGGAAGGGACCAATATGATCATCTAGTCTGACCGCTGCACAATGCAGGCCAAGAACGTCACCCGCCCACTCCTGTAATAAACCTCTAACCTAGGACTGAGTTATTAAAATCCTCAAATCATGGTTTAAAGACTAAGGTACAGAGAGGACTTGGGAGATTTAATTTCAATTCCTAGCTCTGCCACAGACTCCCCGTGGGACCATGGTGAAGTCACTTAGGGTATATCTAGACCTCAATCAGTGGATATGATTGCCGCTTGAGCTGATGTACCCCCACTAGCTCAGGTCCCAGAACAGTGAAGCTTCAGTAGCCAGTGATTGCAGCCTAGACATACCTTTAATCTCTCTCGGCCTTGATTCCCTGTCCGTAAAACAGGTTTATTTCTTTATTTTAATGATAACAATATGTCCTTTGTCTTGTCTATGTGAGCTGTTCAGGACAAGAGCTTTCTTACCGTGTGTCAGAACAGGGCCTAGTGCCATCAAATCCTGATCTCAATTGCCATCTCTATGCTCTGCTATGATGCAAATAATAAAAATGCAAAGAGCGGTGATGGCGTTTCAGATCTTGTGGGGCTGGTAGGAAAATTCTCTCTCGCAAATGCACCTGGAAGCAAGTGAGAGAGGATGGATGTGACCGAACACAGCCTCACTTGGTGATTCTGGGCTACCAAACCTCTCCGGTGAACCAGCCAGCCAGCAAAGTCCATGAGCTCCAGTTGCATCAGGTGGAGAACATTTCATGGACTCCTCAAACTCCCATGTGAGCTTTTCAGATAACACTAGAGGGTCGGCATCTTTTTTTTCCTCATTCTGAGTCACAGCTGCTGCATTGAAGACAGGTCATTGTCGAGGCATTTTTCTTTTAGCACTGTGACTCCACGTTGACCTGTGAGTCAACAGCCGCTGGGTAAGAGCACTTAAGTACAAAATCAAAGGTAGAGGACTGTGTGAGCAGGTCTTTATGATGGTCCCTCTGCAACTTACAAATTTCATGCAGCGGCTAGGAATAATTCTTGGTCTACGTCTTTCCAGGTGCGAAGAGCTTTGTAAGATCAAGACCTGCAGAAATGACATCAATCACATTTCTGTACTTTGCTAAAAAGGCATCAGATAATTACTATTATTTTATTAGGTATTTCTGCAGTTTCTAGCAGCTCTCCCCATGGATCAGGACCGTAAGGTGCTAGGTGCTGTACAAACTGACTGAACAAAAGACAGTCCCTGCCCTATTATAAGCATTTTAAGGGCCTGATCATCTGCTGGTTGAAGTTTGCTCAGCTCTGCTAACTTCAGCAGAGCTCCGCTGATTTCCAGTAGCTGAAATTTGAGAAAGTTCAACTGAACTGTAATTTGGAGGCTGGAGAGCCCTCTGTCTTGGGGGGTTTAGACCAGTGGTTCCCAACCTGGGGCCCAAGTGACATCCTCAAGGTTGTAGAAGTAGTGTCGGATGCAGCCTACAATAGTAAAATAGTCTGAGGACTGCTCAGTTAGAAACAACCAATCCTGCATCTTGGTAGCGGGTTAAACTAGAACCCTCACCATTCCCTCTAATCCTACAACTTTTGGGGCCCATTCTTGAAGTTCAGTGGTTGATATTTGTGTTTCTCTCCTGAAAGTGGATCAAGTGAATTTCTGTACTCTTTATAGTGGGTTTTGCTTTTAGGGCTTTTTGCCCAGCAGCATTTTAGCTTTGCAGATCATGGAAGGGAAATGATCAAACTGCTTCCAGAAGGAATACAATGGAATTGGTCTGAGGTTTTGTAAATGTTTTCAGTAGTTTGAAAACTGGAGCCCAACTTGTCTTAGTCTTCCTGGAAAACCCCATCACAGTGCAGTGAATGAGACTGGAGAAGGGGGGGTTCCCTTTCGGGGGGAGGGCTTACTTTGGTGTGGCACAGAAGGTGCAGCCATGCGAGCCAGGCTGTTACAGAACAAATGAAAGCCTCAGACTCAGCCTGTCCCTGCTGGCCTCTCTGCAGTCTCCATAAAAACCTTCCTCCCAGCTACACTGCATCCACGCTAAACGTTGGCAGACCTCCGTCTGCCTAACCACCCTGCTTGCAGTTTGGATGGGAGTCAAGTCTTGAGGCTGAGTTGCCTTTGAAAATTTGAGCTGTGAGATTCCTGGGAGAGAAGATGGCCTGACTTGCTGGTGGACCACCTCTGTCCTGGGACTGGTGTAGGATGTCCACTCCACTTGTTAGCGGGCGCTGCTGCGGTCGGAAGAGGGCAGGAGTGTTGGAAGATGGAGCAGTGTTACAATGCGGTAAATGCTGGCCGCACAACGGGAAAGCTCCTGGGCTGTCCATCCCACCATCTGCTTAGGCTGAAAGGCATCCCCCAGTTCCCTCCCTTCCCCTGACAAAGAAAATGGGCCGGGGGTAAGTCAGTCAAGGCCCAACTTGATATTGTTTGTGTTGCTGTAGGACCTAGGAGTACTAGTCATGGACCAGGACCCTATGGGACTAGACACTGCACAAACACCGAATGAAAATATGGTCTGTGCCCCAAGGTGCTTGCAGTCTGAGTCTGAGAGGCGAGGCAACAGAAGGAGCGAAAGAGATGGAGGCCTGACTCCAGGTGTTGGGCTGGAAATCTACCCTCTTGTCTAGTGAACTTCTTAGAGGCTCCTATGTGGTGGCTTTGCAAGGAGGGGTCCCTCATGTTGTGCTTTGAACTTGTCCATTTTAACTGCCATCCAGCCACTGAGGTATTTGTGTTTGGGGAAGGGTGGGCCAGCTCCTCCTTTCCTGCAGGAATTCTTGGCCATTTAATGAGTAACTTGCGTAGCACACTTCACCTGGGGAAATTTTTTGCTTTCCTCTCAGCCAGCTACAGCAAATAACTCAAGCCGCTCTTGTTCCTCCCAGCTCCTGCAAAAGGCCTGGAGTGTTAATGAGCACCCCCAGCTCCAAGATGTGCCCCAGGTTCATTCATTGCAAGGGCCATGTGCTTCCCTGATCTGCCTGAAAGAGTGATCCAGGGGGAGAGCCACGGTCAGATGAGTGACCCACCCACTGTGGCTCTTATAGCCCAGGCTGCTGCACGTGTTGGGGGGTGGCTCCTGAGCATCTGTAGAACCATGCCTGGAGCTGCCCCAGCTGCTCAACAGGCAAGGAGTGGTCGAGAGGAAGCCAGGATAATTCAGCCCCCTGAGCTGTTCTTTGGCTTTAACAGCCTGATCCCAAGTTGGTCAATGGAAAGACTCAGTGGGTTTCAACTCAGGCTCCCAGCTGGAGAATGTGTCCCAGTAAGTGGCTAAGGGGTGTGAGTCACCACTGCCTTTGGTGGATGGAATGAGACTTGCTCAGCTCTGTGGCTATGTCTACACTGGGTAATTTAAGTCGACTTAGTTAAAGTCGACTTA
>ML686014.1:269415-289883 GCA_007922175.1 Pelusios castaneus
GGCTACACTGGCTTAAGTCGACTCTAGGAAGTTGACTTAAGCCTTAGGTCTAATAGAAAGGAGGTTTAATAAAGTCAACTTAATTTTCATTGTCAACTTTATTTTCCTTAAGTCGACTTAAGCAAGCTGCTTAAGTCGACTTAAGAAAACTGTAGTGTAGACGCAGGGTAAATTAAGTTGACTTAAGCAAGCTTAAGTCGACTTAATTTACCAGTGTAGACGCAGCCTGTGTGTCCTAGGCCCTATACTGCTGGCCCACCAATTCTCCATTAGCTCAGGCAGTAGTGGGCCCTGTGCTTACAGCTCAAGAGGACTAATATTCTTGTCCTGTCTTTCCACAAAGTCCTGAGAGGCGAAGTATCAGCCATGAAATACCAAGTGGGGCTACAGCCTCGTTAAACCCTCCGTTGTCGCTTGGGGCAAGGAAGAGAGAGAAGAGATGGAGGGATTGGTCAGGACAGAGGCAGCATGGATGTGTCATGTGGATCGTATCTCTGAGGAAGTCCCGGCTGTGCTGTTAGTCCTCTGGCCTGTCTGCAGAAGATGGCTGGGCCAATGGTTCCATTCCCTGCTCCGCTTCTAGCTCCCCATGTGACTTCATGGTGCCTCAGTTTCCCTAATTGTACAATGGGGATAACAACAGTGTCCCGCTTCCCAGAAGGGATGTGAGGATGAACACATTACAGATTGTGAATTGCTGACACTATAGTGATGGCGGGTGGGTGGAGCTGTACTACGGATGGAGAGAGAGAAACTCTAAAGGCAGGTGTTTGACTAATTGCTTTGCCATTTGGGAATGGGCGGAGTCTGGCTTTCCCTTACTGCTTGGCAAGGAGTTGCGGGGTATTGGGGTCTCTTCTCCTTATGGTGCCCATCTTCTGTGTCTTGGGAGACCCAGCCAAGAGCCATGGGGGAGCATGGATGCTGGACCCCTGATTCTTGGCTGATTTTCCTCCTTCCGGCATTACCCTTTGGGGTCTTGGGGGAGGCTCTGGCATGGTTTACGATGTGGTCACTGAATGGGCCTGTTAATGGGAGCATGGGGAAATGGCCAGTAGGGATACTTCCTCTTTATGGCCGTTATAAGCTTTAATTTCCATTTGAAAGTTGGCCGCTTTCATGGGAGAGCTCATAAAAAGAGCTGGGTGGTGCGGGGTGGGGGGAGGCGGGAAGATGGATGGGTCGCTCGGAGTAGAGGGTCCACTGTAGCCACCAGCTTACAGCAGCCACAGTTCCCCATCAGCAACCCAGGAGTTGTAGGGTAAGGCTTGACAGCTGGGCTGTAATTGGGTGCGACAATCCTGCATAGCGACGCAGTGCCGCATTGGCTGACTCACTCTGCGGTTAGCTCAGGTGGGTCCTATTAGCTCAGGGGTTTTTCAGACTTTTTTCTCAGGATTCAGTTGAAAAAAATCATTTATGCCCGTGACTCAACAGCTACATCTTTGAGCAATGCATTCCAGTCTTTCAGCGGTGGCAGCAGGAGGCGCTGCGACCCAGTCCTGGGTCCCGATCCAAAGTTTGAAAACCACTCTATTACCTTGAACACAGAATGTGAGAGGGCAGCTGGAGCAGAGGGGAAACCATAAACACCAGGAAAGGCGGCGATTCAGGCCTGATCTAGTGTGTCTGGCGGTGGTTGGGTGGGGAGTGAATGAAGCAGGGTGGGAACTTCCACTAAACTTTATTACGAAGGCAATAGCAAAACAGGCCAGAGCTGCCCTCCCATCACTTCCCCCTGCCAATGTGCCCCATTTCGATCTGATGTCACCAGGGAGCCTGGTTCTGTCCCAGGACCTGGAAAGGTGGAGCCTTCAGAAGGGGAACTGAATATCCCAGTTTCATGCCCGGTCGCTCCCTGGGCTTCCCTTCTCCCTATATCCATGTCGAGCAGGAGCATCTGGGTCTGGCAGCAATAACGCCACCGAAACCAATGAGCCCCACCTGGCGGCTCTGGCACCAGTACCAGGACTTGCTCAGCACTGGCAGAAGTCTTGGGGGTTAGGGGAGGAGGTGATGGGCCCCTGCTGGGTGGGGAATGACCCACAGTCCTGACCTTTGGTAATCCGGTCACTGCAGTCCCCAGGATCCGCCCTTAGTAGGGGCATGAGGGCATCTCTGGGGGTGTGTCCAGCCCTCTGTCAGTCAGGGAGTTGGTCGAAGCCAGTTAGTGATGGCTTTGGGGTGGCGGATGCTTGCAGAGCATCCCTTGTGGGTGGAGCAGGACCTTCCCTGGGGCGGTTTGGGTAATGAAAACCAGAGATGCAGGGAGCAGGCACTGGTCCAAGGGTGAAGCCGGAGTTGGGGTCGAAGGGCTAAGCCAAAGCAGAGCCGAGAGGTGAGCCAAAGGGGCCAAAAACCAGACTGGGGCAGGGCTGCAGCCAGAACCGTAGCGAGCGGGCTCTCTGCGCCCAGCTGAGCTCATGGGTTGGCTAGTGGCCGGGCTGGGAGCTGACTGAACAGCCCATTGGACAGGAATGACCGGAGTCGCTACTGACTGGGGCTGGTGGTGCCAGGTTCTCTGTGCCATTAGAAATCCCCTACCCCTCCATACCCACCCTAGCGTGTTAGGTATGACGTTGCCTCTTGACTCAGCCTGTGCCTGATCTAACTGTCCTGTATGTCCTCCACCCTCCAGCATCCATCTGTCTTGGTGACCTGAGGATGACCAGCTCTGAGCAATCCCTGGAAGCCTGCAACAGTGCCCCCTGCAGGGCCTGGGCCCAGAAACGCCGCTGCATGTCAGCTGTGGAGCAGGGCTGCTGCCCTGATGGTGACCCAGACTGGGAGATGGAAGAGGAGGAGAAGGATGAAGGCCACTTCCTGGGCGTGCCACTGCGCAGGTCATGCATGTTGAGGACTTCCATTCACGCACAGGATTCCTTCCGGCGCCACAGCTGGGAGCCGGGCAAGCATTTGCAGAGCAATCTGGACTATGACCACCTGAGGTACCGAGCCAGACTCACGGCAATCCCCTCTCCTTGCCCTGGCCTGGATATCTAGATCACCCCACCCCGCTAAGCCACCTTGGCACCAGACTCAGAGCCTAAGAAATGTGGTGCTGCTTCACATTAATGGTGATGGGGGGGCGTTAATCCCTGGAACTTGCTGCTGCAGGATTCTGGGGCTGGGGATATCTAGCGGCTGGGGTGAGTTACTGGTGGAGATGCAGAATGTTATTTGGGCAGTGGGATGGCAGTTGGGTCTTGCTTCTGAAGGGCATTTTTGGGGCAGGTGATTAACTTATTGCCTCAGGGCTGTGGGACGTACTTAGGGGGATGTTCACCTGGGGAATCACCTGCCACAAGGCCACGCAAAGCTTGGCAAGACGTCTGAAAGGCTCAAGCTGTGTGAATCACAGCCCATGATGCCAGCTGGGATAAAATCCCCAGTCCCCAGGCTTCAGTGAAAATCACAGCCCCTCTCTGTGCCTCAGTTTTCCCAGCTGTGAAATGATGCTGACCCCCTTTGTAAAGTGCTACTGCTCTAGCTCTGTGCAGCACCTAGCACAATGGGCCCCAGTCCGTGGCTGGGTTTCCAATAGAAAGAATAATAATGGGCCATGGCTCTGCCCTGCTGGGGCCTCTCTCCTTCTTACCTTTCCTAGTTTCTGTGCATTAATGACTTGCCCCTTCTTATTTGATGCCTCTAGCTCTATTGCACTGTCTTCCCTATGGACCGACCTCCGTGGAGCAGCCTCAGATGGGGGTGGGAAGATGAGCTCTTCACTGGGGACAGGTCACAGCTCTGTCTCGTTTGTTTTTTCTGATCTTGGCTGCCTTTGTCTGGTGGTTTTCATTCCCTCTTATCACCCGCCGGCAGCAGGCCCTGGGATTGACGTCGGTGACAAAGTGTTGCTGTGGCAGCTGGCCCGGCTTGAACAGATGCACTGGGTTTCATCCTGTTGAAGCCAATGAGCTAACCTGCAGTGTTGTCCTACTGCTTTGTCTAGGAGCCAAGCTGGGTCAGGGCTTGATTTGGAGACCGAGGTGTCCCAAGGGCATCTAGGTTGAGAATTTGAACAGGCTGGCACCTGAGCCGTTGTTACCCTGGGATATGCAGGACAGGCCTTTCTAGTAGAGCGAGGGAAGTACTGATGTCACGGCGCAGGTGAGACCTCCTTGGGCATCCCCGGTGCTGTTCAGGTCAACAGGTTTGGGAGAGATGAATTTAGACGGGGATGAGGGAAGAGGATGGGATGGGCGAGCCAATCGTATGGTCTCTGGCTTGTTTCACATGGGGCAGGGAGGGGATTGGATGGCTCTTTGTAAAGACCTTGGGAAGAACCCCCACCTTGGGAGGTGGGAAGAGTTAAAGGACAATGGATGGCACAGCCACAATGGGGATAAAATGGCCATGAGTGAATTTCGCCTGGGGAACGGAGAGGCTTTCGGAGAAGGGAGGATCTGGGACAGTCTCCCAGTAACAGAGGCAACAGCCTAGCTGGCTTGAGGCTATGGCTTGATCCCTCTCCAGCTGTGTCCCTGGCTGTCACAAAGTAGGCAGATGGCTCCCCCTTTTGGTAGCATGAGGCAATAGCTCTCGCAGCAAGCCCACCTGTTCGTGTCAGGGACAGAGGCCTTAGTGTTGCTGAGACCTGGGGACCGCCCTTGTGCCACAGTATTTCAGCTCCCCGATAAAGTCACAGCAAGATCCAAGGTCTGGAGCAGAAGCCGTGTCCCCTGCTTGTATGATGGGGGTGCTGACCCCTCTGATCTCACGCTGCTGCTGCACCCACACCATGATCTCTAGGTGTGTCCTGTTAAAGGGAGGATTCCTGCACTCGGAGTGGTGCCTTGGCGCATTTTATTCTCTCTCTCTGTCTCCAGCCGAGAGCGGCCAGCTCAGGCTGAGTGGCTTTTTTTTGTAGGCAGCTCTGAAATAACCAGCCACAAACCACCAGCACACTTCTGCAAAAGCGTGGTGGAGCCCAGACCAGGAAGTCGCACTCTGAGATCCAGAGACTGAGTCTAGAGACGCACCAGTGTTTGGGCAGTGGTTGGGGGAGAAAGGGGAGATCGTGGCAGGGGGTGAGGGAGGGGCTCATCCAGGCGGCATGTTCAGCAGGCTGTGGTGAGTAGGCTGTGCTCTGTGGGAGCGATTTCTATGTCCATTTTGCTAGTGGCCTCCAAGCTAAGAGTGGCTTGTGGAGGGGGCTTGTAGGTCAGCCAAACAAGCTGGGCATTGGAGATTTGGGCTGTGTCCCATCCCCTGCCTCCCTCGGTTACTATAAGGCTCCAACACAGTTTTCAAAACTGACGTTAGGATTCACCTTTCCCACTCTGAGAGCTGTGGGGAGGGGCCTGGGGCATTTGAGACCCTTATTGGGAAGGGGTGCCCCTCCTTTGCCCTAAGGATGATCAGACAGGTGCCCATATAAAGCCCTGAATATCGGGACTGTGCCTATAAAATCGGGCCATCTGGTCACCCTACTTGCCTCTTCACAGGTCAGGGAAGTGTAGCACAATCCAAGACCTGACAAAGTGGGTTTTCCTTCTGAACCCAGCAGCAAGAGTCACACCTCCCACTGTGCTGGTGTGAAATATCTACTATATCCAGTGACTAACTCTCGCCACCCCTGCGAGGTCAGCACTGTGTCATCCTCCCCCGTGGGCAAAAGGGGGAAACTGAGTCACGGATTGAGGATGTGACCTGCACTGGAGCTTAGTGCTCTGAGCTCAGGCCCTGCCTTGGGTCACAGGGAGGGGTCGCTGTTGGAATCAGGGTGGGAGCAGCTCATAACTATAGCAATAGCTCAGTCATAGGTTGGTGGCCTATTGCTGGAGTGGGTGGGTGAGGTCTTGAGGCCTGCATTTTGCAGGAGGTCAGACTAGTTGATCGTACTGGTCCCTTCTGACCTTAAAGTCTATGAGTCTGAGTCTATGAGCAGCGGCTCCCAGTGCTGATCTCGGTGCTGGAGTGCACGCGTGGCATCCTCTGCAATGGTGGAGGGCGTGAAATGGTCCCGGGGTGTGTTGGTTGGGGGCTGGGTGGGGGTAAGTGGGTTTACAATCAGAGTTCTCAGCCAGGCTTTCCCCTTCTGTTTCAGTGTTAGTCTGAAAGGCCTGGCGCCTGAGGAGATTGATTGCACTGTAAGGCAGCAGGGTGGCCTCTCCAGACACCACAGGGATCCCCGCCGGGCCCCCATCATCCACAGCAATGATGAGTTGGAGTCTATGCTTTCACAGGAGGAGGATCTGGAGCTGGCTCAGGTAGGGGATGAACCTCCCAATCCTCCCTTGACCCCAGGGGACTTGCCCAATAGGGGTGCAGGGCAAAATCCTGAAAGGCGTAGAGAGTCCTCAGCTCCCACTGGCTTTAGTGAGAGTGCTCTGCACCTCCCAGAATTTCCCCTCCATCCCACTGGCTTACACCTGTGTTTGCTGCAATCATGTGTCTAGCTCTCATGCTTCAGGGCCTTGTCCCCAGCTGGCATAGATCAGGAAGGAAGGATTTTTCTCCTTGTGCATCACTGCACACCTGTGTATTCCGGCAGTTGCGTCCCCTGGGGGAAGCTGCCTTTCTTGGAAGCATCCGAAACTGGCTGTCAGAGGCAGGGATGCTGGCCTAGGTGGACAAATCCGGTCGCTGGGCCATCTCATTTCCTGGTTGCCTCCCAGCAATACCGTCTGGGAGGGCAGGAGCTGGAAGCTCATCAGTGGCCTACACCAGCTAGGCAACCCCTCCATCTCTGCCTAATGCTCCCTGCTCCAGTGCCCACTGGTTTCACTCTGACTTTGCATCTCCCTTTGTCAGCCCACGGTGGGAGGAGGAAGGCAGAATAGTTCCCGTTCTGGGGCACGTTCTCCTCGACAAGAGATTTTCTCTTTGGGGGCAGGGAAGCAGCTGCAGCAGGCGAAGCGTCATGGAGTACAAGTGAAATGCAGCCAGCTGCTTGTACATTCATTCCTAGATTGTAAAATCAGCACATTTGTGGCAAGGGGGTGGGGGGATGACTTGGGTATGTTTCTCCCCCCACCCACATGCTGGGAGAAGGGCAGATGAATGGGATGCTGAAAGGGGCCCGAGTGGCTGTTGCAGGGCCTGGGACAAGGTGGCCACTGCCCCAGTGGGTCAGATGCCCTGGCCCAGCCTGATATATCCTTCCAGGCTCTCCCAGGCCTGGGGGACAGGACAGGGCAAGGCGGCGGAGGGGGGGGGGAGCGGGGAGGGGGGGCTTCAGGAGAGAAGCAACTGCATTTTAGTGGTGGGTGATCCACAGAGTTGCCCAAGCAAGATGGGCTACAGAGACAAGATTCTTCGCGCGCACACGCGCTGTGGGAAGCTGTGAGCACGTAGCTGTGTTTCTGAGCAGTTGCCTCAGTCCTCCTGATGCAGGAGGGACGGCTGTACCTCTGTGCTGCACAGCCTGATCATCTCTGCACTTGTCCCCAGGAAGATGCCTCAAGGCTGCAGGCATATCAGATCGGGAAGAGCCCCACTTCCAGCATCCTCTCCAAGTCCGTTTCCATGGGCGGCATCGACTGCTACCTGGATACAGATGGTGAGTAGGGAAGGTCCCTCTGCATCTTGATCTGGCTTCTCCTGCTCCAGCCTGGGAGGCAATCACAAGTGCTGGCAAGGGGATGGCCAGAGGTGCTCCCGGTGTGAGAGTTCCCACCTCCTCATCTCGTTACACTCAAAGGTTTCCTCCCCACCAGGCACGAATTCAGCAATGCTGGCTACTGTCCGCCAGGGAGAGAGCTGAGACCAGAGGAAATTCTCAGGAGCAGAACTGCTCCAGGGCAGGGGTCGGCAACCCAAAAAATAAAAAGAGCCATTTAAAAAAATGCCTTCAATGACCAAGTGTTTTGAGAGCTGCAATGGTGTGGCCTCCTGGTGGGGGGCTGGGCCAGGGCATTGCTGCAGGGAACCCCTGATGAGGAGTGGGGGGAGCCTGGAGCCTGGTGCAGGGCACCCACAGAGTACCCAGGTGGCGGTGGGGAGCCCGGAGTGGGCCTCCCACAGTGGCGGCGGGGCCTGGAGCCCAGAGCTGCAGGGGGGCAGCCAAAGAGCCTCTCTGGAGCCGCAGGTTGCAGACCCCTGCTCCAGGGTATTTGGCTGGATGGATTTCCTTCCCGGCTTAGCCTCACTCTAGGGGGCAGGGCTGGGAAAGGGTGTGTGTGCATGTCTGTCTCTGCAGTCCCAAGACAAACCCCTCCCTGCTCTGCATCCCAGCAGGGCTTCCTTTCATAGCCCCATGCAGCCCTAGCTGCGGTCTCCTCCGACAAGGAGGAGAGGACCTGGGCCATCTTGTCACCAGCAGGAGTGGCTGAGTGAAGCGATCCTGCTGGGAAACAAGGCCCAAGCAGGGCGATGAGGGACACATCAGCCTTTCGCTGGTGCCCTGCGAAGGGAGTGAGTTCTTTCTAGGATGAGAGAGAGTTTCCCCTAGGAGAAGCTCCTGCTGCATTTCGTGCATTGAGGCTGGGTGTTCTCCCCGCCAGGCTGAAGGTTCAGTAGAAGGAGGTGTGCATGTGAGGAAACCAGCAGACTCCTGCGCCTGTAACCTCCACCCTGTGACCCGCCCCTTCCTAGCCCACCTCCAAGCCAGAGACAACAGTGCGGTTTCTGTGAGTGCAGAGTGATGGTCTCTTGGTTTCACTCGGGTGAATCCCCTCACTGTGGCAGGCAGCCGTCTGTAACAAGCCATCTACTCTGCTGCCTCTTCCTCCGAAATAAATTAAACGCCCCAAACTTTAGCCTCGATGTGAGGTTGCCCGGTGGCTCTCGGGGACCTTTCCAGCATGTGGAGAGGGGCTAAAACTTCAACTGCCAATTTGCATCCCAGGTGGAACAAAAGGTATCCGAGCTGGGTAGTTTTGTAAAATGCTAATTACTGGCGGCTGTGACTTAGGAGGCCTTTGTTCAATTGGCCCCAGAGCTGGACCCACTAACCATACTCTTCCTGCGTCCCCCACACCTCCATCCTAAGTGATATTCTGATTGGCTTGAAATGTACTGTAAGGGAAGCGATTTCAGTGCATTTGGAATAGTTGATCTTTAGACAGAAAGCAACGCTCAACCTTCCCTGGAGTTGGAGCTCTGTTAGAACACGCCTCTCTTCTCCTGTCCTATCCCTTAGCCTCGCGACATTGCTAGAAAGATGCAGGGTAGGGTGGATTGTTATCACAGCGCTTTATTTAGTGTAGCCCATGGGGACGAGGCTCGCATGGGGTTCTCTTCGTTAGCCTCTGGGCAATGTCTTCCTAACGTTGTCTTGTGTTTGCCTTTGCAGACGTCTCGCTCTTCGCTTCTGCAGTGGACCTCCCCAATGGGTAAGAAGGTATTTGCTAATCGTAAAGCTGTGCCCATGTGCAAGGAGCTGTATGGTAGAGGGGGCAGTACTTGGAGAAGGAGGCTGGGGCTTACGTTTAAGACAGTGGTGTTGGGCTCAGGAGGGTTGGATTCTCTTCCTGGCACTGATATAGACTCCTTGTATGACCTTGAGCAAGTCATCACCCTGCTCTGTGCCGCCATTTCCCCACCTGTAAAGTAGGGATAATGCTACTAGCCTCTTCTGGTGAAGCCCTTTGAGATCTGCTCATGAGAGGAGCTTCATCACAGGTGGGTATATTATTACATTCCTTTGTTTGCTTTATCTACTTAGCTTGCAAGTTTCTCAGGACTGGGACTATCTCTCACCAAGTCTGTGTACAGCACCTAGCACAATGGGTTCCTGATCTCGGCAGCAGCTTCTTGGTTGTTGCTGTGACACAAATAATAACAAGCAGTTATTATAATATAATATATTTATGCTATAATAACAGCACCCAAGAGTTGACAGGCTAAGGCCTGGGCCCAGATCCACACACTAACGTCCAAGGACTCATGTTAATCCAGTACAATGTGGAGCAGGTTTCATTCACACTGTACTTGGAATGGGCTGAGAACCCGAATGGAGAAGGCCAGGATTCCTAGCACCTTGCTGTTGGTGAACTGGTGGCTTAAGAATCATGAATCAGGTCCCCCTCCATCCCCAAAACCATGAGACTGTTTTAAAAATCATGAGACTTTAAAAAGAAAAAAAGCAGTAAGTTTAGGATTCTTTTTATTTGCCTTCTGGTTTTAGAGCTGTTGGGATTCATGTTTTTCAAACTTCTGTTTGCAACCATGAGAGCTAGAAACTTGCTTTAAAAAAAAAAAAAGCTGATATTTTCTTCTTAATCCTGTGACTCCAGGAGCAGGGGATTTAAGAAAAGATGGCAAGTATCATGAAATTCATTATGCAAATCACACTGCAATAGTGGAAAAGTTTCCCTTGTGCAGACAGAATCATAGAAGCAGATGACAAGCTGGTGAGAGCTGTTTAATGCTGAAGGTTTCCTTGTGTAAAAGAGCTAGTGGGAAATGCACCAGGGGTGTGGAGGTTCCTGATTTCAGTGGACGTTAGTGTGTGGATCTGGGCCCAGTCACTTCCAGTAGCAAATTCCGCTGAGAGGGAGTTCTGGATGACGGACGATTTAACGTGCCTGTGTGTCTCTTTAAGTTGTCAATTTCATCCTCTGGGGCTGGCTCCTTTTCAAACCTCTTTCCCAGGCACATCCGGCTGCTGTGTCCCAGCCCTTGCATGTCATGATTCTTGCTGGCTTGTGAAGTGCGACTGATGCAAACCCTGAGTAACTCATCTGAGTCAGGCAGACTGAGTCCCTTGGCTGCCGAGCTCAGGCATGTAAAGCTGTGTTAATCTGGCTCGCAGCCTGGGGTTTGCTAGGTCGCTTGGTGCGCTGGCCAAAGCCACCTGAAGAGGAATGGGAAAGAGTAGGTTCAATTCCCCACTCAGCCCCAGGCTCCCCTGGCAGCTAGTGGAACTCTGCAACACTGAGCCCCCTTCTGACTACCCCTCCCCTGATTAACAGAGCTATCTCCGGTACCCAGGCTCCCCTGTGGCTAAGTCCATTAGGGTGAGCATCCAAGGCTGGCCCTGGACCAGCTGACTCAGGCTGTTTAATTGTGGTGTAGACAGGCTGCAGACCAAGCTCTGGGACCTTCTCACTTCGCAGGGTCCTAGAGGTCCCAGGCTCCAGCCTCAGCCACAATTTTGAAGAACTGTCTCAACAGCTGTGCAGATGTCTCCAAAGGCTTGGGCCTGGCCTCTCCTGCGACTGACCAGCCACCTCCCACTACTCCCAGGGGGTTTGATCAAGTGATTATAAAAGCCAGCAAGTAGTTCTGCTGAGGGAAGCAGGGGGGTTTGGTGCCATGGAGCGGAGGATGAATTCTGTCCTGTTGGGGTGTCATCCAGTGAGTCAGTGGTCTGGAGAATCAAACTGTGCCCGGAAGGGAGAGTCTGGGTGTGGGGCATCAGCCCTTCCTGGGCTGGGGTACACAGGTCAGTAGCTGATCTGTTGGTTCAATTCCCTCCTCTACGACAAGTGCCTGGTGTGTCCCTGGGTAGATCACTTCAGCCCAGATCCTCAAAGGTATCGATATGTCTTAACCAAAAAGGAGTCCTGTGGCACTTGTAAAGTCCAACACATTTATTTATCACATGAACTTTGTGGGCACAATCTCACTTCATCAGATGCATGAAATGGAAAATGTGGCATGTTAGCTGTGTATATACGTACAGAGGAGGGTGGGTCACAAGGTCAATTCACACAGAGCTAGAGGGATAGATTGCTAGCCTATCTCAGCAAAGTAAACAGCTTGTTTTGATTCAAACCGTGTGGAAGAGGAAAGCAAAATCTAACAAGGGTAATAGAGAGGAAATCACCTTTATTAATGAGTTAGCCATTCAAGATCTCTATTCAAACCTAGTGTGAAGGTATCTAGTTTGCATATGAAGCAGTTCCATGTTGTAATCTGTATTTTACTGAAGCACTGTAACCAGCACCTTTTTTACAGAGTGTCCAGGTATACTGAAATATTCCCCTGCTGGTTTTTGAATGTTACCATTCTTGATATCTGATTTGTGTCCATTTATTCTTTTGTGAAGAGACAGTCCAGTTTAGCCAATGTATGTAGCAGAGGGGCACTGTTGGCACATGGTGGCATATATCTCATTGGAGGATGAGCAGGTGAATGAGCCCCTGATGGAGTGACTAGCTTGCTTAGGTCCTGTGAGTAGATATGTGGCCAGAGTTGGCTTAGTGTTCCTGTTGTATGGTGTGTAGCTGCTGGTGAGAATTTATTTCAGGTTGGGGGACTGCCTGTAAACGAGGATGGGCCTACCTCCCAAGGCTAAACATCGACATAAATTGGGAGCCTAAATATCTCTTAGGATTTCAGCCTGCTTGCGTCTCCGTCCCCCTGTGTCTGAGAGAGATAACAGCATCTCCTGCCTCATAGAGGTGCTAAGAGGATAAATGTTGGAACCGCCCCCCCCCCCCCACTCCTGCCCCAGTAACGGGGCCGGAGAAGATTCCATCAAGAAGAATAGCACCAACCTAGCTAGCGATACAGAAGAGGTTTGAATACCACTCTTGGTGGGCGAAGGAACTGAGCATGGGAACAGAGGCATTCCTGCTGGGAAAATTCTTAGTGATGCTCCAAGCTGTGGGGAAGCTAACATTCCATTGCCCTCCTGTTGAGAATAACCCCAGGAAAGAGGGGAGGATTGTGCTGCTGACGGGGCAGGATCGGGGCTTAGTTCATTCACAGGTTGGCCCAGGCCTTGAGTCAGCTGTGGCTACCTGACCCGCTGTCTTTTCACAGGCTTCATTCACAGTTATGCCTTGGACAAAGCTTCCCCAGGGAGGGCGGCCTAGAATCTGCATATACTGCAGGTCTCTGCTTCTGGCAGATAGATGGCAAGGGAAGGGTCTGAGATTCTTGGTAGGGTTGGCACCAGACTGGTAAAGAGTGAAGATGCACCGACTGAAAATCCCACTAAGCATCAAAATGCCTTCACAGCTCTGATCAGGTGTGTCTGCCACAGTTCTCTGCCTTAGCATAGCAGTGTGCCACCTGTGGCTGCTTTACTGTGAGCCTTGTGCTATTTAATGGGGGGTTCTTAAAGCTTTAGCTCCTGGAGTCGTGATGGGAGACCCTCCACTTTCTTTTTCTTTTTTCTTTTTTAATATAAGATTCTAGCTCTCTGGAAAAGTTTGGAAACCCAAGTTCTGAATGCTCAAAATGCAGAAAGCAATCAAAGAAATAAAAACAACCCTTCATTTGTTATTCTTCAAAATTTCAGGAGTTTTAAAATAAATTTTGCGGATTTTCTTTTGTGATGGTTTTTTTTTGAGGGGGTGGGAAGGGGCCTGGCTCATTATTTTTGAATGCTTTGGGGTGTCAGTACTGCTGTTAGATCTATAGAATGGATGACTATAGCCGACTGGTTAGTAGAATTGTTCAGAAATGTATTTTATATTTATAAGCTGATGAAAATTAGAGGGGGGGTGTTGACATTTTTTGCAACTGTTTCAAGTTTTCATTTAAACAAAAATCTATCCTTTTTCTAGCTTTGTGGGGGGTCTGTGTATTTTTCTTTTCAAACAAAAAAAAATCTGGATGAAATTTGTTTTTTTGAAGTTTCTGTTCTGTCAGGGAAAATGTAGACAAACGTTAGTCAGCTGGGCCCATTCCCTGTTATTTAGATAGCGTTGTTCATCCCCTCACTATGCCATTATCCAGTGTTTCCTACTGATTAAAGTCATAGACTCTAAGGTCAGAAGGGACCCATATGATCTTCAGTTCTGACCTCCTGCCCAATGCAGGCCACAGAACCTCACCCGCCCACTTGTGTAATAGACACCTTACCTAAGACTGAGTTAGAGCCCAAGACTGGATCCTGCACAGACAAGAAGGCAGGAGGAGATCTGTTGTGTCTTTAACCTACATCTCTGTTCTCTCTTTTGCTACATACTGGGTGACCTTGGCCATGTGGCCTCCCCATTCTGTGCCTCAGTTTCCCTGACTGTAATAGAGAGATGATGATGTTCCCAGCCAGACTATTCACAGGCCGTGTCCCCTCAATGGGCCCCACTTTTTGAACACAGGGTGGTTGCATTCATTTTCAGGCATCAGAAATACCTCCCTGAAAGGGCTTTCTGTGACTAGGTTCTAACTGCTGGAAAACAGCACAGAGTATGAAAACAAGTGTATCTAGTTCAGAGCTTGCAGAACTGGGAATGGGACCCTGGCCTCCTGACTCCCACTCCCTGCCCTTCTGATGCTAGATCCAGCTCCTCTCCCAGAGCTATACACTAGACCCCATGTCCTGCAACTCTGACCATTAGACTTCACTCTCAGGGCTAGGAATACAGATCCTGGATTTGTTATTCCCTTGCTCTGACCACTGGACCCAACCATCTCCCTGAGCGTCGCCCTAGCTGCCTGTCACACACTGCCCTCCATTGTTTGTGTCTGTGTCAGGCGGGGACAGCCAGAGATGAGGGATCTGTCACTGGAGCTGGTGGGAGGAGATGAAAGAAGCCGTGAGCTGACAGGGGTTCCTCACACAGGAGCAGAGAGCAGCTTCCATATTACAGCAGACTTGAAAAGGAAAAAAAAGGGGTTCATTCTGGCCAGGCCTTGTGAAAAATCAGAGGTTAGATCCTGCTGGCTTGGGCTGAAACCCCAGGGAAACAGTAAAAACTCCACCTGGGTAAAGATAGAGCGAGAAGGTCAGAGTTTGGATCCATGTGAGTTAAATAAATATGTGCCCCTGCGCTGCTCAGCTAGAACAGTCAGCGTTTGGGACAGGAAGTGACAATGGAGGCAATATCCAATTGGGGAAGGTATCTGGAATGTAGCCATCAGAATTGGACTTTACCTCTGTGTTCACTTTCCCTCTTCCAGCTGTTTACTCACTTCTCCTGGGCTTGAGTGGGGCTAGTCAGTTTCATTTGTCCTTAAGCCATTTTCACCTCTAGGCTTCCCTGGCCAGCACCTGCTTGTAATGTCTGGGTGGCAAACAATCATGGGGCAAGATGGAGAAGAACAATGACTCTTGTAGCAAAGGCCGTTGAATAGGAGTCAGGAGGCTTGTGTTGAAGCCTCGTCTCACTGTGCTTCCTTGGGGAAGTCACGTAGGGCCCAAACCCCACTGATTTCAAGAGAGTTAGGTGCCTCAATCTGAGTATTTGTCTGAGTTCCCCTCTCTGTTAAACAGGGGAAATCATTCTTCTCTTGTCTCGTCAGTGTGAAAATTTCCATGGTCTCTTAGGCCTTTTCTACACACAAAATCTTGTGCCACGTCACCCACGCCAGTATTGCTAAAGCCATGCGGTCCCCTTACTGAGTATGCTGTTATAGCAATATAAAAGTGCTTTATACCAAAATAGCTTATTCCTCTACTGGCTTGTGCTGATTGACAGGTGGGGGATGCGGTGTGATGATATGAAATAGTTAAATTGGCACAAAAGCTGTGTTGACACTCCCTTACTAAGTGTATAACAAACAAGGAGTCCTGTGGCACTTTTAAAGACTAACAAATTTATTTATTGCATGAGCTTTCGTGGGAGAAAATCCCACTGCGTCAGATGCTTTGAAGATAGGGAACTTAGTGCCACCGGACTCCTTGTTTGTTTTGCTGAACTAGACTAACACGGCTCTCCCTTTGGAACTTCCTACGTGTATGTAAAAGAACGCACTATATCTTGATTTTAGTAAAACTTTTGGGGCAGCCCCCCCTGACATTCTCATAAGAAAACTGGGGAAAGGTGGGAGGGGTTGTGATTATTTTTTGAGGATAGGACAAAATTAGAGAGTCGGTCTTAAACCAACAACAGGAAAGTCAATAGAGACCGGTGCAAAGTACTACTTTTAGGAAGGAAAAATCAAATGTACAGCTACGACATGGCGGATACCTGGCAAGGTTGCAGTACTGCTGAAAAGGATCTGTGGGTGGTTAGTGGGTTACACGTTGAATGCAAGTCAACAGTGTGATGCCGTTGCAAAGAAGGCTAACGTCATCCTGGGGTGTATTAACAGGAGTGGCGTGTGTAAGAGATGAGAGGTAATTGTCATGGTTTACTGAGCACCGGTTGGGCCTCGGCTGGACTACTGCATCCAGTTCTAGGCATTGCGCCTTAGGAAAGATGTGGACAAACTGGAGAGAGTCTAGAGGAGAGCAAAAAAAAAAAAAGATTCAGAAAAATCTCACTAATGAGGAAAGGTTAAAAAAGTTTAGTCTTGAGAAGAGAAAACTGGCAGGGATAAGAGGAGTGGCTGGAAACTGCCTTCAGATATGTTAAGGGCTGTTAAAAAGAGGACAGCCATCAATTGTTTTTTGTGTCCACTAAGTAAAGGACTTAATCTTTAGCAAAGGAGATTTGGGTTAGCTATTAGGAAAAGCTTTCTAACTCTAAGGATAGCTAAACTCTGGAACAGGCTTCCAAGGGAGGTTGTGGAATCCGCATCATTGGAGGTTTTAAGGACAGGGATGTCAGGGATGGTTGAGGTTTATTTGGTTGTCCCCAGCACAGGGGGCTGGACTTGATAACCCTCAAGGTCCCTTCCAGGCCTACTGTGCTATGCTTCTGTGTACAGCTCCTAGCACAATAGGACCTTGATCTGGGTTGAAACCTCTAGGTTAGTGTAATCTTCTTTGAGGCAGAGATGATCTTTTCGTGCTGTATCTGTACAAAGCTGAGCACAATGCGGTCCGGATCTGTGACTGGGACTTCTAGGTGCTAACAATACTACTATTAAAGCATCGATGCTACTGTCATACAAACAGTTTATAATAAATAATCTTGGCTAAATCTTGAGACATCAGAGATGGGTTTTTTTGATGGGATCTCTCATACTGCTGCATCACTAGGTTTCTAAAGGTTTTCATAACCCAGCCTAATGCTGACTTGGTCATTAACCTTTTGAGATCACTCGCCCATCATTGCATTGCTATGGAAACACAGCATGATTCCAGCACAGGATCAGGGGCCTGGGCTGGGAAAGGAGCATTAAAGCCTCAGATCATTGGAGACACTGGCATGATTAATCATGGGCGGGAGGGGGCAAGTGAAGGGTGATTAGGTTCATGGGTTCAGCTGATTTCTCCGGAAGCTTCCCTCCAAAACTAGATCTACACTTTAAGATTTTGCCAGCCTAGGAGTTAGGGGGGGTGATCTTTTTATGACCCAGCTGTGTTGCAAAAATCCTAGCGTAGACTCAACTCTTCTGCCTAAAAAGGGCTATGCTGCTATTGCTGATTCTTCCCACTCAGCGAATTGGGACAGGCAATACCAGTGAAGTCTTCATTTGCCAGTATAAAGGCATCCACACCAGGAGGGTCCTGCTAATATAGATATGTTGGGAAAGCTTTTAAATGCAGACAAGTCTAAAACTAGCTGGGCCATAGTGGGTAGGAGCAACCATGGTGCCTGGAGGAGGGACCCTGGAAATTCTGAGCGCTGACGCCTGGCTCCTGACCCAGGAAAAGGTCAGGGAAGACTTGGGGTCTGTGGACCATAGGGGTGTGAAATTCAGCCTTGTTAATCCTGACTCCCAGAGCTGGAGACTTTCAGAAAAACCCAACCTGATGCCGTGAGAGTCAGTGGTGCTGAATTGCCCTCCAAAGACAAGCTCACGCTGTGTGTACTGGCCTCATTTTGTTCCCTTCCCTACATCGATCCCCGCTCAGTAATTGCAGCCAGAGGTGGGGATGACCACTCCCCCGCATTCGATGCCGGGCTTTCAGCTGCCATTTATCCCTGCCATTGCCATTTGAACGTATTCCTCTTTCTACCAGCAGGTGCACCACTCACATCTAAGCGTGTGGGATAGAAGCTCTTTGCAGCCGCACAGTTGTGTTCATTGACCTCTCCCTAATGGGTCTGCCTTGCTCCTAATTCACCACCATCAATTATCACTAACGATCATTCCCCACCCCGCTTTGCGAACAGAGAGGCCCTTGTGTGTGCTGCCCGCGCCTGCGAGCCTGGCACTGTTATTCAGGGGTGATGCAGCAGTGAAAAGTGCTGGGTCGTGGTGCTGGCCTTTAGCTACAGGTGGTGATAGGTCAAGCCCTTGCCAGTCTTGCTGTTCCCGCTATCAATGGTACAGTGATGCCATCGTTGAAGGGCAGGAATGCAGTTCCTTTGGCTAAGAGCATAGGGGAGTACCCCTTCTTCTCCCGAGGGGGGTAAGCAGTTCCCTATCTTGTAAGCAGCACCTCTGTCCTTCTCTCCCCTTGAATGCCCCCTTTCCTTGGCTGGTGCAATCAGAGCTCCCTCTTACCATCTACTTTAATGCCAGGGAAAGCGCTGGAAGGCCCCTGCACAAACAGGGCCTTGTCACTCCAGGTGCTGGCTGTACCTGTAGCAAAATGCTGCCTGCCCTGAAGTCAGGAACTCCTCCATGGACAAGGGGAGATCACTCCCTGTGGACGTGGATCCTGGTCCTGCTGTGGACTGAGACCCTCCAACTCCTTTCACATCTGTCCCCAAACAGGGACGACCGTACTTCGTGCGCTGCTGGCACGGCATGAGGAGGCTGTAGCTGGAGAGGCAGCTAGAATCTGCCTTTATAATCTCACATCTCTGCTCTGGGCTTCAGCCTGGTATCTGACTGTGACCCTCTGGCCCTCCCCACCCTGCCAGGCTGCAAACATGCAGTTCTCGCTCTCCCCAACCTGCCCGGCTCTGCTGAAAGGATTACTTTTGCCGTATTGCGTGGTGCTGATCTCCATCCATCCCCTGTCACAGCCCATTCCCATCTTCATTAGGAGGAGCTGGCCAGCCGAGGGTTTTGTTATTTCAGGGCTGGGATTACCGGCAGTGCCTTTCCCCCGGCTTTGATAAAGGCCATTCTCTCACTGGCTGCCTGCAGGGCGCTGGGCTAGACCGTTTGTTGGGCAGTGAACCGCCAGTGGTCCCCTGGCCTAGATCTACGTCCTTTTCACTCCCTGGATGGCCCCTTTGCTCCTTTCTTCTTGATCTTCCCTTCCCTTTAGTCAGCCTGGAGAAGAGCCTGTCCCAGGCGAGTGGGGTATGCTTTATTGCCTGCGTCTCTTGGCTTTGAAAGTGTGTGTGTGTGTGTGTGTGTGTGTGTGTGTGTGAGCGTGTGAGAGAGAGAGATGACTCTTCCTGTGACCTTGGCACTAAGATTTGGCATTTTGGTGGTGTGGTGGGGAGCCCTGACTTTGGCTGGAACAGAGAGAGCGGTGAGAGTGAAATCCTTCTAGCCACTGCATTGCAGGTGCACATAGGAGCCTCGATCACAGCCCAGGACCTCTATTGCACTTGGGGGGCGGGGCTGCATGGACGGTAGGAGAAACACTCACGACCCGAAATAGCTGGCAAACTAACTAGCCCTCTGTCCCCTTTATCTCACCTTTGTAGCTAGCAAACTCCTACGGGGAGATGAGCAGTGACATGGCCAAGGGCATCTAATAGCCTGGTGTCAGCGCTGGGATTAGAACGCACATAGTCTGAGTCCCTTAGCCATGAGTCTAACCTTCCTCTTCTGCTACAGCGGGTAGGTTTCTACCCTGATTCCTGCACCAAGCCCAGTAACTAGTGGCTGACCTGAAGCCGGTCTCTTAGAACAGTGGTTTTCAAACTTAGGGTCAGGAGCCAGTACTGGGTTGCAGACCCTCAGGCACTGGGTCGCGGCACCGCCAAAAAACTGGAATGCACGGCTCAAAGATGTAATTGTTGGGTCACGGGCATAAATATTATTTTCAGCTGGGTCCCGAGGAAAAAAGTTTAAAAACCACTCTCTTAGAAAGATGGGGTGATTGGCAGAAGGAGGAGGATGGGAGGAATTTACCTGTTGTTCTCCCCCACCCAATCCATTTTCCCCCATTTGGGTTGATTGGTGCAGACGTTTTCATGACCTACCTCTCTGGATTGCGTGCTCTTTTGTCTTTGGGTTTCAAGCTGTTGCCCATCACTGTAGTACCTGAGCTCAGGGCTGTGGGGCTCCCCCACCCCTCTGCCTCGTGCAAAGAGGATGAGGCTACAAACCAAGTTGCCCAGCCCATGCGACATCTAACGCTTTATAAGCTAACAGAGAGCTCTGTGTGCCTTCCCCCAACCACCCCTCCCTATTTCCTGACTTTTTTTTAACAACGAGTAAACAGGGGGATTGTTTGCCTTTAGCGCCAGTGGGGTTTTATTTTTTTTTCCTCCTTCCCCTGCAGCTTTAGTGCTGGGAGCTGTGGACAACTGGACACCACCGAGGAGGCGGGAGAGCAAGAGAACCAGCTCCGGGAGGGCAGCCCTCTTCTAGAACGAACCCTGGGCTTCTTCAAGAAGATGACGGGCAAGTCGAAGGTAGGAGGGACTGTCTGGTTTATGACCGGTCTAGGGAACCGGCAGGGGGGGAGCACAGGGCCTCCTGGTTGGGGCTTGTGATGAGGGACTGCTGGGTTCTCTTCCCAGCTCTGGAAGGGAAGCGTTGTCTAGTACAGTGGTTTTCAAACTTTTTTTCTTGGGACCCAGTTGAAAAAAATCATTTATGTCCACGATCCAACCATTACATCTTTGAGCAATGCTTTCCAGTCTTTCAGGGGCAGCAGAGGGTGCTGCGATCCGGTGCCTGACGATCTGTGACCCAGTCCTGGGTCCTGACCCATG
>ML686014.1:289893-438128 GCA_007922175.1 Pelusios castaneus
TTTCTGAACACAAAATCACACCATGCTCTGGATGTAGCATAGCCAGAAAGTGCACCCTGGGGGACATTCCTGCAGCAGCAAGAGCCACGGTGACTCAAATGGTAACTCCGCTTGGTCCCTGCTGACTGTCATGCTCTGAAACGCAGTGGACGCAGCTGGACTTTGACTCACCAACCCCCGTTGCTTTATGGACTCTGCCTCCTACAACTCCGGGTGTCAATTTCCATCACTGTTGTAGCAGGAGCCAAGTGAGACCAGTATCACCATTGCTAGGGAAGTGGGGGGCAGCATAGGCAAAGGGAGGGAGAAAGGAATGCTGATTAAACCCCACTGTACACCGTGGGAAAGTAGGAAAACTAAGTGACTTGCCCAGGGTCACACAGAGAACAGGTGGCAGAGGTGGGAATTGAATGTGCGTCCTAGGACAGTGCATTGACCACCCTTCTTATCCCATAAGCTCTTTTCTGACTGCTGAAAGATGCCAGCTCCAACGAGTGATGCTCCCTATCTAGCCCTGGAAGCAGCTGCAGGGCATGTTTTCCTTGTCTCTGCTCCCACTGGGAGGCAGCAAAGGATGAACTCCCCAAACCACTCCACCTGGCTAGCGGGGCCAGTGCACTGAGTGGATGAGAGGGGTGGATGGGAGCTGTATTGCAGCTCAGACCCTCCGTCAGCTGTGGTTGCTAGCAACTCAGGTTTGGCCTAGAGAGTCAAGTTCCCTGTGCTCTGCTGGTGAATGTGTTGGATAGCTCCTGCGTTCCTAGAGAGCTGATCTGTGGTGTGAGTGGCAGGAACAGGTATGACTTTGAAAGGAGCATGTGGGTAAGACTGGGAGGTGATTCCCCTAGGGGTTAAGAAGTCATGTTGGAACTAACACTAGCCCCGGAGCAGGATCGGGGTGCTGAGAACGCACCCTGCACAAGACAGAATTTCTCTTTCTCATGTCGCTTTGCAGTAAGCAGCCTGGCTCTTTTGGATCCGTTACCGCTTTATGTGTCTAGTCTCCCATGCCTGTTGGTGCTGGGACCCCATCAGGTAAGGAAGAAGATGGGAGACCTTTCGTACCCGGATACCCAGCCGCTCCATACAGTGGCATTCTCTGTGTTGGATGTTGGCTCCTCATCCCAGTGCTATTAATCCAGGCTGGGTATCAGGCCGTGACCTGACAGTGATGGATTCCCTGTAAGCCATCCGCTCTCCGGGAAGGCAGCTCCCCCCTGACTTCCCACCCTGCCAGACTCTGGAATTCCCCTTCATTGGGGTGTCTGCTCAGCCTCTTGGTTCCTCAAAATCCAGTGTCTGTGCAAAGCAGCTGCCGCGTTGTCGAGGAAGTGAAAGCTTTTTCCTGTCTCACGGAGGAGCGGGTCAGCGGTGCAGCAGGATGGGTTGGTTTCTCTAGTGAGTACGAGCATCGCTCTGCCTTCACCCCCGCTTTCATGAGTCAGATCCGTGACCAGGAGCATCTCTTTGGAAGCCTCCTGCCCCTGCTTTCCAGTAGCTGGGCATGGGCACAGACTTTCCTAGGAGGGCCAGGCAGCCCCACACAATCCTAACTGGAAACATCACAGTCCATTACCAAGGACACTGAGTGCGGGATGTCTAGACTCCATGAGCGACTTTGGCTTAGCGATGGCTCTGCTCTGTGCCTCATTGTCCCCACCCATTCTATAGGGATAATGCTATTTATTCATCTTTGTAAAAGACTGTAGAGACACAGGTGAATAGCTTATGTGAGTGCTGAGAGCCATTATTTAGCACTTCCTGGCATCCCCCAAGAGACAGCTAGATGGGTCTCTTCTCACTTGAGCTAATAGGGAATCTCCATCAGCAGTACAGGGATCATGATGCATAGCTAAGCAGTGCCGATTCCCTCCACTAGAGGGCAGAGGTGACATATGCAGGCTCGCTTGGTCAGCACACTACAAGTTGGCAGCAGACTTTTCACCCTGCCATGTCTCACTCTTCCTCCCTGGGGCTGTGCAAACAACAGGAAATGTTGCTATTGCTCTCGATAGCATCTGTCGAGTGCAGCCTTTCCCCTCCTGATCAGTGTGGATCAGGCAGCTGGGTTAAACCCCTCTGAGGCTGTTTTGCAGAGCTCTGACTCTGTAGCCTCCGTCTATAGCTCTTGCAGACCAGAGCATCTGCTGTGCAGGATAGTCTCAGCCTTCCATGCTTCTCCACGTGCATTATGGGTTTTATCCCCCATCTTCCTCAGAAGCATCCATTATGTAGCTCTGCATGTGGGGCGGGGGATCTCTCTGGTCCAATCCCATGCATAGCACAGAGAAGGGGCTGAATCCTGGGGCTTGATCCCCCCACAATCCTGGGGCTGGTTGCCGCAGCCATTAACAGTCTTGGGGTAAGGAGGGCGCTTTAGCCTTGCCCCCAAACCACCTTTAGCGAGGGGCACCCACAGCTGGAACGGCTGGTTCAGTTGCACTCTGGCCTGCTGCACCCAGCTGATGGACTCAGGCCCTGCTGGTATCTGGGTGCCCGTAGGATTGAATCTCACGCTGCTCCGGGCGGGGTTATGAACTCTCTGCTCTGGGCATAGATTAGGATCTACCACATTGCGGAAACCATTAACCTTGACCAAGCTCCTCAGTCTAAGCCCCCTCCTTCCTCTTTGGCAGGGGCGAGGTGGATTAGCACCAACTGTTAGCAGCCTTACCATCTGGCCCATGAGTCCAGATTTGCTCATCCCCCACCTTGCCCCTTTTGCAGGGTTAGGAAACCTCTGACAACTTTCAGCTCTTGGTTCCCAAGCTTGGATGAACCACCAGGTAGGGGAGAGGAGATGGAGAGAGAGAGAATGGCTCAACTCTCCTTCAGAGACTTCCTCCCTCCAGCTTTCACTTCATTCAACAGCCGTTTTCAAGTCTGTTTTCACTCCGCCCTTGTTCTGACATGATCCATCCTTTGAAATTTGAGTCATCATGGGGCACCAGGAGTTTGTAGCATTTTAAATCAGCTCCTCTGCTTTTCACTGGTTGCTTCTTAATCATTAGTGGGAGGAAGGACGGTGGGAAATGAGGTGGAAAAACTCTATGCCATGATAGCTCTGTCTGAGAGGGGGCTGCATTGTGCCAGGTGCTGTATGTATAGAGCCCTGCAAATCCGCAGATATCCATGTTATATCTGCGGATATGTGCGTCCGCAAATATGATGTGGATATCCACAGACAATTTCTTGTGGATTCAGATCGGTTACATAGCCACATATTTGTATCTTGCAGGGCTAGAGCACTGCAAATCTGCAGATATCCATGGATATCCCTGGATATCCCCGGGGCCATTTCTTTTAGATGCAGATTGGATGTGGATCCTCATATTTGTAGCCACGCAGGGCTCTATGTATGTACATGTAATGAGAGAAATCCCTTGCTTAGTGTCAATAGACAAGTCAGACAAAAGATGAGAGGGGAAACACGGGGGAAATGAGATGTCACCGGTCACCCAGCAAGTGAGGGGAGGTGCATCTTTTACTGGAGGATCTCAAAGCATCTTACGGACATGGATGAGCTAAGCCTCACTGCACTCCACTTGCACGTTTTCCAGAGACTGAGCTATGGGGTTGGGGCGAGGGGCGAGGGGAGGGGATGTTCGCTTGAGGTCACTGTGCAACCTGGTGGCAGAGACTGCAGGAAGAATCCAGGAGTTCTGCCATCTGCACCCACGCTAGTTGTCTGATAATACCTCCTGCCTAGCGGTCGCTTGTGTGTGCAGTGAACTGGGGGCTGGGTGTGCAGAAGAAGCATTAGAGATGATCAAGAGGGAGATGCTGGAGGCTGGTTAGAAGCTAATTACAGCCTGTTTGGGTCCAAAGTGCTTCCTGGAGCCCAAGAAGCGGCTAGAGAATGAGATTTGAATTGCACGGCGGGTGCTAGTTCAGGTCTCAGGCTGTGAATCAGACTTGGGACGGGGGCCTCTGGAAAGTTGCTTTTGTAAATTTCCTGTTGATGTTGAGTAGGTCATTTCAGGGAAGGAGAAGGTGTTAATTCCTTAGTTCTCCCCCTTCCCTCACTCCCCGAGAAGGGTTCCTTTCAGGAAATCTGGGATTCTCATCACAGGGCTGTAGTCAGGAACTGGCTGTTTCTCTCTGACTTTAAAGTGATCTCCAGCCGGACAGGGGAAAAGAATCTGTTTAGACATTCTTTGCCAAACCAGCAGGACATACGGGGCTTCATGTAACAATTGCATCAGACGTTCTGTCTGCCTTTAGATCACCAGGGTTAGCTCAGGGATGCACTTAAGAAACTGGGAGCCCAAACCCTGCCCTTCACCACTGGCCCTTTGGCCCCAAATATTAAACCACTGACTTTTAAATCACATCATTAACACAGAGACCTGCATGAAAAAGATCAATAGTGCTTCGTACCTACAGGCTTTCATCTGTGGATCTCAAGGCACTTTCCAAAGCAAAGTAGATCTGATCCCCACTTTGGAAATGGGGAAACTGAGGCACAGAGCAGAGAAATGACTTGCCCAACATCACCCAGCAGGTCAGGGACAAAGCCTGGACTAAAACCTAGCTCTGCTAACTGCTGGCCTGTGTTCCAGCCACTAGCCTATGCAGTCTCCTGATTTTAAAGATACTGAGTAATTTGTAACCTGTAACATTGTGCCTCCTATCAGAGGCTGGACCTTAAGCTTAGGTCAAGACATGAGGGGATATGGAAATCCCAGTCTGAACTGCCCCAGTGTCTGGGGAATTTGTCTGACTCACCCTAAAGCAGGGCTTGACAAAACCCATGCGCCACGTCACCGTGGTGACCAGGATTTGTAGCCTGGCTCCTTGATCTGCTGTGGAAATGCAGCAGAGACACGTCCTCTGGCAACCAAAAATAAAGCTGGCGCCTAGCTGGGAGCCAATTTTGTCAAGCCCTGCTCTAAAGGAAGATTCAAGTTGTGAATTCAGACCAGAAACCTTATCGGGATTTGAAATCCCCAGTTCAGGTCCCTGTTTCTCATATTAGTACTCCTCTGATGATCCCCTGCCTGTGATCTATGTGCCAGAAAAGCCTGACCATACGCAAGCACTAATGAGAAGAAGACAATAAAACCTGCTGTCAGATGTGTAGGAAGAGAGGGGTGCCCTCAGACGTCCAGGCAGGAATAAATCCCTGGCTGTGAATTGCAGCGTGATGAGGAGAGGCTGTTAGGTTCCTAGCTGGGCTGATAACGGGATCGTGTGCGAGTGATGCACAAATGTGCAGAGGAATTTACCCTAATGGCCTGAGCACAGGATTGGAGGCTAGGTACTCCTGGGGTCAAACCCTGGCTTGGACACTGATTCTCTCATGGCATTTGATTGCCAAGCCTGAACTTTCTTGTCAGTAAAATGAGGGAGCCGGGAGAGTGGCCAAACTACCCAGCTCCCAAGTGGAAGTGCAGCTGCCTAGTGTCCTGCTATGAAACACGGAAAGAAACTAGGTGCCAGTGTTCTCTCTAAGCTGCATGCATGTGCGGCCACGCAGCGGCTGTTGCACACCTGCGCAGATATCGCAGATGCCTGCGCAGTCCTGGCCCCAGGTGCTGAGTCCATCCACTCCCCCGGCTCCTCTCCAGCCGCCTGACCCGTGCTCCCTTGCTGCCACAGCCTGGGGCTCCAGTGAGTTGTGCGGCTCCCGCCCCATGTCAGTCCCGATCCAATCCACCCCTTCCCCCCAGTGACCTGATCCAGACTCCCCGGGCCCGATCCAGGTGGCCCACCCATGCCCTGCTCCCGAGGGGCCCCCCCTCAAGCACAGCACTTGCTAAGCTGGGGAGCCTGCAGACGCGGCCCTGCCGCAGAGCCCAGAGCGGTTTACATTTCTCGTACTGCTCCACCCCAGGTTACTGTGCCTGAGAGCAGAGCAGGGCGGGAAATTTAAAATGGCCTCGTCAAGCTCTAGCTCCTTGGTGGGACTCTGGGTTCATGCCCCCCTGTGCCCTATGGCAGCGACGCCCAGGCCGGCCATAGGCATCTCCAAGTACAGCTCAGTTGGCTATTGCCCGTGCCTCACAAACGGCTGCAGAACGAGTGCCGTAACTTGCTCAGCTGCATCATTAGCTTAGAGGGAACACTGGTGGGCACCCGGGTGAAATCGACACAGCCCACACACCTGTTGGCCGTTTGTTCCCATTAGCTCAAAATGTGACCCTCATGCCTCCACCCCAGCAGTCAGAGTCTAATCAGGCTGTGGACATGCTCCTGAGACGGTGCAGAGCTGCGGCGGAGATGGCCTGGTGTCTGGGGAGCGCTGAGCTGCGAGGGCAAAGCAGATGGTGGGAGGAAAGGGCTGGAAGCCTTCGTGCCTTCACTGTCTGTCTCTAGCAGTCCCATTCCCCGGGGAGACTGTTTCCCCGTCTGATTGGATCTCTCACTCGCACGGATCTTCTTGAGCATGTTTCCTTTCCTTAGCTGCTCCCGGCTTGGCTGTTTAACCCCCCTTGAACACTCCTTGGTCTCCAATTTGGCCCAGCTAGAGACATCAGGCCAGATCCTCCTTGAAGGTGATGGAGCGCCTTAGACCGACACCAGCTGAGGTTCTGGCTCATTGGGCCAAGTTAATCCAGTGGAGGCAGGTGTCTCTAGTGCGCGCCTCCCCAGCGCTGTGGGTTATCGCCTCCTGGCTCCCATCTTTACATTCCCACTGGGCTCTGGGGTGCTGCCAGCTTCCCCAGTGATGAATAAATGCAGTCTGGCTGTTTCACGTAGGGTGTTTTTGTCTCTCCCAGCGTCACGCTCCTGCAGAAAATCTAAACGCAGCCGCCTGCAGGTTTGAGTGCCGCGGTGAAGGAGGGAACATCTCCGCTCCCAGACTCAGCCACTAATTGAGTCCAGATGATTGCCATTTCTGGGAGGAAGATGGGCCCTGGCTGAGTGATCAAACTGCAGCCTCTCTAGTGCGGGCCCTGGCACAGCCAGACACATTTTATAATGCAATCAGCCATTCTAGGAACAAAGGATTCTGCCAGGGTTTCTGCAACCACGGACCTGGCTTTATTATTTTCCTAGCTGCCCAGGGTAATCAGCCAGGAGCTAGATTTGGCTTGGCTAAGCATCAAAAAGAGCCTGTTCGAAATGCTGTTATCCCCTTAAAACAAGGCGCTGGGGCCTGATAGTATGGTGAGTTGCTGCTATATGGCCAGCCATGCAGCACTGAGTGAATGCCCCTGTTCCTGCTCCAGCCAGTGGCCTGTGCAATAGGTTCTGCATTCTGTGGGGAGGCATCAGTTCCTAAACAAACCTGGGGGTGCAGCTGCAAGGAGTGGTGGTGATGACTCTGTTGGAGGGGGCTGCTATGTGGGGGAGTTAATACTAGAGCAAGTGTTGTCTGGACTCTGGAGGAGAAGTGGGACGGACCCTGTTTGTGGATCTTCACCATCTTTTGGAATTTTTCACGAGGGTGTTAACTGTCAAGTTCTTGTGATTGCCCACTGTGGGCACTCCCGTTCTGTTTCCTTCAATTCCCTCTGCAGTTCCAACTGAATATGGGATTCTTCTTTACCTCTTCTGCTAAACGGTTCTGGAGAGCTGCTGTGTAGCTGTTCAGTTGTTGCTTTGTAGCTGCTCTGCCCCAGAGGTGGCTGCATTTCCCTGCTGAGTGAGTGATCCCGGTGCAGTGTTGCAATGAGCTACTCAACAGCTGCTCTGTTCCACTGCTGAGGTTGTGTTTCAGTGATGGCTCTGTAGCAGTGTTGTGAGCTACTAACTAGCTACTTTGTTCCACTTTCGAGGTGGCTGCCTTTGCATGCTAGCGGAGTGACCTTTGTGCACTGTTGCTGTGAGCTATTTAATGGCAGTCATGTTCCACCCTAGAGGCAGCTGCTTTCTAGCGGTGGGCTAAGCAAACGCCGCAGGCCGTTTGTGTGTCAGTGTGCAAAAGGTTTGGGAGCTCTCCTCCACCCAAACGCTGCTCCAGAGCCACCTTTCCTTTAACCTCAGCTATTTTTAGCCATGACTCATGGTCTAAAACCAGAATAGTGTGTGTTTAAAAAAACACCACCATGCTGCTCCCGAGCAGAAAATAGAATTCAGTGCTGGGCCAGTTTGAATATTCACCGGCGAATGAAAACAAAGCAAAACAAGGCGTTCCAGTGGTTTTGCTGCTGTGCTATTGACTGGGGCAGAGCCTTGGCAGAACCTCTTGGGAAGGTCCCACCTAGTAATCATGTGCTGTTGCCACTCCTGGGCAGCAGATCAAAGATCCACTTTTATGACTGTTTGAGGCCCACCGACCTCACTTTGAGTCCTTCCACTGACTGCAGGTTGCTTTAGATTTGGCTGTTTAGAAGCAGGTGAAACCAGGGGTGTCGCTGGCACAAGGGGCATGGGCCCCAAAGGTGCCCAGCAGTGCTCTGAATTGCACTGGGGAGTTGGGACTGGCAGGGCCATTTAAAATCTCTCACTTTGCTGCACTCCCAGGCACATAGCCCAGGAGGAGGCAGGGCGAGAGATCTGAACCAGCCACAGCCAGTGTCTGGAGGGTCCCCCAACACAGCACAGGCAAGTGCTGGGGGGGCCTTGGGAGCTGGATGTGGCCATGGGGCTGGGACTGGGGGGGGGCAGGTAAGAGCCCCAGGAGCAGCGGCGGGGAGGCTGGGAACTCTGGGAGCAAAGCGGAGACTGGGGGCAGGGGAGAGCCAGGAGTGGCGGTGGGGGGAGGGCCCTGGGCAGGAGTGGTGCAGAGGCGGGGCAGGGGGGGAGGCGGGAATGGGGCCCTGGGAGTGGTGGTGGGGGGTGTCCCTGGAGCACCCCAGAGTGGGGCCGAGCAGAGGCCTGTGCCCCGAATCTCTTTTTTTTTTGAGCAACTCCCCTGGGTGAAACCTGCCCTCTCCTTTATTTAGAGACAGGATCTCAGTCACCAGCTGCAGCAGTGACCTGTAAATTTAGGGCATGACCCTGCAAGGTGCTAAGGCCTGGCTTGGATGGGAGGTGGTGGGGAGGGGCCTCCTCAAAGGCCAGTTCCACCATGTAGGTTAATTTCAGAGGTATTGCTCTCTGCTGCAAAGAGGCTAAATGAGGGCTAACAAATTTGGTTGGCTGCATTCCTGGAAGTTTCATCCCATGACATAATCTTTAACTGAAGATTTATCTTTAATTGCTAGAGACTTCTGGACAATCCTGGATGGCTGGCAAGCCTAGGCTTAAATCTCAGGGTTGGCCCAATCTATAGGTCTATAGATGGCCGTCTATAGGTGAAATAGACGGTCATCTAGGGTGCAGGCTTTAAGGGGCACCAAATTAAATGGAAGTGAATTTTTTCTCTCTTTAAAAAAATATATTAATATGTTATCTCTTATAACATGCGGAGGGGCGCCCAAGTCATAGTTCGCCTCAGGCTCCGAAAACCCTTGATCCAGCCCTATTAAACCTTAATCTGTCACTGTCTAAATTGGGGAAGCCAGTGTGGAACAAAGACTGACAAGGAGAGGACAGGGATGGGGGTTAAACCCTGAATCAGACACCTCCACATGCTATGGAGGAGTGAATCTCTGTCGGGATCCAAATCAGAATATGTGAACCAACCTCCTGTCCCGCTAATGGGCCCAGCCAAGTGCCGGGATTGGAACAGAGCTAAACCGAGTCCAAACGGTGTCGCTGGTGTCTGTAGCAAGAGTAAAATGAAATAAATGGGATGAAACACTTTGACCGCTGTGGAATTTATTTCTCTAGATGGTGTGCTTTTTTATATCTATCTTTTGTACACATATGTAGTGTGTGTGATTATATAGGAAGAGTGTGTATCTGTAGCTCTCCGCTCAATTTTTCCCTGATGAGAAGAAGGTTGAAAGCAGGAACCATGCAACAGATGCTAATTTTGCTCCTTTATACCCTACTGAAAAGATTAGGATAGCAGAGTGATGGGCAGGGGATAGAGAGGAGAAAGAAGGGGTGGGTCTGGGTTTGCTGGAACATTTTGAGTTCAGCCTCACCTCTGTAATTTGAAACGCCAGGCATAACGCATAAGCAGGTGAGGTTGTAGTCGAGGGCAAACGGAGGTTTGTATAATGTGGTAGGAAAGTCCCTGCTAAAGAGAGGCAGTGATGAGGTAGTGGGGGTGGATGTGGAATGTTTTGATCAGTCCAGTTGGACCCCTAACTGCACACAGCAGCTCTCAGTGGCTGAGAGATTCCAGCACACTAAGGAAATTCAGTGGGCCCTCTGTCAGCCTGTGTCATGATTGGAGGAGGAAGAAGCATCAGACAGCTTGGGTTAGTTCATGCAGGCGGGGGTGGGTGTTTACAGGATCTGCATTATTTGGTATCTGTTGTCAGAAAGAATGTCGCAAGTCTCCATTGTGGGAGATGATCTGCAGAACTGTAACATGAAACTGGTGAGTGGAGAGGAGGAAGATCTGAAAGAGGTGTGCGGGTGTGTCTGGGGAAGGTCTGAGAAGGAGATGATGTAATAATTCTTTACCTTCCTTCCTCTAGCGGGATCTCCAGCCAAACATGAATGAAGCCATGCACCACTGTGGGGGGAGGGAGGTGTTGTCTTTCTCCACATTATACAGATGGAAAAACTGAGGCACAGTGGGTGACATGCCTCTCAGCCCCCATGTAGCATAGTAAGAGGGGCCTGTGAAATACATACAATGAACAGTGAGTTAATATCAGAGCCAGAATTTGAAGCAGAAGTCCAGATTTCCAGGCCTCCCCCCTCAGTTCTAATCCCCTGCCAGCTGGAGTACTGCAAGGGATCTGTATGTGATCCTGTTCAAAGACATGAGCTGGCAAAATGCTGATCACTGGCTTCAATGGGAATTTGAGTCTTCCCAGGGGGGAAATCTGTGGGGAGGAGAAGAGACTCCTCAAAGGCTGGTGCAGTCAGAGCTGGGGATAAAACCTAGCAGTCCTGGCTCCCAGTCTCCATCATCTGTGTTAACCACTAGCGCATGCTCTCCCCCCAAGCTGGGTGTAGAACTGGGGAAGCATAATGCCCCGTTCCCTGCTGTAACCCTACTGGACCCCCTAGATTCAGCTCTAGGCTCTGCCGCTAACTTACAGTGCAACCTGAAGTATGTCACTTCACTTCTTTCTGTGCCTCTGATTCCCCCATCTGTCTAATGGGCATACTGAAGCCAGAGGGAATGGGGGAGCTACCTATGGTGATAGCTGCAGCTTTAACTGTTACAATTTTGTCATTTGTGTACTGCACCTTCCAAATGCAGAGGGCTGCTGTCTGTCACATATTGCAGCTGCAGCTCCTGTTGTGAGAGGTAGAGTTGCCGTAGCACCTTACAAAAGAGCTATAAAAACTGTGCTTCCCCATGGAGACTTTTCTTTGGTTCTTTCTTGTTCGGATTTTCCATCATCTGAATCTTCCTTGTTCTGATTTTCCATAACCCGAAATAAATTCAAACCATAGCATAGCTTTTCTGTTTGCATTTAGAAAGTGTAAGTGCTGTGTTGATTGGGGTGATTATTTACACATTGAGCTTGGACAGGTGAGCAAACATCACCCCAGTTTTCCTCTCTGGAACATGGGAATAATGATTGATATCGTCCTCTGTGAAATGTTCCCACGCTGCAGAGACCTGGCTGATCACATGCAGGGGCTGGTTTCCGCTTCTTGTTCAGCGGAGGGAGTGAGGAAATGAAGTGGAGAACAAACGGAGCATGGTTACTAAGCTGAGCTAAATGTAAGCAATGACTGTTGCAGCCACGGTGACGTTACATGAGACGCTAGGCTGACGGGAGGGGAATGCCCATGAGATGAGGTGTGATCCACTATCTGAAATAGTTGGAGAGCCCCTGATCTAGAGCTTCACAGCTCCAAGCACCTTGAGCGGGGGGACTGATGCATCTTATCTTCAGTGGATGGAGGAGGAGAGCAATGAAAGGAAGGCGAAGTGACTGCAGAAGGTCATGCAGTGAGCCACCAGCGCTGTTCAGTTTATATCACCAATGGCGAGCTTAGTGTGCCATGCAGCATTGGTACCCATGTGATTGCCAGCTGGCTAGCAGCCTTCCTTGGTAAATATGCTTCAGAATGCATTGGTCTTCCATCCTAACATGTCTCTACGGAAAGAGATGCTGCAGCTGAAGCAGGGCTGGTGGAGGCAGTGTGTGGGTTTGGCTTGGAATCTCCTCATCGCTGCTTTTTGCCCTGCCACGTAAAGTGGAGAGGCTGACGAAGCTGGGAATTGAAAACCTCGACCCACTGCTCTTCAGCCTTCCTCAGCTCTCACGTGTTGCGGCCGTACGATAGAGAAGGTGTAAACCGCAGCAGCTTTGTGCCTAGAGTGTTGCCCTACTCCTTTGTGCTAACCACTCACCCACACTGCCTCTCTTACAACTTGGAGTAGTTAATCAGTCGCCTCAGTTGCTATGGGAACAAGGTTGATAATGTTCCATAGAGTGCACCTTTTATTTAAACACAACACAGGAACAACACCCACACAGACTGTGTGGGAAACACACCTGCGTTGTTCCCTCCCCCCCACCCCATATTCTCTCTGCTTTCCCAGGGTTGGCAGCGGACAGAGAATTGGCTTGTGACTTTTTATGCTGCAGTTGGTTAATGGTTAATTTTTTTTAACCTGAGGTTTTCTGAAGTATTTTTAGAGAGGCAGCATGTTTGTGGTGATGTGCTGGGTGTGGAGGGGGGGGGAAGGAGGGGGACACAGGCAGAGAATGGAGTTGAAGAGTGTGAGGTCAGAGCTAGGCAAATGGAAGAGGCTAGAAAATTGCTCATCTGACAGTCAGATGCTTTGTGCAGGAGAGGAAGACTGGAGGAACGGTTCCACTTGCAACAAGCGTAACCTGGGTTCAGTTCTTGGGTCTATCATGGTTCTCATCTGGGACGCATCCCAGAGGGGGACATTTCCCAAGGCAATGCCTTAGGAGCTGAAGTCCCATTTTCACTCTTGAAAACAGGACTTTGGCATCAAAGTCACGGGAGTGCTTTAGAAAACGTTACCCTCCCGGTGCTTCGCTTCCTCGTATGACAATGGGGACACCAATCCTTCCCTGGTCCAATTACACTAAGTTTTGGGGAGCAGTGACTCTCCCACTAGACAGTGAATGAACAGCACCGAGCGCAACAGGGCCTGTAGCTAGCTTGGGGCATCTCTAGCTGCTCTCTTCATAAGTGGATAAACAACACTCAAACTGTTCACCAGCGCTGAGAGCCTGGCCTTTCAGAGTTGGAGGGGTTGAGCTATTCAAAGAGCAGCGACATCCCACTGCTGCCGCCTTTCACCGAGGAATGGTGATGCCTGATCCAAAGGCGGCCCTGTCCATGTATGGCATCTTTGGAGGAGGGGGGTGAGTCAGTGGAATGTCTCATGTGGGCCTGGCCGCCCCTCATTCGGTTTCATTCCAGCTGAAAAGAGATGGCAGATGGCTGTGCCCCCCCTCAGCTCCATGGGGCTAACGCAGCAAATGGGGTGTATTTATCATTGATCTGGGTTATCCTGGCAGAGCCTCGGGACCAGTTGAGAGGGGGGCCCCTGTTGTGCTGGGTGCTGTACAAATGCAGGGGAAGAGATGGTCCCCATCCTGAGTGCACAACCCAAGAGCTGAGACGGATCCAGGGTAGGGATAGAACGTACAAAGAGAGTGATCAGCCTCATGATAGTGTCATGATTAGGAGGGGAGGGGGAGAAATGGGGATGCATTGGGCTGGGATTAGTTAATGGGAATGGGAATGGGGCAGACCAGGTGAGGTCTGTGTAACAGCTGCCTCTTGCTACAGTGTGTAAGGGGGAGCTTGAGAATAGGTAGAGGTGGGGAATCCCCAGAACATACCCTGCTGGGCCTGGATCAGGCCTCTCTCAGCAGGCACCAGGGCTACAGCTGTGATACCTTCCTGGCAAGGGCAGGAGTGGAGGACAGAGCCCACCCTGTCTCAGTTGGTATCCCCTTCCTCTCACACCCACAGCATTCCCCCCTGCCTGCAGCATCCAAACGGGGGTCTTTTTATTAATGACACCTAGGAGGTGACAGGTTGTTGACAGTGAGCCCTGCCATGAATGGGGTTGGGAGGTTGCCCCTGCAGCTTGGAAAGAGCTTGTGCAGTCAGAGCTTTTAGAAGAGAACTAGCCTCCGTCCCTGCTGGCTTAAGGCCTGGACGCTGCCATTGGAGGCAGATTGTCTCCTCCTGTCCCCAGGGAGCCATGCTTCTAGCTAGCCTCAGAAAAGGAAACTAACCTAGACCGATCCCCCCCACAGCCACTTCCCCTTCTCCCCATCCCCACCAGCCGCCCCTTCCTGGCATGTGACCTCCCGTTGCTCTGCTGTAGGGGCTTTCCACCCAGCTCTAGGCACCAGCCTTGGCCCAGGTCTCCGGGACAACAAGCAGCCGATAGGTGAATGTGTTAGGCTGAGGCGCCGGGGTTTTCTCTGCAGGGGGCAGGCCCTCTTTTTCTGCTGCTGAGTCTATTATTAGACAGATGACGGCAGCACTGAGATCTTGCATGGTGCTGTATGTACGCCTAGCGAGAGCCCCTGTCGCAGAGAGCTCAAGAAGACTAGATGAACAAAGAGTGGGATGGGGAAACTGAGGCACGGAGCAGGGCAGCAGCTTGCTCAAGGGCAGTGGCTGACTCCTGTGTCTCAGTTTGATGGTCTAACTGCTAGGCAATACTGCCTCTCCTCATTTGCTGAGTTGCTGGGGCCCCTGTGGATGTGGCAATGAGAGAACAGGTGCTTCAATGGAAGGTATCCCGCCCCCACCTCTAACAAGGGAATTGCACCCCGTATGAGTATCAAATACTGTAGTAGAAATCTCTAAATTCACAGCCATGCCATAGCAAGAGGACTAGGAAATATGCTTTAATTACTGAAAATAATTGTAATCTCTTTGGGCAGGGACTGCCTTTTTGTTCTGTTCTGTTTTTGTTCTCACATCATTTGATGTGAGCTCCTACTTGCTAGTGCAATACACCTAATACACAAGAAGAATAAGAATGCTGAGGTGCTTTCAGGTTAGATGGTTTAATTGAGATTAGGGAAAGGGCCAAGCAAGAAAGAACTAACGTCAAGTCTCTCTGATTGAGAGAACAGTTTGCACAGCTCCTCTAATATGCTGCCTTTCGCTACGGCAACTGGCCCTGTAGAGACAGCCTTAAATGCTGAATGGCACAGAACACAGAGATAGCAATTACCCAGCTCTGTATGCCACAGAGATGGCTAAATGTGACTTTTTCCATCTCAGAATTCTCTCCTGACAAAAAGCAAGGCAGTGTCCTGAGACTGTCCTCTGTAAACATATGGATGGGCTTGTTTTTAGGAAGCCCAGGGATTGGTTAAACCCTTTTGTCTCCCCCTGTTCACTAGCTCAGCAGCACCGTGTGGGAGAAAGGGCTGTAGATTCCAGGGAGTTAATTTAACTGGTACACACAATCCTGCAAGGAACAGCAGGTTTTCCACCTCCATTCTCCAGGGGGAGGGTTCTCACATCCTCTGCTCATTAGTGCAAAGCATGCCCAGTAGACTGTGACGTGGAAGCTGAGACTGAAATCCACCACGCTCATCACAGCTAGGGTGTCTTTACTACAGCATTTGCCTGGGCAATCAGCATCTGTGGTGAGCAGCCATATTGTCAAAGTCCGTCTGAGTTATTGCGTCCACACCAGTGCTACATTTCCTCCCCCAGGTTTGTCTGTAGGACTTTCGGGGCCCCATCCCACAGTCCTTTGGGCTGCAGCAAGTAGAGCTGCTCTGGCATTCGTTCCCTGGGGACTGTGGGAGGAGTTGTCTGTTGTGGGCGCACGGGAGGCTGTGGGAAGACGTTCAAGGAATAACAGCATCTGTGTGGGTTCGCCTGTGTCCTCATTACAGGGTGAAAGTGGAACTTGGGCTCTGATGCTACCCAGGGTTGAAACACCACTGAACTCAGGTCTGAGCGATTTGTGTGTGGCTAGATTGAGAATCCCAAAGAGGGATTAGGGGCAACACAAACTAGGAGATAACTCTGCAGGGAAGACATAGGGAATATTATGGGAATTGCTGGACTGGCATTCCTACGATCGATCTAGCTCAGCGTCTTGACAAGGTACTTCAGAGCAAGGTGTAAACTCCCCCACAGCTGGCTGCAAAGTGGGTATCCGTGTTACTAGCAGGTATGGCTTTTTCCCCTTCAGCTCGGAGGGTGCAATGCCCACTCTTGGCACACAGGGCTTGTGTTGCAATCACACGAGAGGGGGTTTTGCTTTGTCTCTTGGCTAGCTGATTTCATCAGAATGCCGCTTGGCATTGAGCCAGGCCCCCGCTCCCCAAACAGGCTCATTCTGTGCTGGCCTTGGCAGCTGTTGCTAACACAGCAGCAGTGGGCTGTCTAAAGATGAAGTGGTTAATTAACTGAGAGAGACTGTGGCTCCTAGGGCCATGAGTACATGGGATTTGGCCTTGGGGATGTAATCACTGTGTGGATTCCTGGCAAAAACTCAGGAGGACCCAATCCCAGGTAAAGCCAGTGTGGCTGCTTGTTATTGCTTATTTTTTTCATATGCTTTAATAAACAGCTTATTTTAGAACCCCTTCTTTATACTCCTCTCTGTGGGCCTGGTTATTTCTGCTCCCCTCATCTCTCTGCTCCTTCATCCCTGCAAGGGTCTTCTCCTCTGAGGCTGTTCTCCCCTCTTATTTCTTTCCTAACCGCTGCTCAAAAACCTCCTCTCACTTGCTTTGTGGCTCTTGATTTCTCTCTTGACTTCTGCTGAACTCTTAATATCATCTGCAGCATTGTTTGGACTTGCTAACAAAGGGCGCTGTGAATTAAGCTGTTGCCTTCCCTGGGAGCTTATCAAAAAAGAATAACTTAAGGGGAGGTGGTGTATCATAGTGGTTAGAACACTAGAGTGGCTGTCAGGAGACTGTTATATTGCTGGCTATGCTATGGGCCTGTTCACTGACAGCAGGTGAGTCACTATCCCCTTTCTCTGCCTCAGTTTTCCCAACTGTAAAATGGGGATAGTAATACTGGCCGCCTTGTGTATCCACCATTAATATCTATTTTTAAATTAAATCTTATTATTTAAATATTCTTATCAGTTAGCAAACCATAACCAGGATTCAAATGGAGGTATCATGTGAATCCAAGTAAGCTAAATGCAGTTGGATTTTAGTATCCACATAAGAGTATTTGCACCTGTTTAAATCAATTTTGCTAAGCCAGTGCGACAGTGGTGCATAGGCGAGGTCTAAGGACTCTGATCTTGCAGGTGCCTTGTGGGTAATTCAACGGGATCCACTCACCTGTGTGAAGTTACTCAGGTGTTTGTAGGATTGGGATCTAACTGAGCTGGTTGGTGACCCAAGAAAAGCTTAATAGATGTTTCCGCCTCTCACTTCTTGGCTGCACTGCCCATGTTAAATATCAGTTTACATCAAGGGAACTTTGTGTGGTAGCGGTGTCAGCATGTGGATGTGGCTGAGGCGTGGTGAGCAGTGAGGGTTCACATGGCGGAAATAAGAGGAAACGTGATCTCCTGAATCCTGTTGACCTTGGTGTAGGGCTCCTTTGGAGCTGCTTTTCTGGTTCAGCAGGTTCTGAGCTGGAAGATGCTGTTTCCAGTGCCTCTGGCAGAATGTCTCTTATTCTCACCCACTTATTCCTTCGAAGGTCTCCATGGGTAACAGGAACAGTTGCCTATCTTTAGTGGCTGGTGTTTCAGACCTCCGCTCCTTTACCCTCAAGCTCCCCAAACATCTTACTTCACAAATGAGTTTTTTCAGTGCAAGCATCTTTATCCCCATTCCAGAGCAAGGTAAACTGAGGCATGGAGAGGTTTGATGATGCGTCTCAGAAACCAGAATGAACTGCTGGTGGAACTGGGAGTGGGACCCAGGCATCTTGTGATCCAGCTCCTCTTCTCCACTTAATTTAACTACTAGACATGCCGCACATCTAGTGTGTCTGTTATAGCAGAGGCAAGTGAAGGACAGTTCAAAGGGGGAGCAGCTGGAGAGAGGGGCCAAAGCCAGCAGTGAGTTCTGATTCCCAGTGCTCTGCTCTAACCACTAGCCTCTGCTCCCTCTTGTTAAATTACCCAGGCTGCTACTTTTGCTAGCTCCCCTTGCATAGCCCCAGCAGCTAGGGAAGCTGGGTTGACTTCCACTGGCAAGGGGGCTTGGGTCCACTGCCAACCGTCTGGTTGGGTGGAAACAGCGAGAAAGAAAAGTGCGGTTGTATCATGCTTTATGTCTAGATCTTGCTGCTCCCATAAATAAATAGGGGACAGTAAATCTCTCTCCATCAGCACAAAGACTGTGCAGGATGGGTGGATAAACTTAAATAAACTCTGAGAGCGACTTGCCCAAGGGCCAGAAATGGGATCCGGGGTCTCCCACTGGGCCATGCAGCCTCTCTAAACAGCAAGCTTTATTCAAGTGGCTCCTGTGTGATTCGGGAATTCATTCCTCTCTGTTAACTGGCTAGAGGAAACTCCTGTTTGCGTGGCCTCGCCGTGGGAGAAGGTAAATCTTTTATTAGCTCTCTTGCTGGGAAAGTTTCCCCCCTGCTCCGAACAGAGGCTGGAGCGAGGACATTGCCGCTCTTGTCTAAACACTAATGTTTTTCTTTTGTGTCCAGCCCATTGCGTTTTCCGGGCTGGTCTTGGGGGGCAGAATGGATTTATTTTGTGTTGGAATTTTGTTTGTATAAGGAGACCTACCCTTAGAGGGATCTATCTATACACTCTGCTCAATAGCTCTATATACCTCCTGGCTTAATACAGAATATTTTTCTTTAGTGGTGATAGGTTTTAGCAGTTACTCTTTAAGAAGTGCATTGCTGGCTTTTTTCCCCTTTGACCACGCAGCCTTGCCGTGGGTTCAGTGGTTAATGTATAATTTGATGGGCCCTGGAATAGGCCCCAGAATCTTCCTAATTTCTGGGCCCCCTTCCCATAGGAATCCATAGGAATGAAATTTATGGGACTTGGGAATAGCATTCCCTGCCATTCCCGCTTACTTTAACCACTGCTTGTGTTCACAGACACTGGGTAGAGTTGACTGTTAACGTGCGTCTTTGTAAATGTTATTTTAAAAGCACTTTTTATTGGCTTAAAGTCCAACCTGTCCAATTTATCTGCCCCTACCTCCCCAACACGCATAATTGCTTTATTGTGTAGGCTAGCAGGCGAAAAGAAATCACTCCCATTCAAAATGATAACTTTGCAGATTGAGAGGCAAGCCAAGGTTTGTCTTGATGCTGGATATCCCGGAAAAATGCCACTGACTAGAGCAGGCATTAGTGAGAGTTCATAATTGGAGGGTTGATTTAGTTTAGTTTAGTGGATCTGCTGCTACCCTGGATTCAGGAGACCCAGCTTCGAGTCTCTGTCGGTGCCACTCACAAGCTACTGGGCCGAGTGAAACCCACTGGCCCGTGTTAGAGATTTTTAAAGCTAGAAGAGACCATTGTGACCTCCCACATAATATGGGCCAGAGAACCTTGCCTGAGAGTTCCTGATCACCGACTGAGTCTGATGATCCCTTCTGGCCGTAAGACCTATGAAACAAGCCACAAACCAGGGCCCCGATCCTGTATAACAAGCATGGGTGCTGAAGATCCAGGGCAGCTCTCCCATTTGAAGTTGTGGTGGAGCCACCAGTGGCCTGGATTTTGGGAAGGGTGCTGGAAAAGATGGTGTTAGGTGAGATGGACGCAGGGGAGCAAAGACGGTGGCCCAGAGAGGAGGATTCACCGCCGTGGCTTTCTATAAATAATTCTGTGGGGTAAAGCAAGGCTGTTCTGAAGTTACTGTTCCATCTCTCAGGCTGGAACATGTTCCTGTTCCCCGTGAGGTTCGGACTGTAAGGCCAGGGGTGCCTTTCTGTTGAATCTCAGTATGGTCCACCCCAAGTGTGTGTTTAAAAATCAATTATGAGTTTGGCCTAGAAGGCATGATATTTTTTTTTTTAAAAAATTGGTGAGTCTTTTCATTTGTGTTTCCAAGCGTTTAGGATGCCCTGAGATGCGAGGAGGGAGGGGTTGTTCTACCCCCTCCCCCCCACCCAAGAAGCCAGGAGGACTAGAAATTTATTTTCTTTTCAATGAAAGTTGCAAGCCTCATGGAATCACATGACTCCAGCAGCTGGGACTTTAGGAAGAAACATCTGTTATATCACATAGATTGTGATTAAAATCATGAGCGTTGACAGCATGTGACTCTACTGGGCTTTTGGCTCAGGCTCTGTATTTCTTGAAATGTACCTGTTTCACTTTCTTCCATGCAATGTATAGCTGGACTTTTAAATATATGAATCAGCTTGAGTCATATTTCTCAGAGGCTGCCCATCTCTTTATTGGTAGGTCACATGAGCAGAACTATGTCTTTTTCCACTGGTGTCAGACCAGTGGGTTTATTCGGGATTCACAGTGGTGTAAATCAATATAATGTGGCCCTGTGTACCCAATTAATTGACTGCACATGCAAAGAGTTAGCCTGGGTTTCTGTGGAGGTCTGATCCTTAGCTGGTGTTTATCTCTGTCTGCTCATGTCTTCCTTGAGACTTGCTGTAATGAGTTTAGGCACCTGCTTTTGATTAGTTAATGCTCATTTGGATGAGTGCCAGAATTTAATCCCTCTGAAATCCTCAACTAACCCTTCTGTGCACCTTTGAGCTTTTCCTGCAAACTCTTTCATCTTAGTCTATTAATCTGGATTCTCCCCCCTCCCCAGCAAACAAAGCAACTCCCAGTGTGTTGTATTTCAGATTATGTGGCAGGTTTAAAAGTAAAATTGCTATTGAAGTAGGTTTAAAGAAAACACCGGCAATCTAATTTCTAAATTAGAAGAGCTCTGTGAAGCTAGAAAGCGTGTCCCTTCCACCTAAAGAAGCTGGTCCAGTAAAAGACGTTACATCGTACACTTTGTCTCTCTAATTTCTAAATGCCCATCTTCAGCTAAATTTGTACTAATGGTTCTTGGCATTGATATGCCTTTCAAAAGGACCGTGATCTAGAGAGCCTAAGCTTTGCCATCAGGCCACCTGAGTTTTATTTTTGGCTCTGCGGCCAGCACTCTGCATGAAAGATGTCAAATTATTTAACCCCCGTACCTCAGTTTCCCCACATGTGAAATGGAATTAATAAAACTTTCTCACCTTTATAATCATTGGATGAAAGGTGCCACATAGTATTGTGTGGCTCTCAAAGCCCTATATAAACTTTAATTAATCCTCATGAGAGCCCTGGTTTAGGTAAGTAACATGTTATCCCACTCTTAAAGGCTGGGAAAACTGAGGCCGAGTGAAGTGATTATCTAAAGTGATGTGTAAATTGGTTGCAGAGTCAGAAATAGTATGCAGAAGCCCCAGTACACAGTCATTTACTTTGACTGCCAAACCCACTGTCGTCGCAGAGCTGGGATGAGAACCCAGGAGTCCTGGCTCCCAGTCCTCTGCTGTAATTACTAAACTGCACTGTTTGACAGAGCTTGTGTTTCTGTGTGCTGATTCCTAACCTTTAAAAAGATACTCCCGGCCCCAGTGTGCCATGCGGGCTAAGATCTGTAGGGAAACAAGTAAGATTCTTGTCTAAGGAGTTTGCCCAAATGTTTGCAGTTACTGGCAAACGGTGCTAAGAGTAACATTGTCTTTTGCTGTTCCTTTAAAAGCAGTGAAGAGCCCGCCACTGGGATGGTTAATGTGAAGCATCGCCTCTCAGCCTACTCTTAATATTCACTTTGATACAAACCAGCTCTGCAGATTTTACACATGAATGACGCAAAGCTGGAACTAATCCGGTGCCTTTGTCCTCCCCCCCTACAGCTTATATCAAGTTGTCTGCCCATGTCAGAGAGCTGCTTTGGTGATTCCTCAATTGCTCCCTTATTTTCCCCCCTCCTTCAGCTTGCAGGCAGTGACCAGCAGTTCTTAGAAAAACTTCTGCCTCTGGCTTTGGTCGTGCTATTTAATGATCTCTTAGCTTCCTTCTGATGAAGAATCTACCAAGCAGACAGTTCGCCAGAAACCGTATTAAACTAGCTCTAGCCATCCTTAAATGGAACCAGCTTTTGTTTGGTTGAACTGCTGCACTTTTCCCCCTTAGGCTTCCAAACTGGAGGTAGCGTTCCCTAAGCATTAGAGCGAAGGGGAGGAGGTCTGGGAGCCTGGAATTAGCTGTACCTTTGACTCCGTTTCTGACCGACGGTGGGTCTGGTATCCTCCGTTGAACTTTGTCTTCACTAGAAATGAGGAGGTGCTAGAACAAGGTTTGGGGGAGCTGGGTTAATTTAACATGACTCCAGCCACACGAACAGAAGAGACAAGCGATGTCTAGCCCTGTGAGTTGGTTTGGGAGTAATCCCGTTTTGATCAGGGTAACCGCAACCAGCTGACATGATGATTCCAGCCAATGCAGAATGAGAATGGCGTTACCTAGTCCGACTCCTCCAGGGCCATGTTCTCAGAGTTAATTTTGCAGTGAAGGGAACCCTGATGTGCCGCAGCTGCCCCCCCTCTTACTGTTGTAACCCCTTTGGGGTTTAAGAGAGTGTGGTCCCTTTAACCCTTTGCCCTGTAGGGGAGGCAAATCTGATGCTACTTGCCAGCTTGTGGTGTTTTGAGGCTCTCCCAAACCGCAAAGTGATTTGACAACTGTCATGCAGCATCTCTCTTCCTTGTGTATCTGACAAACTCTCCATCTTTCCTTCCCATCTTGCCCTTTCTCATTCTGGCATTGCTGGCTCCAGACATTCAAAAATCCTCTGTTGGGCATCTCAGAATCATGAGACTGGCTTAAAGAGCACAATAAAAACAATTTTAAAAAAAAGTTTATATTTTAGGATTCCTATTTTCAAGCTTTTCTTCAGACTTTATGTATTTTACCTCCCAGAGTAACCAGGGTTTTCTCCCTAGGCCTGAGAAAATGGTTTGCTTTAATAGTCTCTGCAACATGAGATGCAGATATGTTTCTATAGGTCCTTCGTAAACTGATTTTTTTTTTTTAACTCCACAACTTTCTTCCCATCAGAGAGGTGGATTGAGAGGGAATTTTGTTTTTCTTTTTCCTAGTTGGGAAGATCCTCTGGACAGTAACAATTTTGAGATCACTCATGTTTTGGAGCTAAATCATGAGCTTCTGTTTAATTTTCAAGTTCAGTCTTGCTCAATAAGTGAACTGCGTTCTAAGTGGTTGGGCTGGAACATGTCTTGCAGGGAGGAAGGGGTGTTGGTCTTCCTCTGAAATATCTAGTATTGGCTCCTGTCAGAGACTGGATAGTGGACTTGATAATTCAGGGATCTGATCCATTATGTCAGTTCCTAAAAGTTGGGTGTGGATGTGGAGAAGTGAAGCAAACTCCTATGGTGGATTTTAATTTTTGTCCTGAGGTGTAAACATACAATCTGGGGTGTAAATGTACAAAGCCCTTGATGGGGTGTGTCTCTTGCAGCACCACATCTAACAATCTGTCTAGTCTGGGAGCCTGTATAGCATCTCGCCCACCACCTCTGCATCTGAATGAAGCAGGTTCTCAGCTGATATCCCAATTTTGGCACTTTGCTAACAGGAATATTATAGCACATTTTAAAAATCCTCTGCCCTGATATTCTGTTGGTGACCTGATTTGGGTCTGGTTGGGGGATCTTGCAAATAACCAAGATGACAGTTACTGGGCTGCTAAAGAGAAAACAGTTTGCTATCGGGCCATACTGTTGAGTACTGCCCAGCTTCCAGTCTTGGGGTTGGTCCGGGTTTTTTCTCAAGGGGAGCGGCTGTGTGCTGTGCCTGTCTGATAGTCTGGCCTCACTTCTCGGGGCTGTGACTTCAGGAATATTTGACTCTCTACGCCGCTCCCTGCCTACCCACCTCTGTCCAAGCTGCTGTCTCTCAGAGCTTGATGGATCCGATTTGTTCTTTTCAGCCAAAGCTGAGGCCTGAGTGTCTGGCAACTGAGGCTCTAACCGGGTGCATGTGCCTCCTCTCTGTTCAAGATCCAAGTATAATTATAGCATGCTCTGTGAGGCTAGTTTAGCATCTCTGTAATTCTGGTGGTGGCTACACGGTTGCTTATTTTGTGAGAGGAACGCCAAATCCCTTTTGGGCTGGAAAATTTAGCTCTTGTTCCTAAGTAAGACTGATCAAATTCTTTGGGTGGGGGGAACTCTTGTATAGATGTAGATCAGTAACATCATTTGGGGCTCTGAGTCCTCCAATTGTGTTTGGGGCAACTATTCCCATGTTGGCTGAACTGGCCGGCTGAGTCCTTTGATAATAGAGGTGGTCTTGAAGGCTGTGTGTTTGTGCTGTTAAATAAACTCTAAAAGTCACCCCTCTTAAATCTTCCTCCTCACTGCTGTTGTTTACAATCGGCTTTTATCTTGCCTTTGTGGGATCCCAAGATGTAAATGTTACACAGGAGGACCACCCGGGCCTAATGCTCTTGCAGAATATTTATTCTTTGTTGTGATATTTGGAGGCAGAAGTGGAGGGTTTTGGTCACCTAAGGGGTGTTGATATGGGTCTCTAGCACATCTGTGGAGGAAGGGAGGGTATGGGTAATGGTTTACTCTGTTTTAAAACAGATACAGAAGATCATTCACAATCAGTGCAAAACAGGCTTAGGAACATACCACAACAAATGGTGGAAAATGGGGCATGATTAATTATTTTATACAGATCCCCATAGCCAAGGAAACAAACAAGGAGTCCCATGGCACTTCTAAAGACTAACAAATTTATTTATTGCATGAGCTTTCATGGGAGAAAATCTCACTTCATCAGATGCTTTGAAGATCCTAGCTAGGGGCAGTTCACTTGCATAGGTGTCAGTTTAGGGCAATTAATGTGTTTTGGTTGTCTCCTTGTAAAAATTCCAGCCATCTCACCGTAAAAGAAACCACTGTGTGTCAGCTCTGTGGAGATCATGCCTCCCATTGAATGTAGTTGCTGCTTGAATGGTAGCTAGACTCCATGTCTGGGTCCCAAAGCTGTAAAACCGAGGCAACCAAAAATCATGTTGGCCTGCCCCAAAATAATGAGACTGTCTTGAAAATTGTGCAGTTAAAAGAAAATTAAGAAATTTCAGCATCCTCGTTTTCCCCTTCTGGATTTGAAGCTTTCCTTCGCTGCCATGAAGGCTAGAAATAAGGCTAATGATAGTGACCTGCTTTGTAAAGAGCTTTGAGATCTTCTGATGAAAAGCGCTCTGCGAGAGCCGGCACAGTAACTGATTTTAAGTGGAAGTTGAGCCTCTCACCATCACATGATTCCAAGAGCCAAGGTGCTTTTTATTCATTTTTTAAAAACAAAAAACCACCTACTCTCCATCAGACTTGCCATAAAATCGCGATAGTTGACAGCAATGGGGTTCTAAAAATTCCTGACGTTCTTTCTTGGCTCTGCTGCTGATCTTGCACAAGTTGCTGTGCCTCGGTTTATCCCATCTGTAGCAATGAGAATGGCAGCACAGGGAAAAATTCAAAAAGTGTCACTTATAAAACACATTCTGGTCCTTGAGCTGAAAAGTCTTTTAGATAGGCAAAGAGTTTCTGCGCCTAGCCAGGCCATCGGGTTAATGCCAAACAATATAATTTATGCAGTGGAAATTACCTTTCCAGGCACTCAGCTCTGACCTTCCACTTCTAATAATCTAGGAGGGATTCTCAAACTGACTCAGTTGTATATTGGCATTGTGTAACTTTAAGATTGTTTCTCAGAAGCAATTAAGTGACTTCCAGTTCCTTTTCCAGAATCCATGAGACCTTAGATTTCCTTTGTCAGAGATTTTAGTGTCTGATTCTGATGAATGTAACCACACTTAGATCTCAAGACGCTTCACAAAGGGGATCAGCAGCATTATCCCCCTTTTTACAGATGGAGAAACTGAGGCACACAGAGAGGAAGTGACTTGCCCAACATCACCCAGCAGTACGAAGGGGACCTGGAAGTCACTGTAGTTTAAAGATCTTTTATTTCAATGGGGATCGGGATCTCTGATTTGTCATGAGAAATGGGTTTGCCTGGGCAGACATGCTCAGACCTCTTTGTCGCTGTCAATGGAAACACCAGGAGACTTCCGGGCAACTACTAAGGTTGTTAACCTGCCCTGTGGCCTCCAGTTTCAAGCTGTATTGCTAGTCAGAAAGGAGTGGAAACTCTGTGCAATGCTGAGATTAGAATGGATGGCCAGAGCCAAGTGCTTTCTGTCTCCTTGTCTTGGCGGCTTCCTTCTCGAATTCGTTTTTTGCTAGAGGCTAGTGCACTAGACAGGGACTGGGGAGACCTGGGTTCTTTTTCTGGCTCTGGCACTGATTTGCTCAGATGCTTGAAAGTGGCATTTAACGAGGCAGGATTTCTCCCAAGAAAGCTCATGCGTTAAATAAATGTGTTAGTCTTTAAAAGTACCACAGGACTCCTTGCTTGTTTTGCTGAACTAACAGGGCTACCTCTCTGGAACTTAAACAATGTGTCCTGTGGCACTTTTAAAGACTAACACATTTATTTATCACATGAGCTTTCATGGGAGAGATCCCACTTCTGCCAGGCCAAGGCAGCAGCTGCAAAGGGCCAGGCTCTATATCTAGAGGTTCCTAATAATGTTGCACCAACTGGCTTGAGCCCCCACCCAGTCTCCTGGGAAATCACACACTATTCCCTGGGTGCCCTAGAAGGCAATGATTCACCTCTGATGAAGTGGGATTTTTCTCCCACGAAAACTCATGCAATAAATAAATTTGCTGGTCTTTAAATGTGCCACAGTACTCCTTGTTTGTTTTGCTGACCTAGACTAACACGGCTACCCTTTGGAACTTGCACCCTGGAACTTGTCATTTTACGTCCACAGTGAGTTAACAGATAAGGTGCCAGTAGATGGCGATCAGGAACATTCTGGGTTTTGTAGGAGCCTGAGTGTTTTCTTGCTGTGCAGCATAAATAGCTTTTAGGGGGAAGCTTTTGGGACCTATAAGGAGCCTTAATCTCTGTTGTTGCTGAACTCATAGGTCACTCACCTATGATGTCCCTTCTCATAACGTTGCTAGAATGCAAGATTCTGATGCTTAGGGCTGGCCTGGGCTCTGAAACCAACCTGACCCACCTCCTGTGAGTTGGGGCTCGTCATGTGGATTGTATGCTCTTTGGGGGCAGGCCCCTCTTTGTTCTGTGTTTGTACAGCACCTTGCACCACGGGGCCCTGCCTGCTCCCTGACTGAGGCTCCTATGTATTTCCATGATGCAAATATATTCTCACAGGTGGAGAAGCAGCTTGTTCTACAAACCCACAGTGAGTGGCAGAGCTGTGAAGAGGACCCCGGAGTCCTGAGGGAGTGCACTGGTACATGTACGCAGCTGGCTGCAAGTGGGACAAATATCCCTCCCTCTTTCCCCCAAGTAGATAATGCCTGAGTGTGTATCCTCCCTTCCGGCCATCTTCCCTCATCAGCCACTACTGCAGCATCTAGGCTATTGTCCTGTGTGACTGGGCCCAGCGGTGAGCCAGGAAGCCCCTGGTGAGCGTGTATTGCAAGTTTCCCTTTGAACTCCATCAGCCGCTGCCTTTCCTTTCACTCCCCTACCTTCGGCAGATGAAACCACCTATGTTCAGTTTTCCAGAAGAGAGCTTAGGCCAGCTGTGCTGCCTCCATTTGAAAATCCCATGATCAGGTTGGGGGCTTGTGTAGATTTGCTGCTAGAGACCAAGTATTTTTCCTCTCTTCCAGCTGGGCAGTGAGAGCCAGAGTTGTGTTGCACCCCAGAAGGAGGTGCATTTCAGGCCAAAAGGAGAGGTGAACAATTAGCTCCTAATCAGCCTCCAAGAGTTTTGCAAACCCAGCTATCTGAATGCCAGATTGCTATCCTGGTGCAGGTGTGCGCCATGTGAGCCAGCTACTTCTCTCTGCCCAGCGGCTTCATTATTCACTGACCACTTGGACCATAAAATTTAACTTGGTAAATGAGTGACTGGCTGCACCTGAGAGCTGGAGGCAGTGGAGGCCACAGGGGCCCACCAGATCTGATGCAAGTTAGACAACAGAGTCTTGTGGCACTTTTAAAGACATGCAATTAATAAATCTGTTAGTCTTTAAAAGTGCCACAAGACTCTGTTGTCTTTCTACAATAGACTAACACGGCTACCCCTTTGGAATTTGATGCAAGTTAGTTAGCCTCTATTGTTGTTTGCAATGCTTTGCTTTCCCAGCCACTGGGTTTGGATCCCAGCTGCCCCAAAGCAGAGAGGGGGGGAGGTCCAAATGGGGGAGGACGTGATGCAGAAAGTGGAAACTAGTTTTTTAAAATCCAGGTCTGGGATTACATTCCCCAAAGAACTGGATTGGGTGGTGAATCTGGGGTAGGGGTTGTGTGTGGTTGTTTAAGCCCCTTTTCCAAGGCTTACCCCCCAACTCAAGGTGGGTAACAAAGGCAAGACCTAGCTCTAAATAACAAAAAGCAAACTAACCAAGTTTCTAGGGCTGCCAATTTTGGCTGGACCCATTCCTGGAGCTTTCCTGCCCAGAGGGGAGATTTACCTGAAGATTAGGATAATCCTGGAGTCCTTTGAGAGGATTGGCAGCTATGAGTGGGAGCTGTGCGGGGCAGAGCCTAGGTCTGTCTATCTGTCTGCCCAGGGCAGAGGTCAGGGGCGCATCTCTTGCGAGCAGCCCCAGATCACCTCCACATGGCCCTGTGAATGGGGAATCTCCGCCCCTCCCCCGGTTTGCTCCTGCCGGGGAGGGGGGCAGCACGGCGCCGGAGAGGAGGAGACATTGAATAATCGAGCTGGTTGCTGTTTCTTCTCCGGCCACTCTTTGACTTCCTGCGCCGGGAGGAGCCAAGCCCTTCGCTTCGGGTCTCTCTAGGCGCTTGGGACTGGTCGCGACGCCCGTCTGAACGCTCCGGAGCTGGGGTGGATAATTGGGATCCGACCCTTCCCAAGCCGGCCGCTGCCCGGCGCTCCGGACTATGTCTCGGATCGAGTCGCTGGCCAGGACCAGGATTGACCGGACAAAGGACATCGCGTGGAAGGTCGGTGCCCCCTTGTTGGGGGGAGGGGGGGGACGACGACAGCTGGGCAGCATTTGGGGTGGGGGTGAGTTTAGGGAGAGAAAAGAAAGGGGCAGCAGCTTCTCTTTTAAACCTTCCTGGATCCGATCTGAAAGTTGAATCCTTTTATTTCAACCCTTTATTCACCCCCCTCCCCGGTTTCCGGATCAATCTCTCCAGAATTACCCAAGGACGCATTTCTGCGGGAATCTACTCTATCCTCTGCCTTCAACTGGGGGGGGTCTCTCTTTGCCAGCAGCGGAGTTGGGATCCCCCCCCCAAGCCTTGTGCGGGGGAAGAAGTTTAATCGCATGTGGGGGGAGGCTCTGTCTGTCTCTGCCGCTCTGTGGCTCAGCCAGTGTCTGGTTTGACTCCCTTCCCTCGTGGAGTGTGTGTGGGGGGGTAATCCGAGTCTGGGGCCCCTCTAACTGGTTCCTATTAAGCAGGGAGGGCTGGAAAACCACCGCTTCAGCTGGGGAGAGGCTGGCTGGGATGGGGAACCCCATAAACTGAGCTGGGGGGCGATGGTGCCAGATCCATCATCAGTCCGGATCTGGGTGGTTCCGGTTCCATCTGCCCCCCCCCCCGCGGTGCTGGTTCCGAGCTGGGGGCAGGGAGGAGAGGGCCACTCCACAGTAAATTTGTTTTAAAATATTGTTTGTGGCAAGTGGCCCTTTCCTGTATTTGAACCCCCACCCCTTTCCCACCGCCGTGTCCCAGCACAGTTTTTGGTCCAGAGAAAGCCAGAGGTTGACCCCCCCCACCCAGCCCATTGTGTAGGACAGAGCCTTAGAAAGAAGGTGGGATAAGTGAACCATGCTGTTAAAAGGGGAATTTTCATGCACGTTTCCACCCACCCTTGCTTTCCCCCTCCCACCTGTTTTTTGTACCAGGGGTAACTTTAACCCTGAAGCAGCTGCCACGTGGGGCCGTTTATCAGGTCTGGCCAGGCACAATGAACTGGTTTCCATAGCTATGTGATGCTCCTAGCATGGTGGTTAAAATAGCCCAGCACTTAAAATGATGTTGTTACCCAGCCCTCCAAGTCCCCATGTTCCCCCAGGCTTAGGAGGCTGCCCAGGACGAATTTGGGAGGCTTCACTCTAGCCAGTAAACAATTTGGGAGGCTTCACTCTAGCCAGTAAAATAGGGGATCACTGCAAACCCTGGACCATGGTTTAAACTCAGGGGAAAGGAAGATAGCCAGCCTGTATAATTTCACAATAAGTTTGATCTTTTTAGGGTTCAGGCCATTGCAGCTCCTGGTCCAGAATCTAGGCTTCCTCAGATTGCTGGGCCAGATCCTCATTTATCCCAGGGTCCCTTGGTACTGATCTGGAGGTAGAGGCCTCGATGTGGTGTCATTGACCAAATCCTTCTGCTGCCAGCATAAAGGGACCTTAGTGTAAATGAAGATCAAACCTCTTCTTTGTCACTGCGGTAGCTGAGAACCAGGCCTGCCTTGCGCTAGGTGTTGTGTATACACCTAGTGAGACACCTGTTTCTGCCAAGAGTGGGGAAAAGGAAGGATGATTCCTCCTTTTTATAGGTGGGGAAACTGAGGCACCGAGAGGAAGCGAGTCTCCCACAGCCACAGTCAATGGCACAGGCCTATCTCTTGAGTATACTTGGAACCAGCATTTTGGTTCTGCATCCATCTCTACTCTCGAAGCTTACTGAGGTGGCAGGGAAGCCAGGGGGGCTTTTGGCCAGGCGAGAGGGGGGGCGCTACCTGAGACATGCCATTGGGATGAGTTCCCCTCACTAATCCCCAGCTGCAATATCGTTAAGGAGACTGGGAATGCTGGATCCAGTTACAACAGTAATTCGGTGGCGGGGGGGGGGGGGGGAGGAGCTGGGGCGGTGTCCCTTCCTTTGCCAGCTCATGAGGCAATTGCTGGCCTGATGAAACGAGACCTTGGTATCTCGAAACCCAGAGCAGCCGTGTTTTTGTTGGCTGCTGGCTGGTGGGAGGCCTCGAGGCCCCAGCTGGTGCCATGAGAACAGGGAGGGGTGGAAAATGCTGCACCAGGCAGACTGGCAGATTGGTGCCGGCACTTGGCACAAGTAGCTGAAAGCTCTGCCAGCAGCACTGAATTGCCCCTTTGGTGGCAGATCCTGGTGGGTGATAGGTGGGTGCTGTGGTGAAACTGAAGTTGGATGGTGCGGTAGTTAAGACATCAGAATCTGGACTTCTGGTCCTGGTTCTGGGAGATAGTGTCATTGGAGCAAATGCATGGGATCCAGGACACTGCCACACTATGTTGTCTTGGGTGTCCATTTTCCTTCGTGCCTCAGTTTCTCCATGTATAAAATGTTAGCACAGTGTGTTGCAGGGAGGCATGCTTCATTTTGGGAAGTTGCTCATTGTCCCCCTCTGGTGGCTGGCCAGTGTGGCGGATAAGAGCCTACAACTGCTACCCTCAAACGTTATCGCTAGTTAAGTGCTCACAAGGTATTTTTAGCGCTGACATTCCCAGGTTCAATCCTACCTTGCAGCCAGGATTCTTAGATGTGCAAAGGAGGATTCTTGTTGTCCAGGAGGGAGGGAGCAAACGTTGAGATTTATCAGCCCTTGGTGCATGTGGGGAAGAAAATGCTGCTGTGGGTCAGTCACAGGGCCTGCTGGGGGCAGGCTGGTTGTGCACTGCTGTGTAATGGGATCTGGGGGGAAGTGGTGGCTTGCACATAAGATAGTTTCATCAGTGCCCTGCTTACCCCACCCCAGCTGGTCCAAGTGGCAGTGGTTGGGGTGCGACTGAGATCTGGATGCATCTCATCTCCTATGAGGTCCGACTGGGGGCAAAGCTACAGTGGGAATGAAGGATCCCAGGTGCTTGGAGAGCTGCCACCTTCCCCTCTGGCTCCCGCTCCCTGCTTGCAGGCTGCCGCCGCCAGCTGTCATGGGGTTTATAAATAGTCGCCCCACTCAAAGCCATGGGGAGTTAGCATGCAAAGGGCTATGGTGGCCTGTGCGGGGAGGGGGGGGGGGGGGGCAAGGGTAGGGTCCCACCCAGAGGCCTTGTTTGCTGTGTGCATTTTTTAATTCCTGGGACAGAACCAGACTTGGGGACCCACCTGAGTCGGTTTCTTTGTTGTAGGAGGAGACTGTGCAGACTTCTTGGCTTATCAGCCCCATGCTGAGAAGCTGAACCCCTGCTATCTTTCACTGATACCCTCTGAAAATTGACCCGCACCAATTGTCCAGTCTCGGGCTTTCCACATGTCTCCCTACCCACTTCCCTCAATCCTCCCTGCAAAACCCACTCGCTCTTTTCTGGTCAGGCTCAGGGCCGGATTAAGGCAGGGGCTTTAGGGGCTTCAGCCCAGGGCCCTAGGCTAAAGTGCCCCCCACAAAAGAAATCTAACCTGCCCTGTCCCCAGGCTGGCTGGCAGCGCTGCCCCAGGTCCAGAGCGCCTCCAGCCTCACGCAATGCTCCCAGCCCCTGGTACTGGCCCACCTCACCAACAGGCTGGCCTGAGTCCCAGCTCCCAGCCTAGACTCCACAACTCACCATCCGCTGCACCAGCTAATGCCATGTTGCCACCCCCACTCCTGAAGCAGAATTTGCCCCAGCGCCTACCCCATTCATTCTCCTTGACTGGCTGCGCTGACTGTTAGGGTCTGCTGAGTGGCTTCTGGCCCAGCCTGCCCCAGCAGCACCGTGACCCACTCTGGCCCTAGGCTGGGCATCCACCCAGCTGGGCACTGAACAGCCATCTGTGTCTCCAGTGGTGCCCATCCCCCCATGAGCGGGGACTTCCCAGAATCTCACAGCCCAGGGCCCACAGGAGAGTTACTGGCCCTGGTCAGGGTCCTAGTGTTTGGCTGACCAGCGCCTGCTGATAGGAGCAGGCCAGAGCAGGGGTTAGGAACACCACTTTGGGCCTTTCCTGGAAGATCAGGTCCTGGCAGGCATGTTGGGCACCGCGGGCTGATCCCTGAAGTGCCTGAAAATGGCCTTGGAAGAATGAATTTGCTGAGCCTTGGAAAAACTTCGCTCAGAGGTGGAAGCTTTGAATGTCGGGTGATGACACCTTTGGGAACAGGCCGTGGGGGAGCCGCGCAGTGGAAACCACTGAGGACTGCATCTGTTGTATGGGCAGAGCCAAAGTGTCATGGATCTGGACCCTCCTGGAGCTTTGGGAAAGTTCCTGTCTGTAGCTCAGGGCCCATCTCTGCTTAAGGTAGGCTTCCTCGGCACTGGCGATTCCAGCCCTGCGTGCAGCTGATTGGAGCTAACACCCTAGTGCCCATCAGGAGTAGCCACTCTCCCCACTGGATCTCAGCATAAGCCACAGCTGGGCAAATCCTGCCTGTTTCGCCTTTCTCACCCGGGCACCCAAACTGGTGTCTGAAACCCCAGAAAAAGACAGAGGGGACTGGGACTGATGTAAAGTGACGGCAGGAGAGGCTGGGCATAAAAGAGAGAGCTTATAAACCCCGTTGCTTCAGAAGTGGATGGAGTGACAGTGTTACTAACTCCCACAGATTTATACAAAGTCACTTGGCATTTCTTGTGTTTCCTTAAATCCCCAGTTCCTGGAATCATGTTAGACACACCTGAATCTCTGCTTTCATTTAAAATCCCTCATGCGTTTCTTTCTCTCATGGTTACAGAGAAAACTTGAAACCTCAAAGTCTCCCTCCCCCTCTCCCCCTGCCAATTTCTCAAAGTGCAGAGGACAAATGAAAAATATCCCTACCTTATTACTGATTTTTTAAGCTCATGGTTTTTCAAGTCTAATCTGGTGATTTGGAGGAGAGGGGCGGGATTCAACGCATGAATGTTGAATGCAGGGAATGGGTAATGCCAGATCTGCCCTGTTTGCTCTGTACCGGGCCCCTTACGTCTACCGGCACCATCGCACATCTGGCATAAAGAGGCTTTTGTGAGCTGGGGTCCTGCTGGAAAGGTGAGGTCATGGGTGCTGAATGGGGAACCTGTGATTTGGAGGCCAGTGCCTCTGCTTTCATCTCCTGCCTGAAAAGAGCCAGTTGTGTTGCTGGTCAGATTCTGCCTTGGTTAGATCTCCCCACCCCTTAAACTCTGCCGCAGCGTCTTCCTGCTTGTTTGGGTTTCAGGGCATTTTTTGTTGCAAAGTTAAGGGGAGGAAGGAACTGGCCATTTGAAAGATTGCTTTGTTCCCAACCTGTGGGGAGTGGAGTTGTGGAGTGGCTATGCTGCTGTGTTACATGCCTCCCTAGGGAAGGTGAGAAGGGGCAAAATATGTTCTGAAGAAGGGGTGACACAATCTAAATTGGGGGCTTTGTTGTTTATATGTAGCATGGCAGTGCCCAACTGAGAGTGGAACCCTGGTGTGCCAGATGCTGCAGTCTCATGGTTTTACTAAGCAAAACGTTTGAATAGCATGAGTCGGGCCTCCCAAATGATGAGATTCGATTTAAAAATCAAAGTTCTTTAAAAAAAAAAGGGGGCGTTTCTTTTGATTTGCCTTTACACATATCTGCTGGGTTGGGGGATTGTGTTTTCATGTTTGTTTTGAAGCCTAGAAACGTTTTCCATTTTTAAAGGAAAGCAGAGTCTTTGCATCATCCCCTGACTCCAGGAGCTGGGGCTGTAAGGGAAAAGACAATCGTCATCAATTGCAGGACTCCCACTGAAGTCTTGGGCATTGGCAGGACTGCCTCTGTAGTTTAATCATCTTCAGCTGTAACTTACAAGAGTTTGGTTCCATCTCAAGAGATTGGAGCTAAAAACCCAGCTATCTGCATGAATCACTGGGAAGCATTTTCTGGCTTGTGCTACGCATGGTTCAGGTTAGCTGGTGTCACATGATTTCTAGGGGGGCTTTATCTCAAAAGCCCCTGTTTGAGTCCTCAGATTTGGCCCACCAACCCTACTCCAGGTCCTCATGGGGCACAGCAGTTTGCAAGACAATCCGAGTCAGCGTGTGGGTTTTAGGGCACTTAAAAAAAAAAAAAAAGATCGGCTGACCAGTAAGCAACTCTCAACCATAGAGCAGAGCTGGTGCTCTTCTTTCACAGTCACTCTTATCCCTTCTGGCCTTAAAATGCAAGAATCAACAACCCTGGCAGGCCGAGGAGCATTGAGATTTGTCAGTGGCCTCTCGGCTCCCGTCTGTTCTCATTGTGTGCCCGAGGCCAGTCGAGTTGAGCAGAGGCCACCTGTCCCTATCTCTGGAACAATGCCCCCCTTTGAAATCCCTCTTGCCGGTTCTTGTTGCCCAGATAAAGGCCGAAAAATCAGCTGTAGCGCTCTTTGAAGCAGCTGATAACAGGCTCCTTGGAGACTTGCTTGCGGTCTGTTTCTGTAGGGAGCCAGAGATTGAGGTGTCATTTGTTCACAGCTCTTTTGACCCTTTTTGTCTCTTCCTGTTAACATCTTAGAAGATGGAGGTTAAAGTTTTGATGAGGTGGATTCCCCTGGTTCCATACTGTGTGCTTGTAGAGTTGTCTGTAAGGGAATGAGGGGAGCTTGGCTGGGACACTGGTGGGTTAAGAAATGAAACGTGGCCAAGATTTTTTCCAAAAGGGACTAGCGTGGTGGTTTGTTTTGCAGGGGTGGGGACTAGCTTGAGGCACTGGTCTATGCACAGGTTGCACTGTTGGCTGATGTCAACATTGGGGATTTTACCAGGATAACTACATTAAAAACAAAATCAAATCACACTCTTAACCGCTACAGCTAGCAGCAAACCTTTCACTTGTAAATCAGGCCTGATTGCAGAAGGTGTTTGACCACAGATCCTTTGGAAAATCGGGACTAGAGCAGCTCATGAAGTTGCCATCAAACTTTTTTTTGACAGGCGTTTTATTGGGGTGAGGAATCCAAACAGAAATGCCATTGCCCGCTCCTCTCCTACGCCAGGAACACCTGTCCTTCCAATAGCTTTAATTAGGTGCATGGCATTGATGAACTAGATGCTACGCTTGTGCTGTCGACTTCTGGCAAGAAGCCTAAAGAGTCGCAATTGAGCCTCAGTCTTCATGTCGGGAGTGCTGGCTATAGGGAAAGCCATGTGTGCCCCATAGGTTGCTCTGAACATGAGCCATGTCTCATTCAGATGACTGCCCCAGAACGGCCTTCCAGGAGCAAAATGACATACATGTGAATGGTGGAAATGTACCAGTTTGTGTGCTACATACAGCATGCTTGGAGTCACCCACGTCCTGACGCACCATGGACAAGTGTGAACCCGGTCAGTCCCCTGCGAGGGTGTGGCTGAACCCACTCGCCGCCTCCTGTCTGGCAGCTTGCCGCCTCCTGTCTGGCATGTTTTCTCCCCTGGCTTTGCTAACCAGGCTGAGTCAGAGCTCTAGTCAAGCTAGCTGGCAGCCAGTTGTGTTGGGTGCCTGTTGAGGCCTGATCTCAGTGTCGGAGATGGGAACATAGCCCACGTATGCTGACTGGTCGCCCGTTCTAGCCACTATCCCGCACTACCTGAAGAGCGGGAAATAGTACCCATGTGTCCTGGCTCCCAGTCTCCTGTTCTAGCCGGTACACAGAAGGTGAGCCCAAACATGAGCGCTGATCTCCTAGTTACTCAGGCTGCATCTCCGCCACCCCAGTGTGCATCTCCTTAACTCTGACCACCGCCGGCAATGGTTTGAAACATTGAATTGGGTCAGTTGGCACCAGTGGAATTCATCCCTCCAAAGTAGGCTCTAGGCACCATGGGCATCCAGTGGTGGTGATCTGTCTGGTTGGGTTTGTCTCCTAGCCAAACCTGCAGCTGCTTGTCTGCTATCCCTAGATGATGATACTTAGGTATCTTGCCTGCAGCCATCCAAGCCCGTTTCAGCACTAGTGACTCTGCTTTGCAGTCGAGGAGAAGGAAACTGAGGCACCACAGTCAAGCACTGGATTTTCAGATGTGGCTGCGAATTTGGGGTTGGCACTCGCAGAGGCTGGCTTTGAGAGGGACCAAGCGCCCGTAGTGCCCATTGAGGACACGTGTGGTACCAAGTGTCTTGGGAGCAAACGGGTGGCAGAGCTATGCCTAGAAAAGAATGCTGACTTCCATTCTCAGCATGCTGGCTCTGGCATCTCAAGGTGGCTGCCTCTTGTTAGACACGCCTACCCAGGCTATTCCCACGCGTGCTTGGAACGGCCAAGTGGTGCAGCACAGCCCGAGCAATTGTTTAGAGAGACAAACGGCTGCAGAGACTCTCTGCTGTCTGCCCATAATCCTCCTCCTTCTCCACCTTCCTTAGTGCTTGTTCCACTCCTGCGTTCTTGCCCATCACCTTCAGGACCCTGATCTGTACCCGACCCCAGTGCCCACAGCTCTCAGACCCTCCAATGATATTCTCTGCTCCCATAGCATCTTTCATCTGCTGCTCTGAGAGATGGATGAATTAACCATCGTGATTGCTCTCTGCAGGGTAAACTGAGGTACAGAGGTGAGTGCTTGCACTGGAGATTTGTGTGTAGTCCTAACCTCTGCCCTCCCCCTATTACAAAATTATACTCTCCTTTCAGAAGTGGAGGTAGATCTCAGGAGTCCTGACATCCTTGCGACACTGCCTTTTTTAGGGTGTTGGGAGCTGCTGGGTCAGTGGCGGGGGGAGCTGTCTGTGCATTTTTAGTTTGTGATAGAATAGCGAGGCAGTGTGGTCTAATAGTTGGAGTAGATCTAGGTGTGGAGAGTATGGTCTACTGGCTAGAGCGGGGACCTAGGAGGGAGGATTCTTGGGTTTTCTTCCCAGCTTCAGGAGGGGAGTATTGTGTAGGAATAGAGCAGGGCTTGGGAGTCCATCTGCCTGGGTTGTATTCCCAGTGTCCCAAGCTCATAGACATTTCTTGCTGCTGTGAATAATCCTGTAAAACAGACCCCAGGAGTCCTGACCCTTGGTCCCCGTGCTTTAACCGCACACCAGCAGAACAGTGCCCTGTTTACAGGTTTTATTACAAACCTGAATGCTCAGGCTGCATGTGCTGGATCATTTGAATCCTCTGAGGGGAGCTGGGTAAAAGCGTCACGGTTTTAACTCCAGACCAGAGTGAAAAACCCCGACTGGGTGGCTGTTCCTTGAGTTATGGTTGCGGCGATCGGTTTGGAGCCTGAATTTTGGAGCAGTAGGAAAGGGACTGAAAATCTGGCGGGATGAGGTGTAAGGGGTAAGCTATTTCGCTGATCACTAGGGTACCAAATCTTCCTGCCTCGCCCAACTTGCTCCGTTCCCAAGAGCTCAGGTGGAACCCAGAAACATGAAATCGCTACCCTGTAAAGCTCTGCTAAGCACTTGGGATCCACCCCTTTGCTGCGGGAGGTGGGGCCCAGGAGGCTGTATGACGGTTATATGAATTGAGGCGGTCTGGCTCTGCAGTCCCCTGCCTGTGGCTTGTATGGGGCAGAGAAGGCTCTGTGCAGCCTGTTCCCAGAGTCGAAGGCTTCGTGGGCAGCTGGTGGCTTTGATTCTGGAGATGTCGGTTGAGGCAGATCTACATGGATCCCTTCCATGTGTGTGGCACTTGGGATGGATGGGCTGGCAGGGAGCACATGGCATGAGGAGGAAAACGGTTTTGTGGGGTGTGGACCAGATTCTATTGCTTTCTCCCCAGTCCTCTTGGCACTATGTTAATGATGGGTGTTGGGTGGGAGGCTGGATGGCACGGACCAGAAGCAGGGGTGGGGGAATGATCGTGAAGGAGGGGGATATGAATGAGCAGTCCTGGGGCATGGAGGCAGGCATTCTAGAAACAGGGAAGCCTCCCTCAGAGTCCAGACCCTCCTAACAAACCTGGATGATTCGGCTTCACACCTTTTTGGCCTGATATTCTCCTGCTTGCAGGCAGAGTTGTCTAACTGGCGCCCGGGGTCAGGACACCTGGGTTCTCATCCCAGCGGTGCTGCAGACAAGCTGCCCCTGACTCCATGTTCCCTGTGTAAATACAGAGATGCCACTGGCCTCGTGGGGGGAGTTGGTGGATGGGCCCCTGTGTGATGCTCTTAGAGGATGAGCTGTTCGGAGCAGGCACAGTCATCTTAATATGACATGATGAAGCGCCTAGCCTGGCTGGATTGTGGCTGCTGATGTAATACTTAAAAGATTTTACTCCTCTTGCGGGATTTTATTATTTGCCTCTTAGGGATTTTGCCCACTCCTCCCTTACTGTTGTTGCTACTCCTTCTTCGACATGTTGATATGGCAGCCAGCCTGTGACATCAAGAGATGGGGAATAAGCAGCGTTCTGGTCTGATAGACAAACTCTCTTCGCTGCTCTAGTGCAGCTGTTTCTTGGGAGGAGCAGGGCGGCAGTTTAAAATCCATACAGCATTGCTCTACAGGGATTGCTTCTCCTGTTACTGAAATACAGCTTCTGGGATGGAACAGGGCAGCTGTTTAACAGCTGCAAAGCAATGCTGCAGGAGAGTTCAGAAGAGAGGTGAAGAATTGTATCTCCAGTTCGGACAGAGAATTTTAGGAGGCAGAGTATAATTGCCCACATTTGTTGGCTGGATGACCACTTGAGGCCAGACCCTTGACGTTTGTGTCTCATGTACTGAAAAAATGTGTACTAGAAGGCTTGAACTTCTGAGGTGGCAGCGTGGCTTAGTAGATGGCATGGGGGACTGAAACTCAGAACATCTGGGTACTGTTCCCTGTCCCTATGCTAATCGCCAGGTATCCCTCTGCGCCTCAGTTTTCCCTGCTGTAAAATAGCAATAATGACATCAACCTTCTTTGTTCATCTGCTGATGAAAAGTGGTGCGGGATCTAGGGTTTGTTATTTTAGAGAAGTAGGTCTCTTTCTCAAATAGGGGAAGGTTGTCTTTCTGTCTGGAACAAAAACCACTGGCTTCTGGGAACAGTGCTTCAGGCCATACACTCACTGCCTCGGCAGTAAGCGGTGACTGTACATCCTAGACTGGAGTATGGAGAACTGATTCTGCAATCAAACCATTGCGTCCATGAGTGGGCTGGTCCGAGCCGATTGTGGTGGTAGTTTCAATGAGATAGACCCTTCAGAACCTGCTGAGACCTGCCAAACTCATTCCCACTGGGTTACCATAGAGGGTTCTCTCCTTGGCTCTTAGAGGGCAGAATGAATCTATTTCACAAAAATATTTCTTGGCAGGAAAAGAGATTTTCCCTATACAAAAAAAAAAATTGGGGGAGGGGAGGGGGGGGGCAGGGCATTTTTTGAATAATAAAAGGAACCTTCCCTCACCCTTTTCCAGTTAAAAAAAGGGGGGAGGGGTTAAATTCCACCTCAAACCCCCCCCCCAAAGAGTGAAACTGATCCTTTTTGCAAAACATTTAGATTTTTTCCAAACCCCATTTTTATTTACAGTCTAGTCCACTGAGAAAAAGAGGAAAAGCCAGCTGATTTAGATCAGCTCTAAACCCTGGTTTTGAACCAATATAACAACTTCGGTCAAGGGCTTGATTTTTGGGATTGTTTGTCTACCAAAAGTTAGGCTAGAATAACCTCCTAGTGGAGGTACAGTTATGATGGTAAATCTTGCACTGGGATAGCTTATTCCCTTTTCCATACTGGAATAGCTATACCGGTATAAAGGTACTGTAAATCTATGTCGGCAAGTCCCGCCTCTGGATACATACGGCACCCTCGTCTATTTATTTAAAGTATCGATTGCACCCATCACCACTGTACCCAGCACCTCACAATTGTAATGTATTTATCCTCCTCAAACACACCTATAATGCAGCGAAGTGCTGTTAGCATTGTTTCACCATCTCTCAGGCAGTTTAGTATCATTCGCCCCATCTCCCAGGGTGTTTGTGAAGTGCTTTGAGATCCTTTCGTGGAAGGAGCTAGAGAACTGCAAGGTAATATCTTAAGAACAAAATAATAACCTCCTCGTCCTCTTGGATGAGGATTTTTGGGGCTACTGCACAGGAGACTTTTGTTTTCCAGCCATGGCGTCTTTCAGGGAAGCAGGTTTTTACCTTTTGAAATCCTAAGACCTATGTAGCTAAGTGAGATGCAAGTTTCTTGCACGCCGTGGAGTTTCTCTTACTGATGGCTTTTAATGGTGGATTGAATTTGCTGAGCAAGGTCTGCACATCTCTGCTCTCCAGGTGCAGCATGGGGCTTGTATCTAGCTTCTCGTTACAAATTCCCAGCTGTGTCTCCGCTCCGAAGGGTGTGAGCAGCCTTTCTGGTCAACCTGACTGCCTGGATTTTCCACAGAGTGGAAGTGAGCCAGATTCTGATCTCTGTTACGTCCCGGTGAATTTACTTTAAATTCATTGAGCCTGGTTCTTCGTCACACTCCAAGCCATTCTGGCAGCATGAAGGGGCCTTAAAGCCAATGGAAACATCCCCTTGAGAATCCTTCCTGCCCAGTGTGGAGCTGGGGGAAGCATCTTGCCCCAGCAGGTGGGGTGTGGCCGAAGTGCACTGTGCTGTGGATGTTCTCTGTTGCCCGCAACCCATGAGACATCAGCGTGTAACTCAGGGCAGCCTTGGGGTTGCTACAGTTTATGCTGGGAGCAGGGTCTTGCAGGACTGGAGTACATTGGCTCAGCCTCAAGCACAGGAGTAGAGCAACTAACTGCAGCCAGCCATCTCTGAACTCTGGATTAGTGGAGCAGAGAATGTGGTTCTGTGAGGATAAATTAATCCCAGTTTGCATTGGGGGTGGGGTGAGGGTAGGGCTGTAGCATGAGCTGAGAAGCCCCCAAAGTCTAGCCTGCATGTGTTTGGTGGGAGGCAGGTGGTCCCTTTAAAAAAAAAAAAAAAAGGACCAGGAACAAATAAATCCCAGGACAATGGCCTGATGATGTGCCCAAAGCCACTGCCACCCTCCCTGTTCCTCGCCTGGCAGTGTCTCCAGCTGGCAGGAAGCCCCAGTTAGTTGCCAGGAACCAGGGTAGGATGCTTTACAGATCAGGGCTCTCTGGGTGATGAGCTGCTGCTGTTTCTGCTCCCTGTTCAGGGACGGCTGCGAGGCAGAGCGGCTCCTCTGCGGAGAGTGGGTGAGCTCCCTTCCCTTCTCTGCCCCCTCCTGAGTCCTACCCCATCCTGCTCTCCTTCCCCAGCAGATAGGCCTCTGGTGCAATGATGACTGTTGATTTCCAGGCTGGGGGCCTAGCTTTTTTCTTACGGGCTCTTGCTCCTTTCCGGTCCCCCAGGAGATCTCTCTGCCTAGGTGTCACCTGCTGTGTGAGGATGTCACGCTCGCTTGGGGCAGCCACTGTAGGGTAGAGTGGGTGGCAGCCTGCCCCGGATCACCTGCTGGATCTCTAACCCCAGAGGAAGAGGAAGGGGCCCTGAATCCTGTCAGAGTCATGGAGTTCAGGGCCAGAAGGGAGCAGATGGTCTCTGATTAGATGCTGTATCTCATACGCTGCCCCCAGCACCCTATTGGTCTGGCTTTGCTGCTCTGGTCCCTTTGTGCGAGGTGCGGTGCAGGTGCATCGTGGTGGGTGTGCAGCGCCCAGCTGCAATAGTGATGCCCCACTTGGCTGTTGGTTGCTTCATCTTCGGAGCCACGCAGTGGGGGTTTTACTCAGCACCCCGTTGTCCTTCCCTTGCTTTTCCCCCAAGATCAAGGCTTGGGAGCGCTGTGTGAAAACAGCTGACTCTCCCCCTAAAATGTAGAGCCAGTCGAGTTATCCCTGCCTGACACCATCCATCCCCCACTCCACAAACTGTCTCCATGGCATCTTCCTCCGCTTCTCAGCTAAATCCCTGCGTGTTCTGTCTCTGTGGCTCCCCCCTTTCGGTACATCTTAGTGCTGTATGACTTTAACCAGATGTTGCATGGCTATGCCGGACAGCGTGGAGGGGGAGGAGATCCTCCTCTTCCCTGCAGAGATGTTTTTACCTCCCACCCATTCCCCTGGCATTCCTGCCCTCTTAGCACAGCTGTCAGCCTTGGCCCCAGAATCCTTCATCTGCTTCTTTGTATCCAGTGGACATCTCTGAAGGGGGGTGTATGTTGGGGGGTGCATGTGCAAGAGACTGTGCCTAGGAGTTGATGGATGGGTGGAGAACCAACTGGATTGAGTCAGCCACCCTACAGGGGCAGTTTCTGGTCCATTTTTCCCCTCTATGCCCCAGCCAAAACTCCTGTGCTATGCTACCTGCCCCTCCTCTGCTCCCATCACCCAGGTTATCAGTTCTGTTGGATCAGAGCAGTGTAGGAGAAATAGAGGTGACTCATCTAATGTCTGAGCAGCAATTCTTACCTAGTCTGACTGCCGCTCACTGTGGAAAGCGGTAGTGCCAAGGGAAAAGGAGCAGAGCAGAGGGTTTATTTGACCCCCGTCCTGTCTGATAACCAAGCCATCCTCTTCATTTCCTGTCTCTCCCGCCCCGAGGGACAAACCTGGCTGGGAGAAGGAAATGCCATCTGTTTATCGGAGCAGAGCAGACTATCAGGAAAGTGCCCCGTTTCCAGCCATAGTGACCCCTCCATCACTAGGCTTATCAAATCAAAGCGTCTTGGGGAACACAAAGCTGAACTGAATCCAGCAACGGGCGGGGACAAAGTGACTGTGGCTTGTATACACAATAGGAGCTGTATCTGCATGTGCGCCTTTGGAGCAGGAGGGTTCCACATACAGTGAAAACGGGCTCATGGCTCCTTCCTCTCCACCCCCACCCCCAATTCTGGCTTTATAATCTCCTTTAAATGGGGAAGCCTCTTACGATTAAATCCTGTGGGTCAGACTTCACCGCTCTGCATGCAAGTGCTTTAGGATGTTTGGTAACGGGAACCCGCTGGTCTGTCTACTCCAGTGTCTGACACCTTGGAGGACAGCAGCACTTCCGCGGCGCTTAATTTTGCACGGGAGCTGGGGATGGAATTCCTTCCTGACCCCTGCAGCAGAATGGCAAAGCCCTGACCTGTGAGAGGTCAAGACCCCATATCGTCAGCAGCAGAGGTCGTTTTCTAGTCATCTGCATGAGGCAGCAGCCCCTCCCCCACCCCGAATTCTCAGAAAGCCGAGGGGATGAGATTTTTGGATTGTTAGCGCCAAAGCAACCCACCAGCCTTCTGTTCCTGCCCGTGGGCTGTGGGGGATTGAAAACAGCAAGGCTCCCGCTCTCGGATCTTGTCAGTTTCACTCTGAAATTGTCAGTTTTCAGCTCCCCTCTTGGCTTGTTGCTATCTTGCTGGAACAGAGCTAACTAAGGGTGCTAAGAGACCATGCAGCAACTACTGGGGAAACCTGGTTGAGTTGGCTGGCTATTTGCCTGGGGAGGGAGTGAGCCAGATCCTTCACTGGTGTCAATCTGAATATCTCCAGTTTACACCAGCTGAGGATCTGACCTGCTCATTTTAAGACTATTGCATCCCTCCACCATCCCAGGTTTGATGGAGGTTTGGAGACCAGGTGCAAGGTTGGAAGGAATTATTAGGGCCTGGAGACCCTTTCTGAACAACGATCCTAATGGAAATTTAGAATTTGGGTGAGGTTTCTGCACTTTGTTCTGTATTAAGCTGGTAAGTGCCAGATCTTGCCTATTGAGTGCAAAAGACCCTTTGGTGAGTTGTATGACCATTCTGGAGGCATGAAGCTTTTCTGGGTGGCCCGACAGCACCATGCTTCAGACCGGAGGTTCCGCAGTACAGTGTAGAACCAAACGGGTTCTGTTCATCAAGGAGTGACCAAGGAGAAGCTGTATCAGTGTATCAGTGATGGAAACTCCTGTCCTCTGAAGGAACAGATTGAAGCTCAGTGAGATAGTGGTAGGCAAGCAGTCAGGTCAGATGATCACTCTGGTCCCTTGAGGTGTTAGGCTTCACCTGCTCAGAAATGCTGACAAACTCTTTTTGGGTCGCCCCAGGGCAGTTCTGAGGTTATGGAGTTGGGTGGGCTCAGTGCATGAAGTTCTGGTCCGAGCTGGGACTTCGGAGATCCTCACGGCTTGGATCAGAGATCTTGCTTTGGAGACTTTGGAGGCAAATGCTGACACTTGTAGGGTTAGGAAAAGGAGGGGTCTGTGATCTGGATAAAGTGGCCGGTGGAAGTTCTGTCCTCCTGCCAGCTCTATGCAGAGTCTGATTTGTTGCCCAGCTTTTTGGGAAGTCTCTCTTCAAGTGCCTAGAGAGCCTGGAGTGAAAGGGGCAGAATAAATATATAGATATAAATATATAAATATAAAGGCAGAATTGTGCTCCTGTCCTATGAAGAGCTCTAGGTGTGCTTTAGAGAGACAGTAGAGCGACAGTCCCTGTTTAGTGGGGAATCTAAATTAGACAGGGAGTAATGACAACAGACCAGCACTGTAATAGGAGGCAGCATTATTCAGAGGTTAGGAGATCTCGTTCTATTCCCAGCCCTGCCGCTGATCTGATGAGTGCCCTTGGCCAAGTCACTTTACCTTACTGTGCCTCGGTTTCCCTTCCTGCCCTTTCTGTCTTGTCTCTCTAAATTCTCAGCCCCTTGGATTGTCTTTCACTTTGAAACTACAGCACCTTGCACTATGGGACCTGGATCTCATTGCAAGCTCTAGGTGCTTCTGCAATGTAAATAATTTGCCACTTTGGTGGAGGCAAAAGTCTGTTTTCTGTCCCTGAGACACATAATGCTAAAATGACTAAATCAAAAATAGCTGGGACTCAGATTACTCAGAGCTTTGCAACAGGAAGTGATGGGCTCACTTCCTCTTTCTGAAAGGAGGAGGGTGCCATGACAACCAACTGCATGTACCCAGCCAGGGCCCTACCCCCTTAGTGGCTTCTAGTCTTTGCAGAGCTTGTGTTCTTCAAACCTCAAGGCCACATACTTGAACACTGAGGGCACTGTGGCAGGAGTGGAGATGCCTGGTTCAACTGAAATAAAATAAAACGTCACCCTGGATTCAGACAAAATCAATAAATTCTCTGTTTATATTGAAACTCAAATTTGAACTTTTGTGGTTGATAGGAGTGAAAACTTTCAGCCAGCTCTTGAATGCACAGCAGCAAAATGGGGAGTCGGGATTCCTGGGTTCTCTTCCAGGTCCTTGAGGATAGTTTAGGGGTTAGAATTGGGGACTGGGAGTCAGAACTTCTGATTTCTGTTCCTAATTCTAGGGAGGAAATGTGATCTAGTGCAGGGGTTCCCAACCTTTTCAGTAACACGGCACACTTCAATGAGACAAACAATTCCACAGCACACTCACTTTTTTCAGCTGAATTGATTACTCATAAACGTCACATTTACTTACATTTAGTATGGTTACAGTCTTACTAGAAAGCTTTGCAACATAGTGCGTACAACAAGCTAAAGAAGGATCAAATGTATTAATGTTTCAAATCCACCAGAAAAAAAATACACATCATCTCAATTTTTCCCTTTGGCCACCTGCCTTTAGAATGTTCCACTTTTTAGAATCGAATCCCTTTTAATTTGATGATTAATTTTCATGAGTTTTATGAGTTGTAATTTTGGTTGGATAGAATATTGTTTAAGGTTGTTTTTCATGACCTTTGTACAAAATTTCACAGCACACTTGGACAGTTCTCGTGGCACACCGGTGTGCTGTGGCACACTGGTTGAAAACCACTCGTCTAATGACTAGAGCAGAGGACTAGAAATCAGGACTCATGGATTCTGCGTCTAGCTTGGCCACTGGCTGTTGCGAGGACTAAGAGTCTCTTTCCTTACAGGCTGTAATGTCCCAGGCGTGGTAGAGAAGAACCAGGTCTCGGCTGAAATTAGTATGAAGGAGGGTTGGTTTTTGTTGGCCGGTTGTTTTTCAGTGGGACTGCAGGACCCAGTTAGATCCTGTGGTTCTCTTTGGCTCACCAGCTCCCAACCTTGCTGCCTGGTGTCATCACACACAGTCTTTGGGATTCCTGGCCTGAATGCTGCAGTAAGGAAGGTTTTGCCAGCTAGTTTTGAGGTGTAAGCATTAGGTTTAAAAGCTAACCCATGGGGTCATCTCAGCCCTTGGTTGGGCAGGTGAAATATGACCCCTACAACTGACCGTATGTGGTTTCTTGGCTGAGTCTTAAAGCCCCTGATGTTTTTAAACACCAGAAATGGCTAGCCCATGCTGAGATGTCCATTCATCCTGAGGAATGATTAGCTTCTGTCCTCCACTCCAGAGGTGACATGATAGTCGGACTGTGTCTGGGGACCCTGTGGGATACGAAAGGCACCAGATACACCTCTAAAGCATTACTAGTACGAGACTTGCTGCACAGTGGGGGGTTTTTGTGGCTCCTTCCTCATTGAGCTTCCCAATCCAATTCCCTCTACCCAACTTTACAGAGGGTGGCTGGGCCCCTTGCTCTACCGGATAGTGTCTTCCCTAAGCTGTTCCATCCAGCTGGTTCTGTGCCTTTGTATGCCGGGAGTAGGGGGTCTTCTCGCATGTGGTGTGGAGATCCATTTGATCATTCACTCAGCAATTGAATGTGGCTGCCTTCAGCCATTCCAGTGCACCATCGGTCAAGAGGTTGAAGGAGACCCATCCTCCTTCGAGGCAGTGGATGGAGCATTTCTCCACAAGATGGTCTGCTGTTTGTATGTCTCCACACTTGCAGGCAGGGTAGGGGATATTTCCTAAGCAGACTCACGGTTGTCATGGTTATCGGAACCAGGGAAGTAGAGATTTGAAATAACTAGGTGTCTTCTCCCTTTCTCCTCCTCGCGTTTTCTTCCTCCTTGTAGCTCCATGCAGAGGATCTGCCTGTGGTTTTTCTAGCTTCCCATGTCCCATCCTGGTGGAACTGTCCTACAGGACCTGATACCGGCTGGGTTCTGGAGATCCAATAACACCCCCTCGCCAGGGGGGCTACACGAGCATCAACTTTGCTTGCCAGAGGCCAATCTGTTTGCAGCATCAGCTGGTTTTGCTGGTGCCTGGGCAGGGTTTAAATCCCTGGATCCTCTTGGTCAGAGCCATGAGCTGGGATGCAAAGCGACAGACCGAGAGACGGACTGTTGGGAAGACGCGTGCTGTAGAGGGGACCTCCTGGGTGAGATGCTTTTAGGGTGGTTGTCTGTTCTCAAGCAGGCGGGGATCCCCTCTCTGTAGCTGATGCTTTAATCCTCTCTTTCTTTCTTTCTTTCTTGGCAAGCAGAACAAAGAGAAAGAAAAGATGAAGGAGCGCGAGAAGGACGGCAAGGACAAGGACGCCCGCTACACGAACGGGCACCAATTCACCACCATCACCGTCTCCGGCATGACCATGTGCTTTGCCTGCAATAAGAGCATCACGGCCAAGGAGGCACTCATCTGTCCCAGTGAGTAGCCATGCTTCAAGTGACTCACCTCCAGCCCTGTCCCTCTCCCTGCTTCTTACTCATTTGTCGCTAACAGGTTCCTCCTGTCACTTGCCCACGTTTCCTCATTCACGTCTTGCAGGCACTGCTCTGTTTCTCCTGCCCCTCTATCACCTCATGTCTTTACTTCATTCATCCCTTGCTCCTCCTTCCTACCTCCAGCTCCCCTAGGCCTCTCCTGCCTTCCCAAATCAAGTCTCATCATCTCCTCTGTCTCCACCCTCTGCCCCCTTCCTCAGTCCCATCCGTTCTTCCACCCTCTGTGCCTCTCTCTCATTCCCCTATCCCTCCACTGCGACTGCCTCTTCATCCCACTACATCAGGATCCGCTTCCGGAGCAGGGCAAACACAGTCCACTCTCGAGTGACAGAAAAACCCTCCTTCCCGCAGCATGATGTAGTGGGGGGTACAGCGGTGCAAGAGGGAACGAGATGGTTGGATGGACACATCTCTGGCTGCTACCTGTTGAACATCTTAGCTGAGGAGAGCAGAGAACATCAGGGTTGGTGTTTGTATGAGAAAGGGGAGGGGGGTGCTTCCGTGTTTGCACACCTATATTTGGGTGCAGGAATGTGCCACCCTTGGGCACACGTAGCCTGTAGGAAAGTGTGTTGCTTGAACAAGAAGTCAATGGTGTTTGGTGGGATTCACACGGCAGGATGGGAGAGAGATTTTTTGGGTGCTTAGGAGACAGATTGCAATGAATATGTTCAGCTGAGCTGTGTAACGTTCTAATGCACCCAGGCTGTATGCACTGTCTTGATCTGGACCTAGGAGGGTTTGGTGTGTTAACTGCTCTAATACATTGCACTGCCTGGTCAATTGTGCTCTCTGCATATTGGGGACCCAGCACCATTTGTTACGTCAGAATTGCTCCCGATTTGTGAATAGTTGGCGGAAGCTCCCAGGTTCTGCTCTTCGTCTATTTTTTTTCCCCTGATCTTCCACGCTGGGAAAGGTGAGAGGTGGAAGTCTTTGCTTTGCTGAAGAGCAGCAGGCAAACACAAAGGGTGAGGTTTTCTGCAGGAGGAAGCCCGAGTGCCAGACAGTTGTGTCTGTCGGGGGTGACTGGGCGATCCCTGATCAACAGAGCTGTGTCAACACGAGCACCTACTGTAGACGTGGCTCAGCTGGAGTCTCTGGAGTGAAACCGATTTACACCAGTGGGGGACCTGGCTCATTGACTCCAGAGGAGCTGCCTTGATGTGCACCAACAGGTGCTAGCGCCTGTGTGTGTGGCTGGGTGGATAAGCAGGGAACTCTCAGGCTGGGGGTGGATTTTGCTCTCCCTGCATTTCGGCTGGGCTGAGCTGCTTTTGAAAGGCTCAGCCCCCTCATCCGAGTTCGTGGTTGGGACGGCTCATAAATCAAGCCTGGCTCTGTACGTGCAGGCCCTGCCCAGACTCCAGCCAGCAGGCCGATTCCAGCTGCGGCTGGGAGCGAGAATGGAATTCCATCACCTCGCAATGTCTTGTTAACTTGCTGTCTTTCAGCATTGGCAATCAGGGGCTCCCAGCGAGCGTGGGGAAGGGGAGCGGAGATTTCATTCAGAAGTGGAACTTTGTCCCCATCTTGTTTAAAAGTGCTGCTTTCTCTCAGTGAAGCAAACGGGGCTGAGCTGCTTGGCGCGCCCAGTCCAGCTTCCAGCCAGCGCAGGATTATTCCCTACAGCATGTTCTCTTTGCCAAGGAAGTGTGGACCAGTGGTTAGAGCACTAGCCCGGGACCTGGGAGTTGTGTGTTCAGTTCCGTGCTTTGCCACAGACTCCCAGTGTGACCTTGGGAAGCCACGTTCCTGCACTGTGCTTCAGTTTTCCCATCTGTACAATGGGGATAATAGCTCCACCCTGCCCCATAAACAGTGAGGAGCTTGGAGATGCTGGTGGTGGTGTGTATGTTTGTTCAAGACTCATTGTAAAATCTGCTTCCACAGCCAGACAGTCTTCTTGTGGTGGTCTTGTTTGTCAGGAAAAGTGGCCACGTTCTTCCCTTAACATCCCCCTCTCACTCCCACCCTCAGACTCTAGGTAAAATATTCAAAAGCATCCATGTGACTTGGAAGCCAGAGGCCCACTTCCAAAAGCAACTTGGGGCTTATCTGTATGGAGGGCGATTCTTTCCACTTGCCACCCCCTTGCCGATGCCTGCATCAGAGGAAACCATAAGCGACTGCCCAGAACTGAGCAGCGCATGGTGGGAAATCCCCCTCTGACCCAATGTGCTGAGTGACTGATGACCTGGAGTGGGGTTGTGAACTCAGTCTGTGGGCTTGCCTCCTAGACTGTGCTTGCCCTCCTCTCCAGCCCTTTGCACAGATGCTAAACTCTAGACAACTGGGGGTCCTTTCTCGAGGTGGGGGAGATTGCCAGGAATACCCCATCCGGCATACAGCCTAAGGGAAAAGGGTTGGGTATAGGGGATGACCCTGGGGTCTGGTCTGCTGCCTTACTCCTCTCAGGGATCGGGCTGCACTTGTTGGTTTTGCAGAGTGGACTGCAGACTAATGTGCCTTGTAGCGCTTCAGATCTCACTCTGCGTGCTCTGTATACCGCTGGGTTGTCCCAGGGCTGCATGGTTTTGGCTCTCCTCTGTCCCTTTCTGGTGGGCACTCACAGCTCCTTTCTATGTGGTTTCCCGGGAAATCACAGGGGCAGCTGGCCCTTACATCAGCTCCACCTGCTTCCTTGTTGCCCCTGCAGGATCGAAGCGGTGTGAGATTTGAGCTTGGAAGTAGCTAAACCTGCTTGGTAAGAAAGCAGATTGTTGTGGGCCAGAGAAACCCAAGGGTGCGTCTACACTTACAAATTAAGTCGACTCAAGCAAGCTTAAGTCGACTTAATTTAATCTGCGTCTACACTACATTTTCCTTAAGTCGACGTAAGCAGCAGCTTAAATCAATTTAAGGAAAATTAAAGTCGACTTTATAAAACCTCATTTAAAGTTGACTTTACTGGCTAAGTCGACTTTATTAAGTCGATTTAGCCAATGTGGACACAGATTAGCCCTAAGTCGACTTTAAGTCGACTTAAACGGCTTCAGGGCTTCCCCACTGCCCTCCCTGCCAGGGTGGCTGGCACAGGCAGAGCCTGGCATGACCCCCACAGGGCAGGACAGAGCCCTGCCCACCCTGCCCCTATGCCCTGCCAGGGTCCCTGTCCTGCTCAGCCCCCATTGTACCCAGGTACAATGGGGCAAATGCTGAGCCCCCTGGCACTTGGCAAGGGGTGCCCCCCCACCACTGTGGACCAGTCCCAGGTCCACCTAGCCCCTAGAAGTCAACTTAGGCATCCAGTGTGGATGCTCTAAGTCGATTTGTCAGGGTCCCCTTTAAGTCAACTTAATTTTTGAGTGTAGACATGTAAGTTGACTTAAATTAACAAGTGTAGACATAGCCCAAATGTGGTGACATGGATGGCTGTCTTTGCAGCTTGCTGGGGTCCTGTGGGCCATGTAAGATAACCTGCCTATGGTAGAGTTTAATACTGCTGCCCATCACTTTGGTATCTGGACACCTGTTGCAGGCAGCCATAGTGCTTGCCTGTGTTTGCATCTCGCTCTCTCTTTTTTTAATGAGGTGTTAAAACTCAGGCCTTGCCCCTAAGATCTTTAAAGATCTCCTTGCACAAGAGAAATGATACTAGCCCGGGGCTCCAGGCCAAATTCTAGCTCTGCTCTTTCATCTGACTCCAATGCTCCCTCCTCTGCCCTGCAATTTCAATTGGATGTGTCTTTCTTCCTGTCCCAAAAGAGCCCAGGACATTGCTGCTGCGTTGCACCCCAGAGGTGAACATGCTTCAGTAGTGAGCAATGCTGCGACCATGGTGTGTGGGGATGGAGGACAGTGTAAATACAAGCTTCTGATTACTGTTGTAGCTACACTTTGGAAGCTTTTCGGGGCAGGGACCATCTCTTAGTTCGGTCTGTACAGCGCCTAGGACCATGGGGGTCAGGGTCCATGACTGGGTGCTACTGCAACACAGATAATAAGCAGCTATCTTCAGCTGCAGAAGATGAAGTTGCTGGAGACGTGGTCTTGTCTCTGAGAATCCATGTGCGTGGTAAATAAAGAAGGGGAGCTGTTCTACCTACACATTGTCCCTCTTGCCTTGATCCAAACCCCTGACCCCCCAGCGCTGTCAGTCCCTCTAATCTTCCATTCCCAGGCTCTGGCATCTCAAGCATTACCTGGCTTTTTGTGCTGCATTCCTGAGGCTCGTCTGCCCTGCCATCTCATGGGGCTTAGCGTGGAGGAGGCCAGAGCACTGCTGGTATTCCGTCTTGGCTGCCAGCTGAACAGTACAGATGTACGGGATGTCTTTCGTTTCCTGTCTGATTCTTTGGCTGGCGTGTGGGCGTGCAGGGGGAAGAGCTGGAATGGCTTCCCCGGAGATAATGTGCTGAGTCACCTGGTGGGAGGATTCCCTCCCCGCACTGCTTTCAGGTGTAACTTCTATCTGGCTCATTTTCCTGAAGCAGAATCGGGGCTACTGACAACTGACGCTGTCTGTCTGTCTGGCCCCAGAGCAGTGGCAAAGCAAGCTTTCTCCTTCCCTTTCCTGCTGCTGTGGACTAGCCCTGACCTGAAGGGCTTAATGGATGCCATATGGGACATTCACCCTCCCTAGCCCTTTTTTGCTGATGTGGGAGCCAGTTACTGTCGTGGCTCAGACCCACCAAAGTAATTTCCTGTAGAGCAGCCTCATGCTGGTAATGGTGCTCAGCTTGGCATCTGGAGGAAGGTTTGGATTTTAGCGGATCCTGAGTGCCCACCTCTCAATGTCCACATGACAAGTTAGTTCAAATGAAGGAAGCTTAATTCGAACTAACTAAAGCCATGGCTACACTAGGCTTTCATTAGTTCAAATTAAGGGCTTCCTTAATTCGAACTAATAACTTGGAATAGGGTATTAGAAGTAAGGGTTAATTCGAACTAGTTAGTTTGAATTAACCAATGTGGCCATTTAGTTCGAACTAATTTCTTAGTTTGAACTAACCGGCACATTGAAATCAATGGAGATTGCTAATTTGAACTCAGTAAGTGCCATGAATGGCACTTGCTTAGTTCGAACTAATTTTTTCTAGTTCGAATTAAGTTAATTTTAGTAAGTGTAGACATAGCCAAGGCTCCTTTGGACAATCCTGTCTTCTGATGGCTATTATAGCACAGGACCCAGCCCTGATCCAGACCCAGCTTTGCTAGGCTGTATGGTGAAACCTGACGCAGAATGGACGCAGAACGTTAACGTGTAACCGGCCAGCAGATCTAGCGGCCCTGTGCCAAGGAATGGCCGAGGAGATGCGTCTGAGGGCAGTAGCGTGTGGCCGTTCAGGATGTTTGCAAATGCCGTCTCCCCATGCTTCTGTCGGTCAGGGACCTGTAGTGGTTAATAAGTAGACTGCACGGCACTGCAATGGCTATTATTATCTCTCTTTCCCATCCCCAGCTGGAATCGGTCCAGCTTCCTGACACTGGGCATCTTGGATGTTTGTGTCTGTACCTCCCCCGCTCTAGTCTGACCCGGCTGTCATTCGTGGAGCCAGGATCACAGCCCTAGCTGACCTTCCTGGTTCCCCCCATCTCCAAGCCTGCCCATTATGGGCGCAGCTGAATAGTAAGACGGCTGTCTGCCAGCCCCTGTGAGAGTAATTATGATCAGGGGTCATCGTGAGTGATGCTGCACTGTGCAGTAGCTTCCACCACAGGCTCTTTGGTATGTCGCTTTAAATCCACAGCCCGGTTTAAACTGGTACAACTTTCTTCCAGTGATCAGGCCTGACCAGGGAGATACTCAACCCTGCTGAGTGGGAAGGGAAGAGACGACGCAGGAGCTCCTATGGCCACAGGGCTCAGCTTCCATAGGCTCTGTGCTGAGATCCTGCGGCGTGGCACGACGCGGCATGGATATGCGGCTAATGTCCAGGATGGCATGGCAAAGCCTGGTTATAAAACAGCAGCTAAACTAGCTCTGGTCGGGGAAGGGGCTGTGACTTCAGTTTCAGCTGGGTGAGGGCAGCTCCCCGAATCCCGTCCAGAGTCCCACGGTTGCAGCTGTTCCCACCCTGGACAGCGTGCTACTTCTCGACAGCTGCCAGGGCCATGGGCTCAATCAGAGCCTTGTGTCTGCAACATCTGTCAGCAAGGCAGCTGACAGCTCCAGGGTAAACAGCTTTTGTTGCTCTTTGGAGGGGATCTCACCCGTGGGAAAAGAAAGTGGGTTATCGTTCCCTGCACTACTGGATCCCAGCCTGGCGGCACTGGGGAAGGTCTGGTCTCTGTTGACCCCATTAGCACCTGCCTGCGTCCGTCATGTTGCACAGCTGTCACCTGACAATGTGGGTACTGTCAGAAGCGCCATGGAGGAGTCGCACGTGTTTTCAGCTGGGATTGAGTCGCAGGTTGCATGATGAGCCACCCGCTCTGCCATTCTGGCTGGGTGTTCCTATGCCCCACCGGGATTGGGCTTTTGATTCTGTTGCTGCTGCACAGGCCACTTGCTGTCCCGTAGCTGGATCGGTCCACGTACATGGAAAGGGGCGAGACAGCTGTGGATACTATGGGCATGTGGCTATAAGTGAGAAGAGCTATAAATCCTCATGCTTCAGGGCACAAATCAACTTCTGATGGGGTCAGGAAGGTTCCCCAGGAGCAGATTATTCCAGACCTTTTTACCTCTTCCTCTGAAGCAGCTGGTACTTGCCAATGTGAGGCCCAGGAGTCTGGGCTAAATGGCCCCTGGTCTGATGATGATTGTTTGCATTTGGAGTATAGAGCTTAGAGGCTACAACTGAGATCCAGGCCTTCTTGTGGTAGGTGGTGGATGTACACAGAGAGTGACAGACCCTGCCCCAGAGAGTGGAGGGTCTATATAGGCCAACCAGACAAAAAGGATTGTTCTCCCCATTTCACAGGTGGGGAAACTGAGGGGAGATGACCCTGGAGGTGGCACAGTGGCGAAGCTAGGAATCACATGCCGATCTTCTGAGTCCAACCCAGCATCTTAACCACCAGCTTTCCTCTTACTGTGTGATGCTAAGGGCAGGTGGGGCATTGCAGTGGGTCCCCAAGTGCAGTTCAGTGGATAAATCCTGCCAGCCGGGCCTATGTGTGTCTAGGCACCAAGAGAGGAAACTGTTCCACGAGTAGGCGGTGAAACCCGCATCACCATGCAAAGCCATTTCCAGCCCATCTTGTCCGTTCCACATGGGCCGAAGTGCTGGCAGCAGCTCTGACTACAGCAGATGGGATAGCAAGTAGTGTTTTCTGCCGTCCTTCCTCCTCGCCTGGTGCGCGGGGAGGGGCTTTCTTTGCAGTGAATTGATGGCTTTGGGGTGCAACCATTCACACTTCCATTGGCTAATCTAGCTTTGATGCTCACTGCATTAAAACACGGCATAACCCCTTATCATGGCCTACTGCTTTTCATCAGTAGCTCTCAATGCACTTTACAGAGGTGGGCCGTATCATTAGCCTTGTTTTACTGTTGGGGAAACTGGGGCCCAGGAAGGTGAATTGACTTGCCCAAGGTCACCTGGTGGGAGAGCTGGGAAAAGAAGCTAGGTTTTCTCAGTCCTAGTCAAGGGCACTAGCCCCTAGGCTATACTGATGTTTGTACAAATAGGCTCTCTGCCCCTAAGAGTTTCTATTCTAATTAAGCCCTGCATGGAAAACATTGAGGTCCTGGTTCACATCCCAGCTAGGGATTCTGCACCAGCCTGGCAGGGTAAATGGCATAAATGATACTGGCATTGGCTTTACAGCCCTTTTACACTGCCATAGTGATGTAGCGAGTCCTTAGTGGAGACAGCAACCACGCCCTAGAACTCAGGCATGGGTTTCAAAAGTGACTCGGGGTTTTTGGGAGGCCCATCCTGAGCCACCCCACAGGGGCTTGGTTTTCAGAAAGCAGTGGGGCAGCTCTTCTCTGAAAATGCTGTCCATTTGGGACATCTCAAGGTGGGCACCCAGAATCTCAAACCCCTCTGGAAAATCTTGGATTCAGGTTTCCTCCCCCTTTATCTCTCTTTCAGACTCCCTTTCCCAGTAGCCAGCGAAATGTTATTTCCTAGCTGTGCCGGCAGTCGGGTCAGTTTTAGGCCGTTTCCCCTGCTTTGATCTCAGGGCATTGTTGTATTTGTGGAAGTCAGCAGTCCCCGGGGGCCAGCCTGGGCATTGTTTAATCAAATGGCTTGATTGTATTCTCCAGACTCTGCCTTTTCCTGCCATAGGCAGAAAGTTTTGTGATTTCTTAAATACAACTTCAGGTCCTCAATGGGTGCCAGGCCCTGGAGTCCATTGACTTCATGTAGCTTTGCCAATTTATGCTAGCATAGGATCTGGCCCATGGATTCTAGGGCAGCATGGTGTTTCTGCTCCGCAGTCATGGTTTCATTAGCTCTTGTTACATGGGATCAGGCTCTGGCTGGTATTTGGATGGCAGACCTGTATGAGATGAGCAATGCTGTGGGAAGTGATGTCAGCTTATCAGTAGGCGGTACTGTCTGTACCCAGTTGAGGCACTGTGTGGAAGAGAAGTGTCAAACTCGGAGATGTTCCAAAGGGGGAGCCCTGTTAGTTCAGTTCAGCAAAACAAACGAGTCCTGTGACACTTTTGAAGACTAGCACACTGATTTATCGCATGAGCTTCAAGCATTTGATGAAGTGGGATTTTCTCCCACGAAAGCTCATGCGATAAATCAATTTGTTAGTCTTTAAAAGTGCCACAGGACTCCTTGTTGGGAACTCTGAGATGAGGCGTACCTTCATAGATTCCAAGGCCAGAAGGGGACCATTGATTGCGATCATCTGATCTGCCCTCCTGGGTGACACAGGCCGTGGAACTTCTCCAAATAATTCCATTTGAACGAGATGAGATTTCTAGAAAAACATCCAACCTTCACTGAAAAATGATCGGTGATGGAGAATCCACCAGGATGCTTGGTAAATTGTTCCAGTGCTCTATTACCTTTACGTTTATAGACTGATCAAATCACCTCTTTGCCTTCCCTTTGTTATGTTTAAATAGATTGCTCCTTGCTCCTATTGCTAAAGGGCCAGTTTGTCTAATCCTTTCATTCTTGTGGCTTCTCCAGCTTACCTCCGTCCTTCTCGAAACATTGACACCAGCGTGGTTGTCAAAGCACAGTTCAGGCTGCTGCAGGTGGTTGTCTCTCGTGGTGCTTGTGACAACGGAAGGGAGGTCGGATCTAGTGCTCTGGTCTGATTCCAGTTTTAGTTACCCCACAAGACTGTTTGCAGGAAGGACATGGTGACCGATTACCCAGCGTGTTTGGTTATAAAGAGGGACCTGCAAGATTAGCTCTTCTCCCCCTGTGGGCCTGAGGTCCTCCCTTTATTCAGGCTCTCATTGGGTGTACTGCCAGGCCATATTCTGCTGTGTCACTTCTCCCCTCACCCCCTTACCCAGCCCTTCCTGCCGATCAGCAGCTCGCCAAAGGGTTTCATTTTAATTTAGCAAATGGTTTCAACATCCTCATTCCTCAGGAAACCACTGAGATCCCTTGGCTCGATGCAGCGGCAAGCAGCGCATGTGGGTGCAAGAGAGAGGGAGCCGCCTCTTGACGCCAGTTCCCTTTTCACACCAAACTGATGAACTGGTCCGATCTGTGCCTGTGTACGCTCAGGGGCCGAGGCTCCTGAGAACATTTGCCCTCCCTAGGGGAGGTGGAGTGGTCAGACTGCAGGAAGCTTCCGTTAACGCTCTGACCCTCGTGTGACACAGGTGTAAGTGACATCTGCTTGGGTCTGCAGACAGCCTGAAACAGTAGCCCAGAGGCCTCGTCATGTTGATGGGGCATTAGCTCTGCAGCCTACCACGGGGGCTCAGTTAGCTGCAGTTGGCACAGAGGGAACCTCTGCCCATCAGAGAGGCTGCAACACGAGGGTCGGGGACTGAGGGCTCCTCAAGGGGAAATGGTCAAGCCTAGGGAGACAGTGAAGGTGGAAGAGTCTTGTTTTGTGTTACTATTTAAAAGCCAGATTTGCATGTGGCGGGTGAGAGACTTGACTTCTTTAAAAGTGCCGCAGGACTCCTTATTTGTTTTGTTAAACTAGACCAGGGGTCTGCAACCCAAAAGATAAGAAGAGCCATTTTTGAAAATTCCTTCAATAACAAAGTGTTTTGAGAGCCACAATGGGTGTAGCCTCCTGGTGGGAGGTGAGCCAGGATTTCTGCTGCAGGGTCCCCTTATGCAGGGGGGGGGGAAGCCTGGAGCTTGGCATGGGCTGCCCGTGGGGTCCCTGGTGGCTGGGGGAAGCCCAGAGCCAGGCATGGGCCTCCTGCAGGGTACCCCGGTGATTGGGGGAGCCCAGAGCTGCAAGGGGGCAGCCAAAGAGCCGCATGCGACTCCAGAGCCACAGGTTGCAGACCCCTGAACTAGACTAACGCAGCTACCCCTTTGGAACCTGACTTCCCCTGTGTCCATTCAGAGCAGGGCAGGGACTCTGCATGGGGGGGACTTTGTCTACATGGGTTTATAAGTTCCCAAGGGGTAACCCTGTTAGTCTAGGTCAGCAAAACAAACAAGCTTTCTTGGGAGAAAATCCCACTTCATCAGATGCTTTTATTCCACTGCAGGGCTGATCAACCCATTCAGAGCTCCCTATGGTGTCCCAAGTGGGTGGAGCTTATGGGTGCGCGTGAGGTTTGTTCAACTACAGCCTTCATGTCCCTCTTTAGTCTAATTCCAAAGGATCCCTCCCTCCGGGTGGTGAATACTTGCAGTTGGCCAATTTGCATTGCAGTAGCATTTCGGCACTTCAGCTGTGGACTAAGATGCTAGGGTGCTAGGGGCTGTACAAACAGAAAAAACGGGCCCTCTTTCATGCATGGTTTGACTTTCCAGCCCACTTGCTCTTCTGCCCATAGAACGTGCTGCTTCCCTTTCTGCAGTAACTGAGGTTTACATCTGCTGTCTCATCTCGGCAAGTTCCCCTCCGGAAAAGCAGTTGTTTCTGGGCTCTGCTTATCGTCTCTGCCATATGATGTGTTTCCCTGAACAGTCGCAGGCTGCTGGTAGCTAATGCAGTATGCTTCCCCATTGCTTTTTTTCCAAGCACCCTCTGGGTGCTGGAACCAGTCAGGGAGCCTGGAGGCAAACTCTGTTTGTTTTGGCTTTTTTACAGGGTCATTCAAGTGCCCTTACTGTTATAGGCTGGAAACTGTTTTTTCAGGGAAAGGCCATTGCGGGCTCCTGTCTTGTGGATTTCCAGAGACAAGTGGGTTCACTACAAATGCCATAACTCCTTTTCACTGGGATATGAAAACACTGTTAGCTTCCTTCTGCCTCTTGCATAACCGTTAGTATTAAAGATTCCCCAGTGGCTTGCAGCTCAGTACCCACCCCCTAATGCAGTGGTTTTCAAACTTAGGGTTGGGACCCAGTATTGGATCGCAGACCCTCCTGCACTGGATCGCAGGCCCCCCTGCTTCCACCACTGAAAGCCCTGAATGCATTGCTCAAAGATATAATTGTTAGGTCATGGGCATAAATGATTTTTTTCAACTGGGTACTAAGGAAGTTTGAAAACCATTGCCCTAAGGGGAATGAGAAATTGTCTTCTGCTCAAGGCTGCAGGTCTGAGTGGGTTAGAAACGTGGAGTGAAGCTATGCCCTCTGTGCCCTGTTGTTTAATGAGAGGCCGTAATTAAAATCAGGATCTTGTGCTAGGGGTTGTACATACATTCACCAAGTGACTGTCACATCTCCTGCATGATTAATGCCACGGTGCCTCTCACAACACAGGGCTCTGAGCCCATGTTTCCTGCCCTCTGGCCAGTTGCGTTCTTCTTCCCAAATCGTATACAGCAGTTTTCACTCCCCGTGCTAAACGTATGTGCTGTGAAACAGTGGCTGTGTTCTGCCCCAGAGGTGGCTACTTAGCAGGATGCCCGTAGCCTTCTTAAAGGTGCCCTCTGAGTGCAAGCGATTCTAAGGGACACTCTGTTCTCACATGCCCTGAAAAGGCAGAATGATCTTTGGGTGTGTCTACAATATAGTTAGTCTGGGACGTTGCGAGGTGGAAGGGCCCCAGAGCTTGGGATGATGGTTACACCACTGTTAAACAGCTTGAGTCTGTATCAGCTGGCACAGGCCAGCCGCGGGTGTTTGAGTCAGAGTGCAATGGAGACATACCCTCTGTTACAGAGGGGCAGCAAACCCTGAGGCAGGTCCCCCTCCCTCGTTGGCCACGCCTCAAGATCTGGTCCTTGAATCTGCAACTTCAGCATTGCAACAGCTGATCTGAGGCCACTTCCTGAAACAGCTGCCAAATGGACCTATGGAGCAGCCCTGACTCCTCCAATCACTAAGACGTGTTTCTTCCTTTCCCTGCCCTGCTTGGCTACTTTGCACCGGTTTGAGCCAGAAACAAGGGGGCCAGGTAGCTTCGAGTTCTTGTTAAAGCCAGCCCACAGAAATGCCACTGACTGGCGAAGCCGTGTGCCTGCTCCGAAGGGAGTCGACAGGGTTTTTTTTCTATTGTTCTTGCAGCTCTGAGTGGGATAACATCCCACACAGCCTGGATGTTACTAGAGAGCCCTGATCATTGAACTCCCAGGCCAGTAGGGCCTTTATTCTTTCTGTGGGCCAGCCACTAGGGGGCAACATGAATGAATAAATGAATTTACAACAGAGTCCTGTGGCACTTTTAAAGACTAACAGATTTATTTATCGCATTTATTTATACACTCCCCTGCATTTAATTTCCTCCCATTCTGTAACTTTCCCATCTTCAAAGCGTCTGACGAAGTGGGATTTTCTCCCATGAAAGCTCATGCGATAAATAAATCTGTTAGTCTTTAAAAGTGCCACAGGACTCTGTTGTCTTTCTACAATAGACTAACACGGCTACCCCTTTGGAATTTGACTAAATGAATTTAGTAAATTATACGTGGAGGTGGAGGCTGGAAAACTACTGCCATTGTGAGGGCAGCTGTCTGGACTGGCTCAGTGTTACAAAGGGGGCACTTGATGGAAGGAAATATTGGCGATGATAAAAGCATGGGACTTGATCCTGTGAGGTACTGAGTAGCTGATTCCTTTGGAGCTGGTACCTGTCATCTCAGAAGCTGCAGGTCTGAGGGAAAGGCTGGTCTTGCAGTTAAAAGTGTTGCATTTGGGTCTTTGTATTCAACTGTCTGTTTTGGCACATGAGGTGACGTTGGGCAAATCCCTTAAACTCTCTGTGTCTCAGTTTCTCATCTCTTCCAATGCTGCCTTGTCCGTTTAAGACTGTAAACTCTTTCAGGGCAGGGTTTGTGTGCACAACAGGGCCCCAATCCCGTAATCCAGTTAATCCTACCCTGGAGGCCCCGAGGCTGCTTCTCAACTAGAAACCTCCTAAGTCTCAGACTCACTCCGGAGGTAACCATCTCATTCATCCTTGCCAGCCTGTGGTGATCCTGGAGTGAGGCTGAGTGGTGTTCAGAGCCGTGGGCTGTGAGAAATAAATCTGGATCACAGCTAGCTAGTGGGAACTGCTGAAAACACTGAGTTTCTCACTTATTTTGGCCTCCCCATCCTCCCCTTTCGAGTTGCACAAGAGCTGGCTTGCCCATCTCACAAACAATATTTTTCCTCTTAAAAACGAAGAGAATGACTTCATTTCCTTCCCTCGGTCACCAGACTGTAGCATCTGACCTGGCTGGCACAGGAGCTCCGGGTGCTTGTCTGCTGGCCTGCTTGCCCTTGGGGTTAATTTATCCAGTGCTTGGCTTGGATAGCTAGAGTCTGCGGTGCTGGAAGAGTGGTGCCATGGGGCCGTTACCCCATTCTAGCACTTGGAGTTTTGGGAGCTTGACACCCCCTTTGCACTGGCTGTATTTTAATGGCCTGAACCCTGCCCAGCCCAGGTGCCTCTAGTGCACTCCTATGGCACCCCCAACACCCGCCCACGCTGTGAGTGGGGCAGGGGCAGAGCTCTTACCTAAGCTGCATTCTGGCTGGGAAGACCCCCGAGGAAAAGCAGCGTTAATTCTCAAGGGCTCCTTTATGCTGCCGGGGTAGCGTGACAGGGCCTTGTCATAACTCGCTCTCAAGCCCTCTTGTGCATCTGCCTTTTTGTAGGGGTGTGATTGAGGGAGCAGCCAGTTTGGGCTTGGTGGAGCTGGCACATTACAGAGGAGAGACACACACTGTGCTCTCACTGGATTCCTGTGGACTGTATTTCCCACCTTCTATAACAGCAAATCACGCAGACTAGAGGCCTGGGGGGAACCCAAAGGGAGCCAGTCCGGGGGGAAATGTATCCAAGGTCCTTATCGGTCCTGTCAATGTAGTATCTGAACTCCTCATAACCCTCCTGTGAGGCAGGTAGTGCTGGTATCCCCATTGGACAGCTGGGGAAACTGAGGCCCAGAGTGGCTAAGTGACTCACCCAAGTCATACAGGGAGTTTGTGTCGGAGCAGAAGATTAAACCCAGGTCTCCCAAGGCTAGTATCCTCATCACTGGGCCGTTCTTCTCCTGGGAACACTGCTGTGGACTCTGCTCACACACTGCTCTTCTCTGGCCTGATAGATTTTTGCCCTTACTAAGCCTCTCCAAAGCTCTACTGTGTGGTGTGTGCTTAGTAGCTACCCCTTGGGCATACCCAGGACCCTCTTTGTGGCGTCCCCTCCCTGCTGAGGCTTAGCCAGGAAGCTGAAACCATAGGTGGTTCTGCTCTCCTGCTCGGCGCATTGATCTGCTAGTCCCGTGACAGCGACTTTATCCCTGACCTAGCGTGTGATCAGTCACTGCCTCTTTCCCCATGATGGGTTCACGGTCACTTCCTGTGACAGTCACTGCTGGATGTGTTTATTCCTTAAAAGGGGCTGGGCAAAGCTCAGTAAAGTTTAATTCCTTGACTTTAGATTCTGGAGTAAAATGCTCCGAGACCCTTGCCTCCGGTCTCAGGCTGAGCCCCACGTCCTTTGCTGAGGCCGATGCTCCCACTGGAATCAAGAAGGTGGTTTTCTTGCCTACGTGAACATGCTGATTTTTCAAAAGCACCCAAAAGAATTTGGCGTCCAGGTCCAATAGAGAGTCAAGCGTCCCTTTGGAAAAATTTGTGCCAAAATCTGCAGGATTGGATTAGTCTCTGTATTACGGTACCAATTAGGAGCCCCATCCAGAGGCGCTAGGTGATGTACAATGCTGGAGTTTAGGAACTACAGGGCAGGGATGGACTTTGTTCCATGTCTGTACAGCGCCTAGCACCCTCAGGTTCTGCTCTGCAACTGGAGCGCCTAGGCGCTGCTGCAATACTGAGGCAAAGGATGGCCCCCAACACTTGGTTTTAAACACAGAATGTGCAGAATTTAGGCCCATTTCCACTGGCCAGGCCCCCTGTAGATGAATCTGGTTTTTAAACGTGGTTCTCTAAATCATCTCGTGTCCCCGTTGGCCAGGTCTGCATTAGAAAAGCAGGGTTAATTAGGATGTAGTAAAACCCTAGTGTAGACAAGCCCTTGTCTCTTCCCCCTCCCCCAAAGTTGACCCTGTGACCAGGGGACGTGTTAAAAGCAGCGTATGGCCTTGTCCGCACTCTGGTTTTTAACATATGCTAGTTAACGTCACCTAGTTCCCCTATTACGGAGTGTGTTCACAAGGCAAAACACACTGGAAAGTGCCCTTGCTGGGAAGAGGGGAGTGTGGGGCCGGCGGGTGTCCTTCTGAGAACAAGATGGCTGTCCTTTCTGTGTAAGGCTGAGCTGTGAAGACAGTAACAGTGGGGTGCAATGGTTAACAGTGCATGCACGGCTGCCCGTGCAAGGTTTGGGTTCGGTAGAGTAAAGGTCCCTTGAACGTGGCCTTGCCAGTGAACAAAGACATTGACAAAGGGCAGAAATTAAAGGTGCCCCTGCAAATCAGGGACATGTAGATGAGACTCAGACCCTTTGAGTGCTGGTGCGACAGGGAGCATGGCACAGTCTCTGGCTATAAGCCGCTGAGGGGCAGTTTGAAGACATTTAATTTCTTAGAACTAGTACACCCAGTGTGCATGCAACTGTACCACTGTAAAGGTACCTTATCCCCACAGCTTATTCCTCTTCCCATACAGGAATACCCATATTAACACCTGTATACCCATAGAACTCCATCCGCACTAAAGAGTTGTACTGCTTTAACTATGACACCATAAACAACGAGAGTCCTGGGGTTCTTTAAAGACTAACACATTTCTTCGGGCATAAGCTTTTGTGGGCATCAACCCACTTGGTCAGAAATTCGTTAGTCTTTCAGGTGCCACAGGACTCTCGTTTTTGCTGTACACAGACTAACACAGCTGCCCCTCCGGATGTGCCACCATAGGGAAAACAGGACTTTGCGGACAAGGCAACGTCTCTCTTTCCCCCTTCCCCATCTCTCCCCCAGTAACAAGATCTTGCTCTGTCTTGTCACTGAGCAGGGTATTTAACATCTTTGTCCCAGTTATACCCCCCACACTTTGTTGTTCTGACTCTTAAGTGTCTGGTGGGGATTTTTTAAAAGCATCTTTCTACTGATCTGTATTTATAAGGGGGTGTGTCTGCATGTGTGTCTGTGTGTCTTTTCTGTTTGCAGTCTCTCTTTCCCTCACATCAAAGGCTAGCTTGTATTTACCAGCTGCCTCTTTGAAATGTTCCCCAGCTCACCAAGGCTACAGACTGACCGACCTTGATTCTGCAGCTGAAGGGAGCCAGGGACACAAACTTCCTCCCACATTAACACTGCACAGTAACAATCCAGTAAAGAGATGGGATAGATGGTTTTGTGATTTAAAAAGTGGGACGTAGAGTCTGGGGATTTAGATCCTGTTCCAGAAAAGGCCCCGACCGTGGACTGGGGACTTAGTTGTTCGTGTGTCTTATATGCCCCCGGCCCCTGTAAAATGCAGATGGTGCCACCTGTGCTGTGGGAGTGGTGAGACTCAGTTCCTTGTGTGCGAGGTGTTTGAGCTCCTCAAATGCAAGCAGGCAAAGCAGAGCCAGCACTTGACCAATATTTGTAGATGTTTCCGATGCTCATGGGGTAGAAAGCCTCAACAAGTGTACACACTATACAAGGCTGGCCACGGATCTGTAACTTGAACGTCACAACATCCTCAGCTGGCCCATGATCTCACCCATTCACAGGCGGGACTGTTCATTAGTTCTCCATTTACACAGTGCTGGCACACAAAGTTTGGATGGTTCCCTGATCCTCTTGACTTCTTGTCAATATCACATTCTTCCTGCCAGACTCTTCTAGTGTTAGAGCAGGTCATGTTCAGGACTTTTATCAACTATTATTACTCTCCAGGAATTCCAACGCTCTTCAGGCCACCCACAGAGAGAACTTTTTTCACCACTGAAATGCAGCTACCTCTAGAGTGGAATGTGGCAAGTGTTAACAGCACACAATAACATGACAGTTTAGCATTGCAAGTTTTTAAAAAGAAGTCTGTTGTAAGCTACAAGGGGAATTTGGGAAGGCACAAAATAATTAGGAGAGTTGGAACTTATCCTGGACCCTGGGATACAAGGTAGTTTGATAGGGTTTGCTTCAAACGAAATCATTGCAAAAGAGCTAGAATGTTTGTTTTTTTTAAATCCAAAGCCATCCAATTTCTTTCCCCCTCTTTCAGTGAAGTGGTGTTAGGTTGCAGTGGTCTGTTTCTCTCATTAGCTCCTGAGGACATTTGAACATTTGAGGAATGGATTGTATCATTGGCTAGAAAATTTACCATGCATTCAGGAAAAAAAAAAAATCATAGGCAGGGCAAAGTGGAAAGAATCTAACTTTCTGTAGTAATTCTGTTTAACAGATAATTGGAGAACTGGCTGGAAAGTTCCCAATCCAGTGGAATTTTTTAAATCTAGGAGAAACTTTTGTATTTGAATTCTCTCTCCTGGTGTTGCCAGTTCTCATGGTATTTGATGGTTTTGCTTAAAGCCCCAACTGCTGGAGTCGTGTGAATCTCCACTTTTAGTTTTAAAAGAGAAGTACATTTCTAGCCTTTGTGGCTGCAGAGGAAAGTTTGAAAATGTGAAAAGTAAAGGTTCAAAAACTAGGAGCCCAACTGAAAGAAGCCAGAACTTCTTTTTCTTTTACAAAATCTCATTTTGGGGGGGGGAGGCTGACTCATATTTTTGAACGCTTAGGGTTGGAGATGTTGCAACATCACATCCCCCTAAATTCTCCCTGCAGTTTCCATTGAACGCACTCTTCTTCGAGAAGAGCCCAAATGGGGGGGCGCGTAGCACTGCTCGGTACTGCGGCATCCCAATCGAGAGGTGGCTGCTTGTCATTGGCGAAGTACATAAGAACAACAAACTTCTTGCTCTTGCACTTTTCAGATCCCGATCGCTCAGATTACAAACCCTGCGGGGCTATGGCAGGGGGATAATTGCTTATCTAAATTCTCCTTCTGCTGTTCAATAAGGGCTTAGAGGGGGGTTGATATTTGCACTCAGTCAATATAACTCATACAAGGGCCTTGAAAGAGCTTGATGAAGGCTCGGGTCAGTTTTACCCCAGTGCATCGGCCCTAGCACCGGGGACACCCCACAAGTAAAGCACCAGGCATGAGAGCTTATGGCAACCTCCTGTTGTGGGCCAAATCTTTTCCCTAACTAATCCAGACCCTGTGATGTCACTCAGCCTTGGAGTCCCTGTTTCTCAGCAGGCACCAGGAGTCGGATGTGACTTACGCAGCGCTGTTACTGGGCAGAGAACCCAGGAGTCCTGGCTCCCGCTCGTCCACATCCCCTCCCTGAGAGGTCTTTACGTGCCTTTTGTGAGAAGGCAGCTGCGGTCTGGGTGAAGTGAGATCGCTGGGCTCTGTTTGCTTGGGGGCAAGTGTCTCTCTACCCAGAGTTCCCTTGGCCCCTCCCGCTTCAGTGATGCTTAATCCTCACACGGGCACCCGCTGGGGCACTGGACACGAAGGCTCTTGAAGCCCCCCATCATTTGCATCTTTGGTGATGGGTCGAGGGCGGGGGGGATGTTGCAAGGGAGACCCACCTGGAACGAGTGCTGAATTGCTGCCCGTCTGGGGCCCAGACCCTGCAGCAGGGCTGAGGGTGCTCAAGGCTGGTTACTTGACAGCAGTGACTGGAGGAGCTCTAGAAACCAGGTGGTGCTCCCTGGCATGGTGAGATGCAGGTCGCAGCCAGCGCCAGCCCTGTGCCAAGCGTTCCAAGGGGATTGCGCCTCTGGGGTGGGGGAAGGAGAGAGCAGCTGGTGGGACTCCTTCCACCCTCCCTTGTCTGGGGAGGGAGATCTCAGCTGCACCTGGGGCTCCGTAGGCTTCCCAGGAGAGTCCCCCTGTCTCCGGCCCCCGCTGGCTCTGTGCTTCTCTTGGGAATGTGCTCACCAGGTGCGGTGCCCACTGCTGGGGGAGGAATGACACGTTTGCAGCTCCCAGGGGGCTGACTTTTCCAGCGTAGCCCTGGATGGATGGGGGGCATTAGAGCCTAAGTGGGAACCTACATAGAGGGCGCCCTGATACCTTAGGGATGGGCATCTTTATATGGGTGAGTCTCCGGTAGCTGCATCTGGAGCTGCTTCTTTCTGGGATCTGAGGAAATCCTCGTTCAGCAGAAAGTCTCTGAGTCTGCAATACTCCAGGCGTTTCTGGATCTCTCCAGCCACCTATAGGAGAACATAGTGAACAGCTGTGGCAAGGTGCCATGGTGTCGCTGGGTAGACCTGATGTGCAACAGCGGAGGGCGGAAAATTGAATGGGAAACCAGCGTGTGTTGATGCTCAGCAAAGCAGACAGCAGCCCAAGCCTGGCTCAGCCTTTCCAAGTGGGGGGGTCGCAAAATAACAGAGCATCCGCCTCATGACTCCAAGGTGGAGGTACTGAGTGCGGGGGGCGGGGTCGTGAAAGATCTGTTGGCACTTCCTGCCCTCGGAGGAAGCATGACCTTGTAGTTAAGGTACTGGACTGGGATTCAGAAGATGTAGGTTCAGTGGACAGCATTGGCTCTGGCCTTGGGCAAGTCACTTTCCTGCTCTGTGCCTCGGTTTCCCCTCCCATCCTGTGGCTGTCTGGTCTGTTTAGGCTGTGAGCTCTGCAAGACAGGACTGTCTGTGTATTTGTAGCACCTAGTGTGGTGCAGTCCTGTATTAGATGGAGCATCTTAGCATTACCATTATATAAATAAGAAGAGTGTTAACCCCTGGGGTCCTGGCTAAATTTCTCTTCCATTAATTACATTTGGGCTCCCTAAATTCTCCCTGCAGTTTCAGTTGAATGGGATTTTTCTTCAGCCCTAGCCCTAAAGTGGTATTGCGTGGTGTTTCTCTGCACTTAGAGCTGCCACATTTCACCCCAGAGGTGGTTGGTTGCATTTCAGGGGTAGGCAAAGTATAAAACAACTTTTACTTTTCTCTTGTGGTGGTCCATGTGCTTTAGAACGCTGGGTGAACTGGGGCCATATAAGAGGGCTCAGCAACTTGCCCAATGGGAATAGAAAAAATTCCTGACTTCCACCTCCCTGATCGGACCACTAGGCAAAGCTCTAGGCCTCCACGCCAGCTCACCCTTTATCTCTGAGGGGTTCTAATAAGGTCCTGAAAGAGTGCTGAGACCCCAGAACTGGGCAGTGCTTGTGCTGTTCTTTGCTGGTGCTCATGTGTACTCACGGCTCCTTCTCTTCCAGCCTGCAATGTCACCATTCACAACCGCTGCAAAGACTCCCTGCCTAACTGCACGAAGGTCAAACAGAAGGTGAGCAGGCTGGGGAGTGGGAGGAAGAGCTAATGGGGATTATGGTCCCATCACCTCCCTTGAGCACTGGGTGGGTAGGGAGCTGTTCACCTCCAGGTGGCCTTGGGGGGTTCCCTTTGGCTGGCTGAGTTGCCAGGAACTGGCTGATTGTTCGAATCTGCTGCTTTCCCCGCCCAGGGCAGGGCTGAGCCTCGTAGGTGGGGCTGCTGTTGGTGGGAAGCTTGCCTCACCCTGCCACCCACTCACCCCATTGCACCTCCTGTGAAATCAGTCTGTGGGACTCCAGGGTCATGAGTGCAGCTCCTCTCACCAGCACTAAATGCACCAGCAGATTAGACAATGGGGAAGCATGCCCATTCTAGAGGCTATACCTTGATGTGATAACCTGGCTCATCTCCTTTCTCCTTCTGTCCCCAGCAACAGAAAGCTGCCCTGCAGAAGAACAACTCGGCACTGCAGAGCGTGTCCCTGCGGAATAAGAGTAAGTGAGCCAAAAATCTAGAGCCAGGAAGAGAGCTCCCGGGGGGTCCAGAATCCCAGGGTGCTGGGAGAGGCGGGAAGGAGTTTACTTCTATTAAAGTAATCAGTGTCCTGGGCAATGAGCAGTGTCTAATGGTTAGAACTCTGGGGGCTGGTGGGTTAGAGCAGGTGGGTAGAAAGCAGGACTCCTGGGTTTTATTCCCAGCTCTGGGGATGAGGTAGAAGTTTGATGGCCAGAAGCAGGGGATCTGAGACAGGACTCGGGGAGGTCCTGTTCCCAGCTCTGTGGGGGGAAGTGGAGACTAGTGGTTAGAGCAGTGGGGAATGGGACTCAGGACTCCTGGGTTCTGCTCACAGCTGTGGTGCTGAAGAGCGCTGGATCAATGACTCGATAGCACATGGGTCTGTAATGCCAAAGCTGGCCATTTTTCTCTGCCCTCCTTATGTGGGCAGCCGTGTGCAGTTCCTGTCCCTTCAATGCTCCATTTCAAAGCAGCAGCGGGGGGAGGGGCAGCTGAGGTCTCTAACCCACAGCCTTAAATCCCTGCACTTCCCACACCACCAGTTTCAGATCCCACCTGGGCCCACCCAGCCCTTCATCAGCCCCAAGGAGAGAAATGTCCATTCATGTTACGCCTTAAACCAAGATGGCCACAGCAGCTCCAGTGGCCCTAGAGGCAGAGCTTGCCTTAGTCCATATGATCCCAGATGCCCCATCCCGTGGCATGCTGCATTCCAGTTGGCAGCCCTCCACCCCAGAGGTACCCGCCTTCCAGCAGCACACTGGGTCACAAAGGGCTCTGGGGCCTCCCGGGGGGAAGTCACCACACCCATTATTGACCAGAATCGGAGCAAGGGGGGTGATGACTGCGCCGTGGCCTCATTCAAGCCCCGTGCTCACCCTTCAGGCCGAGGCTGTTGGTCCTGGAACACAGGAGACTGACCCAGCATGGCCGCCTATGCGCACAGACACACAGAGGGCGGATAAGGACGGCTGGGGCATCATTTTGAAAATACCCGAATGCCTATATATAAACCAGTGGGATACCCCATGTAAAAAGTGGCACGTCTTTAAACTGGGTCCGGCCCTGTGCGAGCTGGGCGGCATCCCCTGGCCTGAGCTCTTCAGCAGGTCACATTAGATGATGGATTGGTGGCTTGTGGCCACGTATTCTGACACTGCCTGTCTTTAAATAGAGTGGTGGCCAGTACAGCAGCTTGTGGGGCCTTTTCTGCCTCCACGCCCTTCTCCAGAAGAGGCATTTTCACACAGGGATGAGCAGGGACAGAGGATGCCCTCTGAGCCACCCCTTACCTATGTACCTGGGCTGCAGCAGACTAGTGGGATCCGGAGCCTCCTGGCTTCAGAGCTCTCTGGCACCACCCTCTGGCCGGCTGCAGGGGTGTCAGCTGGGGGGATCCAAGGGCTAGCAGCACTCCCCTCTGTTGGGAAAAGGGAGAGGTCTCCACTGAATGCCCTGCAGGGAGAGGATCCAGCACTTGTCTCCCCATCACCCATGGGGCTACTATATTCCTGCTGGACTACAGTAACTGCCCAGGGCCTTGTAGGATGCCTACCCCTGTGGGGCTGTTTCTGGGGCACTATCCCTCCCAAGGGCTGCAGGGAGCACCTATGACACACCATGTGCCAGTGCTCTGCATTATGGGGCTGTGCTGCCCCCTGCTGGATCTTTGTGGGCGCTGCGCACTAAGGCAGCGGAGAGGCGAAGGAGAGAGGTCCCCTCCCAACCCTTCAGGATGCAGATTCCCCCGCTGAATGATCAGCTGTCCAAACTGGTGGAGGCTGAGGGGGTGGTACAGGCCAGGGGAACTGCTGCTGAGTTCAGCCCCAGGAAAGAAGGGTCCAGGCTAGAGAAGGAGAATGGCCCAGTGGTTAGAGACAAACCCTGGGACTTGGCAGACAGATGTTTGCTCCCCACTTCTGTCCGAGACTCTGAGCTTGGTTAAGTCACCAAGGACCAGATTTTTTTAGGTGCTTAACTCCTTTTAAAAATCTGTGCCTAACCTTCTGTGCCTCAGCTGTGCAGTGGGGATCCTCTCACGGGATCAAAACTGGGAGAGATGCTCCGGTTCCTGTGGTTATAGGGGCCAGATAAGTACTGTGGATGGAGAGGGGAAAACAGAGGCTCCATCTGGGCAGAAAAGGAGCTCATGCCGAGCTGTGAACCCTCGCGTTCTCTTTCTGGTTTCCCCTCCTTCCTTCCAGCCACCTGCCCACTAGTCCCACTCCCTTCCCTGGAACAAGGGAGAGTTCGTCCACCTATTAAAATGGCTTTGGGGAGCAGGACCCCAGCACCCATTGCCACAGGCTGCACTGGCTCAGACTGGGTCTCTAGCACAGCTGCTGCCCCCAGGGATTTACCTCGGCGAGTGAACTGGCTGGATCCCTTACAGCGGGGACCCATGTGCTGTGATCTGGCTCGTGACACCTCATCACGGACCACGCTCTTCATCAGCACAATGAGACTCTGACTGGTTGGGACGGGCTCACCTCTGCGCACTGGGGAAGGGTGGGTCTCTCCACAGCTCATGGCGCCCGCCTGTTTGCATCCGCTCTTCACTCGCTCCCCCAACACACTTGTCTCTCTTTGCAGCGGCCACAAGGGAGCGTCCCAACTCAGCCATCTACCCCTCCGAGAGCTTCCGCCAGACCCTGCTGGGCTCCCGCAGGGGACGGCCCACCCTCTCCCTCTCCAAAAGCGTCTCCACCACCAATATAGCAGGGTAAGTGCCAGGGTGAAGGCGGCAGCGGAGTCTAGTGGTTGGTGCACAGGGCCAGGAGTCAAAACTCCTGGGTTCTTTTCTCAGCTGTGGGCAAGCAGTGGGGTCTAGTGGTTAGAGCAAGACGGTTGGGGGTCAGGACTCATAGGTTCTGTTCTCAGTTCTGGAAGGAAGGTTTGTCTTTTCTAGAGCAGGGGAGCCAGGCACCAGCACACTTGGATTCTTCTCCCAACCGTGGAAAGGGGAACGTGGGCTAATGATTAGAGCAGGGGCATTGGGGATCCAGACTCCTGGGTTCTACTTGCAGCTTTGCCACTGGCTCCTCCCCCGACTGTCCCTTCCCGGGACCTGGGATCCCAGCTGTGAGGAAAATGACTGGCTGGCCCAGCACGTGGCCAGGAGCTGTGATGCCTTCATTTCCTCTTTGGCCACGTCTGTGGGGCTTCTTCAACTCCTGGATTCTCTCTCCAGGAACTTCAATGATGAGTCGCCCCTGGGGCTCCGGCGCATCCTGTCCCAGTCCACCGACTCCCTGAACATGCGCAACCGGACGCTGTCGGTGGAGTCCCTGATCGACGAAGGTGCGAGTGCTCTGTCGGGCTCCCTCTTGGGCTGGGGGTGGGACACCCATGGGTGACTCTTGAATCAGACCAGAAATGGGCGCCACCTCGCCGCTGTTGGGGGGCCAGGGGTGATGGGCCTTGGCACTGAAGAGGGCCGTGGACTCTGGACTGCATGTTGGGGTGTCATTACCTATGGGGCACAGGAGGGCGTTGCCCCCTACTCCACTTCCATCCTACCTCCTGCCTTCCCAGGGCATAATAGAACAGAACGTGATTCTGTCTGCTGGCACAACATCCCCCCTTTTACCCCTCAGTTCTGAAACGATGCCCTGATGGGCGGGCCTGGCAGACACCAGCTGGGCAGGGCCTGGTGCTGGGTGGGAGCATTACCCGTGGACCCGGGCTTGGGGGACTGAGAAAGTAACCCCTCACCATGGTTCCTTCTCTTCCCTGCTCCCCGCCCCATACATTGTGCTCAGATTTCTCCCGCACAACAGCTGATTCTGATGTTCCCTGCAATCTGGGGGTTGCAGGGGGTGCGGGGGGGCTTTACTCCTCGGGCTGGGCTTCTACTGACTGGCCCTTCTCCCCGCTGCCCACCCCAGGGGCCGAATTCATCTATCACCAGCTGATGAGCGACTATGAGACAGACGAGAAGGACTTTGAGGCTGACTCCTGGAGCCTGGCAGTCGACAGAAACTACCTGCAGCAGCACAAGAAGGAGGTGATGAAGCGCCAGGATGTCATCTACGGTGAGCCCTGGCCCCCCCGTGTGTTGCCAGCCCAGGGGAAGGGTAGGGGGACTCGGCTCTATGGCCCTCCAGCCCTGCTCCTGCCGTTTCCCGGGCTGGGCACCACAGTGGCACAGAGCAATGAGTCAGGGTGAGGGCTGGGAGGTTTCTTATTCCTCCACCATCCCTGCTTGGGGTGGCATTGTGCAGCATAGGCCAGGACTCCTGGGTTCTGTCCGTGCCTCCCGCACCCGTGCATGGAGGGGTTAATGGCTCCCATCCCTTTCCTGATTCCTGTGTGGTCACTTAAAGAGAGCAGTGGGCATGAGAGCCAGCCAAGCTGGAAAGATGGTAATTTTATCCCCACCATGGGCTTGCTTATGCCAGGGACCGGTGGGGGGTGGATTCAGTCTCGTGGGTTGTTATGGGGCAGCTTATCTGCTTGGGTCCCCCAGCGCCACCCTGACAGTCGTGGGTCAGAAGAGAACCAGGGATCTGCAAGGCTGAAGACACAAGTGTCCAGGGCTGGAGCTAAAGAGCCAGGCTGCCTAGTTGGTGGCTGGATCGAAGTCTGGTCCTCCACCTTGGGGCATCTGACTCTGCCTGTGGGGGGTACACCCCCTGGGCCCAGCTCTCATCTCCCTGTCTCGCCCACCCTCCCCTCCCAGAGCTCATCCAGACCGAGATGCATCACGTCCGCACCCTGAAGATCATGACCAACATGTTCCGCAGGGGGATGCTGGAGGACCTGCAGATGGAGGCAGCTATGGTGCAGAGCATGTTCCCCTGTGTGGACGAGCTGAGTGACATCCACGACCGCTTCCTCACACAGCTGTTGGAGCGGCGCAAAGAGTCGCTGGCTGCCGAGAGCAACAAGAACTTTGTCATCAACCGCCTGGGGGACATCTTGATTCAGCAGGTGGGGGAAGGGGTGGGGCTCACTCTTCCTCACTCCTCGGCTGAGATCTGGAGGCTGGGCAGAGGTGGAGGAGGGGGTGCTCCCCGCATTGTGCTGCAGGGAATGTGTGGGGTGCACCCTGGGGCATTGCCCCTGCTAGGTCGGTTCAGACTCAACTTCTCCGGCGCATGCTGCCGGGCTTAGGACAGGGACGGAGTCAGGGCTGAGCTAATGAGCTCACGGCACAAGTTAGACTCTGCTAATTACACTGTGCCTCCGTAGTCCCCTCAGGGCAGTTTCCTCTGGGGGCGGTGCTTCATTCCCCATGTGAGGAGGTGCTCTGCTTTGTGCAAAGGTTGCCCTGCTCCCCAGAGGTGGCTGCATTTCAGCAGTGAGGGACAGGGAGGTGATCATTGTCGGCCCCTGACTCTCTCCTCCTTGCAGTTCTCCGGCCCCAGCGCCGAGCAGATGAAGAAGGCGTATGCGGAGTTCTGCAGCCAGCACAACAAAGCCGTGAAACTCTACAAGGAGCTCTACACCCGCGACAAAAGGTTCCAGCTGTTCATACGAGTGAGTGAGTCCCTTCCCAGCCCCTGGCCAGCACATCTGGCCACAGCTGGGCTGAGGTCTGGGGGATGGTGAAGCTGCCCAATGGATTGGGGGTTACTGGAAGTTCAGTGAAATCGGGCTCCTCTATTGACCCTAGAGCCACAGGGGAGCGCAGGGACGCAGAGCAGGTTCCGTGAGATGCGCCCAGCTCTAGGTGGATTGGTCCTACCATGGGGAGCGAGGCTCCTGGGACGATGTGAGATTGGCATGACTCTCTCTGAGAGGTCTATGGCCCAGAGCGGGTGCTGGGAGGCAGGAGATCTGGCTTCGGTTCTCGGCTGTGCTGCTGACCTCGGTCAAGTCCCTTTCCTGCTCCCTGCCTCAGCTTCCCCATCTGCAAAGAGGGGTCACAGAGCTTACTCTGCTAGTCGAGCGGTGCACTATTGAGTGTGCACTGAGCCAAAGCTGAGGCCAGGGGAGCTCTGTGCCAGGCACGGAGCTGCTGCCTGACTCTTGTCCCGTCTCCTCTCCCAACAGAAGCTGACGCGCCCCTCGGTGCTGCGGCGGCACGGTGTGCCAGAGTGCATCCTGCTGGTCACCCAAAGGATCACCAAGTACCCCGTCCTCATCAACTGCATTCTGCAGAACTCCAAAGGTAAAGGGGCAGGGATTGAGGAGCACCAGAAGAGCTGGGGGGCATGAGGCATATTGGCCCTCACTCTTGGCGCTGTCCCCAGGGAACGAGGTGGATCAGCGGGACCTGAGCTTGGCCCTGACTCTGGTCAAGGACCTGATCTCGGCCATCGACCAGGAGGTGCATGAGTACGAGAAGAATGCACGGCTGCAGGAGATCTACGGGCGCGTGGATGGGCGGGCTAAGGCCCAGCTGTTCTGGGACGGCCGTGGAGGCTCCTTCAGCAAGGACGAGTTGCTGCGCCGTAAGCTGGTGCACAGCGGCAGCATGCTGTGGAAGATGGCGGCCGGGCGCTTCAAAGGTGTGTGCGATGGGGAATCCCCGGGGGAGACTGGTGCAGGCTCACTTCCCCATTCCCAGGCGCATCCATATGGGCTTGATTTTCCCCATCCCTAAGCCCAGCCTTAAGCTATCATAGGCACCTGCCTCCTCCCAGGCGTGGCTGCTCTGAGGATTTCCTTGCCCAGCTCCCTCCGCCCCAGACGCTGGTTCCCTCTCCTGCCAGCAAAGACTCTGTCCCCCTCTGTTTGTGGCCTGGCTGAAGCTGTGTGGGACTCCACCCACCAGGCTCCAGTGGCTGATAGGTTCGCAGCCTCCCAGGATCCCAACCTTGATGCCTGGTCTCCATATTCATCCTCACAGATGTCCTGGTGTTGCTGATGACTGACGTCCTCATCTTCCTCCAGGAGAAGGACCAGAAATACACCTTCCCTGCCCTGGTGAGCAGCTGCTGGTCTGAGCGAGTCTGTCTCTCGAGTTTCTCATCTCTGCCCCAAGGCCAGTCTGAAACGGGTGGGCCTCCTGGCAAAAGAGACAACCTAGCTGGGGCTCAGTGCGCCAGGCTAGGCGTCAGGACTCCTGGGTCCCATCTTGCGGCAGGAGAGGCTCTTGTCTGAGCTCTGTGCCTCACTTTCCCCAGCTGTAAACAAACTTGATGTGATCCTGACCCACTCCCCCAGGGGCCATCAGGAGGCTGAATTCACTGGCATTTGGAGTGTCTCCACTGGCAGGGGCTGTATGAGCGAAGCAGTGTAGCCAGGAGCTAGCTATGCCAGGCGTGGTGGTCTCTGTAGCTGCTCCATCGCTCTTTGCTTCTGTTGTGGTGCTTTATCAGGCAGTGGAGAGGGGCCCATCAGGCTGGGTGCTGCACAGACACAATGAAAAGCAGTGCCTGTTTCAGAGCTACCTAGAAAAGGTGGCAGGGGAGGAGGGGGGACGGTACCGGTGCTGTACAGACACAGGATAGAATGATGGCCCCTGTCCCAAAGAGCTTCCAATCTAAGTATGAGAAGAGACAGCCAGAGGAGACGGACAGATGGCTGAGGGAGCAGTAGGAAATAATGACAGGGCCAGTCTGCAGGGTGGGCTGTGGCCTCGCAGCCACTCCCTTCCTGAACTCCTGGGTCCCCCCAGTCTCCATCCACCCCTCTAACGGGCTGTCGTGCCCCCTTCTGCAGGACAAGCCGGCCGTGATCTCCCTGCAGAACCTGATCGTCCGGGACATTGCCAACCAGGAGAAGGGCATGTTCCTGATCAGCGCCACCCCGCCGGAGATGTACGAGGTGCACGCCGCCTCCCGCGATGACCGCAACACCTGGATGAAGGTCATCCAGCAAACCGTCAGCCTGTGAGTGCCCCCACCCCGCAGGAGGGGAGTGGGAGGGACTCCCACTGCCTCCGGTCCAGCACTGGGAGGATAAGAACTTTACTACAGCTTCTGGCAAACGAAGCTGTGGCTGTAGCTCAAGTGTTAGAGGCTGGTGCTTTTAGCTCTGAGTCCCAGGGTCTGGTTCTGCTTTTGGGGATGTCCTGGGTAGGGCTTGTGTTCAGCGGGAGGGGTGAACAGTGAGAGCTTCCTGTCTCCAGTACAACTATCCTGGGGCTGTTGAGGGGCAGTGGGTGCCCATGGGAAAAGATGGAGGGGCAGCTGCCTGGGTGGGGGCTGGTTTCCTGTGTAGGGGGCTTGGCTGGGCTGGTTCTGTGGAGGAGCTGGGTTGTGATGATGGCGCCAGCTCTGATTGCGAGTGCTGGGATCTGGACAAGGCGCAAAGGGAGCCGTGGTCCCAACATGGTGGTCCCTGGCAGCCCAGTGAGGGCATGGGTGGAGCTCAGGCCATCAGCATCTGGGCAGTGCTTTGGGATAATTAGTCGGACGGTGCTGGGGTGGTGGTGGCGTGAGGGCCGTGGATTTCTAGCCTGTGGCTCCAGCTCTGTCCCTGATGCAGCTGATCTGCCGTAGGTGCCCCAGTCGCCAGGACTTCCCCCTGATTGAGACCGAGAACGAGGCCCTGTTGCGCAAGCTGAAAGGTAGGCAGCCCCCCTGCCCCCAGCAGTCGGCCCCCTTCCTCCGTGTGCCTCTGGCAGTCACTGGCCCGTGTGTACTGCACCCCCCACTCTGTACCGTGGTCCATCCCCACCCGGTCAATGATCCCAACCCTCCAGGCCCAGGCTGCCCTGCCCGCCGCCATCATTCATCCCCCTCCCTTCCCGTCCCCACAGACCAGATGGCGCAGCGGGACCGGGAGATCACGGAGTTGCTGGAGGAGAAGGTGGAGCTCTTCACAGAAATGCTCACCCTGCAGAGCGGCTGCGAGGATGCCCCAGTCTGCCCGAACCCCCGCACCCTCTTCCGGGCCGAGTCGTTGGACGAGCCCCGTGGGGAGAAGCTGCTCCACAAAGCCATCCGCGAAGGTACAGTCCCGCCAGAGCCGGCACGCCCCAGCTGCCTCCTGGCCAGAGCCCTGATGCCAAGGGACTAAAGCCTCATCCCCTCGCCCTGTGCTCACCAAAACTACCCTCCCTCCTGGAGGGCCAGTCTGCCAGATCTCCTGCCATAGCAGGTCAGACCCAGGACCCATCTAGCCTCTCACATTGATAGCACCAGATGTTTCAGAGCAAGTTGCAAAGACTTCCTCCACTGGAGAGTCATGGAGTAACCTGCCCCCGTGGGTCTCCTCCAAACCCTTAGTAAGCCCCAGGGCTGGAGGATTTCCCCCTTCCCAGTGCTCCTCTCTTCTTAGGGGTAGAAAAGCTAGTGCTAACTGGGAGAAACTGGCAATGTCCCATGGACCAGACAGATACAGGGTTGGAAAGAGGAGGAGTTTTTCTTCATTCCCGTTTTACAGGTGGGGAAGCTGAAGCACAGAGTGGGGCAGTGACATGCCCAAGGTCAGTCACTCAGGGAGTGGGTGACAGAGCTGGGAATTGAACCCAGGTGTCCCGAGTCCCAGGTCAGCACCCATCCTCTTTTGCACTTCCCCGATGCCGTTGCCAGCAGACCCCAGGGCTGCAGAAGGATTCAAAGTAGAAGGATAGAGCGTATCAATGTCCTGCTGGCCCTGGTTCACCTTGCGTTTCTCCCCCCTGCTCCCCAGTGGAGTGTTTGAAGGACCTCTTCGTGGGAGCCGTGAGGGACCGGGACCGGGACCAGAACCACCCTGCTGATCCCGACAGCATGTCCAACACCGGCTCCGACAACTCCTCAAGTACGAGCAGACATCTCCCTTCTGATTTGTCCCCTCCCTGCGGGCGGCACCATGCAATGCTGTCTGGTTGCAGGGCCTGATGCTGCCTGCGTAGACCCTGAAGCTGATTGACGTTGTATCTGTGCACGCTCCTTTTTTACTGTGCATCTTGTTGAGTAGGGAAAGGGGCTCTAGAGAAAGTGATGAGAATGATTCAGGGGCTGGAAAAACCTGCCTTGCAGTTAGGCATTGCAGGAGACCCTCCTGAAGCTAAATAGCTGGAGGGTGACTGGGCTGTGTCCAAGGAGCTCCTCCAAAGGGAGACGTGTAATGGGAGAGGGGTGTCTAACTCGGCAGCCGAAGGCACAACCAGATTCAAGAGGAGGGAGCTGAAGGGAGACGCATTCAAGCTAAGAATAAAGGAAGGGCCGTTAACCATGGGAACACCATGCCTAGGGATGTGAGGGAATCTCCAGCAGTGGCGTTGTGTCTGTGCTAGGAAGCTTTGTCAGAATAGCTGTGCCATATGGTGAGCCCCACTGGCAAACTCTCCTAGTGGAGGGACACCAGAAGAACTCTGAGCACATAGCAGTTCCCTGAATTGTTGGTTAAAAGGCCTTTTTATTTTTTTAAACTGGTGTAACTGCGTCTACACATGGGCCGACAGCTCGGCCAGCAAAACCTGAACTAGTCCAGGCCTCAGTCTTTACCTCAAGACTGGGCGTCTCTTCTGAAAGTGCCTCTCCAGCCCTGCATGAGGCAGGACTCTTTTGGTCAGACAGACCGATCCCTTCTGGCCTTGCAGTCTGCACCTAAAATTGTGTAGCAAGCGCCGGCCCCTTCAGAGCCTCCTGCGTCAGTGACATGCAGATGGAAATTTAGGAAGGGGCTAATCCCTGTCTCATCAGCTCGCTCTTCCCTCCACAGACGGCGAGACCAGCAGCCTCAATGGTGCCCTGGACTTCTCCAGGGTCGACTCTGACTCGAGTCAGAGGGTAAGTCCCTTCCGCTCAGGCAGGGAGCCAGCCAGTCCCTGAGGTGGCGTCTGATGGCCAGTGGGTGGGAAGCTGGGTTCCATTCCTGGTGCTGTGTGAGGCATGTGACCCTGCTGTGCCTCAGTTTCCCCATCTCTAACAGAAAGGTAGCCCACTCCCTTCCAGCCACAGGAAGAGGTGTGGCTTTAAGGCTCAACTTAGGCCTGGTAGCAGAGCTATGGGTCTGCATCTCAGTGTGACCACTGCCCATCGTACCAGCACACCAGGGACTGAACCGGCGACCTCAAGGCACTCCTAAAAGCAGGAGTGGCTACAGCTGGAGAGACTGAGCCCATGTCATTGGAGGGGGCTGGGCTAGATCTGTGGTGCAGGGCATGGAGGGGGCTGTAATATAGACACAGATGGGGTGGGGCAGGGGCTTCACATGGCTAATTTCTATGCCTTCTCTCTCCGTAGGACGGGAACGGTAACCAGCTTCAGCAGAAGGTACCCCATGAGGTAGGGCGTGCTAGAGGCCTCGGGCTGTGGGTGGGATGTATACATCTTGAGGGAAGAGGTATGGGGGCGTTCTGCTTCTGCCCTCCTTTTGCCCTGTAACGCAGTGTGTTCTTTTCCAACCAGCTGTGCTGAGGGTGGGGTTTTGTGGGGAGGCAGTATGGTCTAGTGGGTAGAACACTGGCTGAGAGCCTGGGTTCTGCTGGTTTCCCCATCTGTAAAATGGGGGTACTGATACAAGCTCTTTTGTAAAGCCCCGTGAGATGTGTCTAGAAAGAGTGGGGGTTTTTTTTAATTATTAACCTGGATTTATTGCTCTTTTCCCTCCCAGGAGGTGGTTCACCGGCTGGTAGCGCTCTACTCCCTCCTCCACGGCCTGCAGGTCTGTGCCACCAAGCCTCCCTCTCACCCCATGTGCCCCCTCCCTACCAGTCATAGAGAGAGGTTTCAGTTCCCATTGGTGGGTGCGGTGGGATGAGTCTGGAGCTGAGGCATGTCCCCCTAGGTGGAGTAGGATTCCCAGCTTTGTCACTGCCCAGGAGAGCTGGAGAGGGGGGGAGCATAGAACCCAGTGCAAAGGGGGAATGTTCCTGGGCAGAAGGGACAAAGCTTAGGATGGGGTAGGGACACAGAGGATGGGGGAGAGGAAGTCCCTGGTATGGGCAGTCTCCCAGGTGAAGGGGGATGGAGGGAAGGAGGTCGCCAGGGAGTTGCTGAAGCCAGGATCAGGGCTGTCCTGGGGGGGGCGCGAACGGGGCAATCGCCCTGGGCCCCGCGGTTCCATGGGCCCCATGCTGTCCCGCTCCCTGTTTCACCCAGCTCCTCGCTGCCGAAGCTGGGAGTGCTTCCCCTGGCTCCTGGGCCAGCCCTCCTCCTCCCTGCCCCCAGGGCAGAGCAGGAAGGCCCAGGGACTGGGTAGATGCACAGGGCCCGGCCTCTGGGCCAGCCTGCTGCATCCTGCCCATGGCCACCCCCCCTGCCAGGCCGTATGCGGTCCGGCGGATGGATTACTGGCCACGGCCAGGGCTGGCTCCCCACCACCAGGCAGGAGGGGCGGGCGGACGGGCTGAGACTCGGCCTCAGCTCCCCCGACATATCAGGACCAGCAGCTTAGGCTGCGCCCGCAGGGCAGCAGCTCCCCACCACCCCGGCTGCCCCTTGCCCCCTCCCCGGGGCCGCGGCCACGGCTCCCTGCCACCCGAGGGCCACGGCCTCAGCTTCCCGCCGCCCCGGCTGCCCCGGGGCCGTGGCCACGGCTCCCTGCCACGGGAGGGCCGCAGCCTCAGCTTCCCACCGCCCCGGTTACCCCTCGCCCTCGCTCCAGGCAGTGACCGCGGCTTCTGGGACCAGGGCCAGCTCCCCAGGGGCCCACCGGCCCGGCCCAAAGCGCTTCCCTCCAGCATGGGGGGGGGCGGGGTCCGCCGAGGCCGATTGGCCCTGGGCCCCGCTCCCCCCAAGGGACGGCCCTGGCCAGGATCCCAGCCAGTGGTCTCCCAGCTAGCTGGGTGGATCCGTATAAGGGAAAGGGCCCCGGTGAGGTGAGGACTGTACGTCTGGCTGAGCGTGGCAGATGGGCCATGGCTGTTCTGGTACGACCGCCCTTTTCCCCCACACCCCAGGCCACTGTGGTTCAGCAGGACACGGTCGTGGAGCTGCACCTCTATGATGGGGGCGGACGGCGGGAGAAATCGGCGCGGGTCAATTCCCGCAAGGGGTCGCCGGTGGAGGTGGTGCCCAAGGCCCCGGAGAAGCAGGCCACGGAGCTGGGGCTGCTGCAGAGACAGCACGCCTTGCTGCAGGAGGAGCTGAGCCGGTGCCGCCAGCTGTGCCAGGAGAAGACACAGGAGGCCGGGGTACTGGAGGCGCGGCTGAGGGAGAGCGAACAGGAGCGGGCCCGGCTGGAGCGCGAGGCGGAAGAGGCCCGCAGGCAGGTGTCTGCCTTACGGCCAGAAGGAGGTGCTGTTGAGGCGGTGTGGGTCCGAAAGAAGGCAGAGCCCCGGAGGCGCAGCCTGCCTGCGGGGGATGCCTTGTACCTCAGCTTCACCCCACCCCAGGTATGGTTACCCACAGTGCATGGCGACACATGGGGGTGGGAGGAGAATTATTAACCCACTGCTCGTGGCCTGGCAGTCAGGGACCATGGCGGGCGGGGAGCCCTTCAGTCACCAGTTTGACTCCAGACTGGGAGCAACCAGCATCGCCCAGCCCAGGCACGAAATGCATTTGCTGGATCTCAGCCCCGTGGGCAGCAAAGAAACCGCTCCCGTGGGTGGCATCAGCGGGTCCCTGGCAGAGTGGAGTGGGAACAGTGTGACTCAATGGGACCTGGGGTCCCCTAGGCTCTCAACCCTGCCCCTTCTCCAGAACAGGCCAGTTGCCCCCATGCTGAAAGGGGAAGGCAGCTGGGAGACTTCTCAAGAGGTTTTCCTCTGCTGGAGGGTCAGCACCTGCCTCTCATTGACACCCAGGCCCGTCAGCCCAGCTCTGGCAGCCTAGAGGGGCGGTAAAGTGAGCATGCTGGCAATGTATCCCCTCAGCATCTCCAGTTCATGGCACCTATGCTCAGACCGTGCAGTGTCCCTGACAGCGAGTGCAGGAGCCGGAGGCAAAAACACCCCAGGCCCAGTTTGATTTAGGTGTGCAGAAATCTCTCAGGCCTACACCATCCTCTCCAGATGCCCAGCCTGGCCTCTCTGGCAGCATTTCTCCCTGCAGGACCCCATTGCACAAGGATCTTGTCTCTGGATGCAAAACACTTGATCCTCCTGTTCCTGGAACAGTTCTGCCATCCCACCTAAGCTCCACTGGTTTTCCCGACCTGATTTAGAAGGGGTGGAGCTGAAAGCCATGCCCATTCTGTTCCCCTCTAGTGGTGCTGAGCCACTCAGACATCTCAGGGAGCCAGGGAGCCCTAACTCAGGCAGCAAGAGCTTGTGCATTAAGAAACAGAGGTCCCAGATTCAATCCCCCGGGGCAGCATTGTATAGTCACATTCACGGTGGTCGTCTCTACCCCCCTGCAGCAGAATAGAGGGAGCAACCACGGGACCTTGTCGCCAACCGACCGCACCTTCCACCGCACCTTCAGCGACTGCCAACGAGACGTCAGCCACAACCAGCTGCAGGAGGGGGAGGAGGACCTAGATGCGCTGTCTGAAGATGAGGGTGTGGCCAGTCGGCAGTCCCCGCCTTCCAGCCCTCGAGGTCAGTGTGATCCATACGGTGATGTCTCGGGCCAGCCACTGTTCGCTCAAGTGCAAGGGCTGGGCCTTGGGGCTGATCCTGCCAAGGCTACGTGTTTGTAGAGAGGCGAGGCTGCATAGGGTCCAGTGTGGAAACTGGCAAATGAGACAGGGAGACAGGACCTCCACTGGCTCTAGGGTGGGTCTTAGCAGCCTCCGGTATTCCCTGCCCTTCTCCAGAACGGTGCATCCGGGAGTCAGGACGTCTGGGTTCTGTTCCCCTCACTGAATTGCTGGGTGACCTCAGCCAAGTCCTTCCCCAACCCCCACTTGTGCCTCAGTTTCTCTCTCTGTAGAGTGAGGGTGAAAGATGCTGCACCCCCTCGTGCAGACTTGTTGCCCTGGGAAGGGGTTGTGAGTCCATGGACGAATGACGTCTTGGTGGATGAACTCATCCACACTGTGTTTTGTTCCTTGTAGATTTTTCAAGGATGCAGGACATCCCCGAGGAGGTGGAGAGCAGCCAAGAGCTCAAGGACGGGGAGGGTGGTTCCTTGGACAGTTAGAGATTGGCACCAAGCCCCCATTTCACCCACCCACCCACCTGAAGCGAAGGACTTCCCTGGAGCCGCAGGGGGAACAAGAGATCCTGAGGCAAAACGGCACCAAATACAAATCAAATCATGGAGTTGGGCACAGGCCCCAGACCTCTTCCCAAGCTGCCATAGGACACTGAGCTGGTTTTTAACCCTGTGATCCACGGCTTCTTTCTGTTTTTTCCCTGGTCAAAGAGAAGCTGTTTTGTCACTCTGCCCCCTTCCCATGGCAATTAATTTATTTATTTTTTTATTTGTTGGGACGGGAGGGAGCGGATCCCACCGAGGCTTTGGATTATTTGCTGGGAGCCAGTCAAATCTTGGGAGGAAGGCAAGGGCAAACATAGAGAAGAGACGGTTAATTTCCCCCTTAGCCAGTTCGGTCAGACACCAGCCACATAAGATGTCCCGCCTGGGTTTGTTCTCTTTGACGTTGCACGAAGCTCACACTAGATGTGCCTGTTTGAAAACACATGCAAGCCAGCACCATGGGGTTACCCTGCCAAGCTGTGTTGCTGAAGATCCAGCAGTCAAGTGGGATGTTCTGCTTGAAATCCGGCATTTAAATGCTTAAGTGGGCAAGATGTTGCTCACCCTGGTTGACTCAGAAGCGCCTCTGAGCAAGGACGAGCGTGAGTTGCTCTGGAGCAGAGCCTGTACTGTATATAACAGAGGAGAGACCAATAAACAGACCTCCCACTGTAGCTTAGTCTGTTTTCAATGCCTTCCAGTGGCTGCCAGCCAACATCCCTTGAAGATACAGTGAATGAGACCCAGTTAGGGTCCCCAGGTAATTATGAATGATGGTTCTACTGGCCCTTAAAAGAAGGGATGAAACCTAAAAGAGTCTCGTACATGGGATGGTTAAAAGAAGGGTTGGAGGCAGTTGGAAATGAGGGAGATCTCAGTGCATCAGGGTTCAGCCCATTACCACATTTCCCGGTCCCAGGACTTCCTCTTCTGCCCCATGAAGACAGGTGAACCTGGGCATTCCTGAGGCCTCCCAGTCACTGCCCCCTGCCTGTGGAAGTGTGAATTATAGTCATATAAAGCCCCCCTCCCAGTGTTGGGGACTGCCCGTGCAGTGGGGGTCAAGGGGGGACAGTGTCTGTCTAGCCAGGCTGTTCTCTGTTGGAGTTGCATAATATATTATGGAACAGAGGGATCCTGGGGCCTGAGTGGGGTGTTGGTGCATTGGGAGCGCTCTAATTGGTGTAAATCTGCAATGAATTCTGTGATTTACACTATCTGGGGAGCTGCCCAGAGTGTAAATCAATAGGGGAAACTCATTTAGAGGATTGATTTGGAGCGCTGCCATTTTCATTGGACCCTCCGCCCCACTTAAAGAAGTCTGGTGTTCAGGGAGCACAAAACATTGGCTGGCTGGAAAAAGGGACCCTCCTTCCATTTTGGGAGGATCTCGAAAACAGATATGCAGATGTATTAGTCCCCACCGCTCCGCCACAAAACCTTGGCTTTGGTGTTGGCTGCTCTGCTCCTGCCGGCGGGATCTTAGGCTGGAAACGGAGCGTGCTGAAATACACTTGGAAGGTTTGGGATTTCTGACCACAGAAAACCTTATTTTTACAAATGTCTGCTGGCCAATACGAACTGTTAAAAAAATTCCTCTTACCATAAAGGTCTCTCTTTTAATTAAGGCCTAAAGGTATTTGGTTTATTATTTTCTGTTGATTTAACTATACAAAGAAGAAAATCATTAAAAAAATTCAACTCCTCACTGGTATGTGCGTTCTGGATTTACTCACGTCAAAACGATTGGTTCTAGAGACGTCTCCTGACTTTCGAACCGCAGTCGATAATAAAGCCTCCCCTTGCCGGATCGAAACTGGACATGTGGCTTTCAAATGTTGCTGTTTTGGGCAGCACAGAATGCCACGCAAGGCGGCGCCTGGCTCTGCAGTCCGTGCAATGCCAGAGGTGCTGGAGGACACCACGGGGGCGCTCTGCACTCTGGTTTGATGCTGACCCCAGCTGCACCCTCCAGTGCTAAGACATTCTCTGTTGCAGCGAGTGAATCAGTGCTGATTCCAGTGTGGCAGTAGGGGGCGCTCTCCCCTTGTAGTCACATTTAACCCTGGTGCCCGCTGCCTGAATTTTCAGGTAAACCAGGTTTTCAGGGCTAACAAGGTGCCGCAGGCCTGCAACCAAGCCTTGCACCCGATGCATGTGGATGGGTTCTCTAGAATCCACTTGCCGCAGCTGTTAAACTAGTGGGTCAGTGGGGGTGGGGGGTGGATTTTGGGATGATAAATCCAAACTGCAGGAGGTTTGTACTGTGCATGTGTGCAGCAAAGGATTTTCCATTGATTTTTTTTTTTTTTTTTTAAGCCAGATCCCTTGGCCCCCTTCCCCCCCCCCCCTCTGTCTGGCTGGCACCATCTGGAAGCTCAGAGCCTGTCCCAAAACTGCAGTGGGTTGAGCTAACGTGCATCTGCTGTGCACAAGCGCTTGCCCCATGGCCTCCTGCTGGAGGCATCACACCAGCGAGTGAGCGAAGGCTGGTGTCATCTCCCAGCAGGGGAATGGACTGACTAGCTGGTGGGTGCAAGATGCAGGAAGGACACAACAAGCCTGTGGTTCTCTCAGGAGTCTAGTATCACGGCCTTGGCCAGGGCTCAGCCGCCCCCGAAGGAACCGACCACTGGCTGCCCCAGGGAATCCGGGAGGAAGCCGCTTGCTCACTAATGCAATGATTGGCTTGGTGACCCAGGCTAGCTGCACAATTGTGGGTCTCCCCTGGGTGCCTAGCCCATGGATGGGGCTGCTACCAACCGGGAGCCGGTGTAGTCCTCTAGCTGACACAGGTATGATCTTGTGCTACGCTCTAGAGGCTGGGGAGGGGTCCGTCCCCACAGGCTGCCCAGCCCAGGGACATCTCCATGCTTTCAAGGGGATGAAATCAGCTCCTCTTCACTTCCCAACAGTAGCTGAATTCAGCTCCCTTCATGAGTTTGTGAAGATAGGAGCCAAGGAGAGATTTTTGTATGTCAAACTTCCCACCCTCCACAGCCGACGGCATAGCATCTGGGTTCTTTGAAGCAGAGGTCCTGGGACTCTGGCGGCTAATCCTGCTGGCTGCCTACCAAGGGCTAGAGGGGAGGGCTGTTTATAGTAGGAGAAAGGGGGAGATGAATGCTAGTGCGTTGTGGAGTCCAAATGATCATAGTTGGGGAATGTGGGAAAAGACCCAGCCATTGCTGATTTATAACCAGAGAGCTGTGTGATCTGTTTCCATGGTTTATTTCCCCCCTTACAGGTCGTGTGGATGATCATATCACTAATGGAGAGCAGGGCTCTCCTGCACTACGGCCATGGTCCCTGCCCCACTAGCTCGGTGAAGACGCAGAGCAAGGCCGAGACAAGCTGTTATCCCCACATTACAGACTGGGAGGTCTGGAGGGGTTCAGGTCCCATCAGAGGGCTCTAAACAAGGATGGTGGAAGGAGCTGCCTCAAGGGAAGGGCGACACGGCAGATTCGGTCTCTCTGGTGGGCTGGTAACGCAGGAGGGGACAGTCTGGACCAGATTCTCGTTTAGCAATACAAACGCCCCTTCCTACAGTTCTGGCAGGCCCGGTGGGCATAAATGACTTTCAGTGCACTGTAGGGTTCCTAGCATTGCCAGAGGGCTGGAAAGAGGCCTTCCCGTAACTGAGGTCGGCCTCATTTTCCTTCCACCTTGGGCTGCCGGACTCTCCCGCAGCCTGACACGCTCCCTCGTGATGGGCATCGCTTTGAGCATGGGTCTAGCTGGCATCTTCCTGCCAGGGCCTCTCCTGGCTCCCGTGACTGATGATGTCACAATACCCTGTTGGCCGTGGAGCCTGGCCTGGCAGGAGGTTCCCACGCTGGGTTGCAGCGGGTGCCTAGGGCTGCGCTGAGTGAAGGATGAGCTGTCCATCATGCCAGAAGTCTGCGGGGGATTGCAGTTACTGCCCATCATGCCAGAAATCTGCGGGGGACTGCAGTTACGACAGGCTGCGGCCCATCAGACCCATCCAGGTACGGAGCAATGGTGCAGAGAAAGAGGGAGGCGAGCTGAACCTCATAGGAACCCATAAGTTAGCCAGGGGTGGAATTTGGCTGCTGCGTCACCTAGGGCTCAGTGTGCGGTGCTGGTCCCTAATCCCCAGAGGATGCGACGCTGTCACAGAGCCCACTGGAGAGCTGTAGCTCACGCTGGAGGGACTCGCACTCTGCCGCTTGCTGGTTCGATCCCGGCTGGGGGCTGGGCTCCTTTGATACAACCCAGGTGCTATTGCAGTTGCAATTCTGTCCCAAAGTCAGCATGTAGCAGCAGGGGGGAAAGTTATTTCCACCACTGATGGCTGTGTTGCAACCATTGCATGAAATGAATTTTGCAGGTCTCAATTCACTTCTTAATGGCCAGACATCTGCGTCCCAGATGAGCCCCCTGCCCAGTAGCCTGGCCCGGCCCCTGCAGGTTTGCATCTGTGTGTGCGTGTGGTGGTGGGGGGCGGTGAGCGCTGCAGGGTAGCGTTGAGGCATGTTGGCAGTAGGAAGTGCACGGGGGCGGTTCCGTTTGCCATGCCATATTGCAGCTGCCATCCAAGCCCCTCTCCCAGGCAGGAACCCCACTGATTTCTGAAACAGGCTGGGTCTGAGGGAAGCCCTGTGAACACCTGACCCTAGATTCTCTCCTGTTCTCACCCATCCACCAGCTCCCTCCTCCGGTGCCACTAGTGCCGGTGGCCCAGAGGCCCCTTTGCCAACAGGACTGGTACCATGGCTCGCTCCCCAGACAGGAGGCTCAGGCGTTGCTGGCCAGCGAAGGTGATTTTTTGGTCCGCGAAAGCCAGGGGCGGCCGGGAGAGCACGTCCTGTCCGTGCTGGCTGGAGGGCAGTGTCGGCATTTCATCATCCAGTGCTGGATGGTAAGGAGCGTGGTGGGGAGGGGAACTAGCGGTGTGCCCTCAGGCCGTGCACTCAGCCCCAGTGGAGCAAGCCCACTAAAGGGTTAATCGCCTCTAGGCAGTTGCTACACCCAATATCTTGGCCCCTGGCCCTCTGGATTGCTGACTGGAGAATGAGGACATGCAGCCAGCAGGAAAGTCACTAACCTCCTTTGTGCCTCAGTTTCCCCATCTGTAGAATGGCAGTGGTGCAGCTCATTCACAAACTTTTTGAGACGCCAGTGCTCTGCAAAGGGGCCTTAGTAAAAATGAGAATTGGCTTCTAAGTCTTTAGGGCCTTTGAATAATGGCCGTGATGCAAGAGAAGGGCTAAGTAACAAAGCAGTGGCCACCTGAGACTTTGCAGGTGTCGCTGAGCTGCATGGCTTGGTCATTCATTGGAGCTAGAATTCTGAGCCTCCTGGTCCAGAAATACAGCCCCCTGCTATGGAAGAATCCCCACTAGCTAGGAGCAGTATAGGGCCTAAGACACACAATCAATTTCAGATTCCATCCACCATAGGGCAGTGCAAAAACACTCACTCAAGATACCTGATCCGGTGGTTTGTAAAATTTGGAGACCTCTGTGGGTGACCCATCCAGCCTGGCCTCTATGCGCCTCCTGTCAATCTGCAATGGCAGATTCTGTGCCAATCAGCTGATAAACACGCACCCCCCACCCCTGTGTAATGCTCTGGGCTTGTCTGCAGGGCAGGTACCAGTTTGAGCCTGGAGGGGTGGGAGCACCCACCATCCCCTCGCTCATCCACCACTATCTGCAAACGCGCCAGGTGCTCACCAAGAAGTGCCCATTTCTTCTGCGTAACCCAGTTGCCAAGGTAAGCCAGCACCATGCGCAGAGCACCCAGATGGGTGATGGCGTGGGGTGTGGTGAACCACCAGTGGGGACATGCAGTGGGAGAAGATGCCTGGAAGAGGGGTAATATCAAGGGGTTAACTGCTGCTCTGCCCCTTCCCCCTTTCACTGGCAGGGGGTAAGGTTATCAGAGTGAGTATGAAAAACTGGATGGAAAATTTGGGGCCAGCCCTAGAATGAAGCCCTGTTTTCTCTGTCAGCTCCCCGCTCCTACCCCAAGTTAATGAGGGGCTTAGGTCCCTGAGCAGGATCAGTCCCACATAACACAGGGCTTGTGTGCTGCCCTTATTGTCCAGTGCTTTGTTCACTTTTGCAGGCGAAATGGGACCTCAGCCATGATGACGTGGTGCTGGGAGAGCTGCTGGGCAGCGTAAGTGACTCTGTTCCTGGCTGTTAACATGCTGAATGGAACACGCTCTGCATGAGAAACCTGATGGTTACTGGGGACAGACTGACAGGGCAGCAATCTGAGTCTCAGGACCCCAGGCTGCTGTTCCCACCTGTGGCACTTCCATCCAGCCTAGCCTTGGGCCAGCCTCTTCCCCTTTCTGCCTCTAAAGGCATATCAGGCTTATAATCAGCCTGGAGAGAGCACAGTGTGTGCATCCCACACCGGGCAGCAGCAAAAATTGAAATTCAGTAAAGACGCATGCAAGGTTCTAGACTTAGAAAGGAAAAATCTAAGGCACAATTACCAAATGGGAAATAACTGGCTAGGTGGTTGTACTGCTGAAAAGGATCTGGGAATTCTGGTGGATCACAAATTAAATGCGAGTCAAGAATGTGACTCAGATGTGAAAAAGGCTAATATCGTTCTGGGCCGTACCAATAGGAGTGTCGTAGGATTGTACGACATGGAAAGTAATTATCTTGTTCTATTCAGCTAGTGAGTCCTTAGCTAGAAAACTGTACCTAGATCTGGGCACCACACTTCCGAAAAGATGTGGAAAAATGGGAGAGAGTCAAGAGAAGAGTAAAAGGGTTAAGAAACTGGGTATGTTTAGTCATGAGAAAAAAAGACTGAGGGCAGACCTGAAAATGGTCTTCAAATACGTTCCCAGCTGTTACAGAAAGTACTGTGATCAGTTTTTCCCATGTCCACTGAAGGTAGAGAAGAAACAATGGGCTTAATCTGCAGCAAGGAAGATGTAGGTTAGATATTAGGAAAAAATTTGCAACTCTCTGGGAAGTTCAGTTTGGGAACAGGCTTCCAAGAAGGATGTGGAATCCCCATGACTGCGAGTTTTTAAGAACAGGTTGGACAAACCTGTCAGGGCCGGTCTAGGTTTATTTGGTCCTGCCTCAGTGCAGGGGCCTGGACTAGACGACCTCTTGACGTCCCTTCCCAGCCTATATTTCTAGGATTCTAACTCTGCAAATGGCTGCGTTCTCCACCCCCAGGTAGGGTTTTGGGGAGCTTTAAGGAGTAGTACCCCAAAAGGCAGGGTTTGAAGCTACAGGTCACTGGGCGGCAGGGTGGGGATTCAGGGACTCATTTGCATTTAACTGTGTATCTCCCATTCTGGGATCTAGAGGGAAATGTAAATGTGTGTCTTCCAGTTGCATCTATTGTAGCTAACAACATATGGACAGAATCCTTTTAAAGGTTACATCTCTCAGTATCTGCCTTAGGCGGTCTCTGTCTTTCTACAATAGATTAACACGGCTACCCCTTTGGAATAGTCCTTTTTGTTAGTTATGTCCTCAGCACTGAGCCAGTGACACTAACCTCAGGGTAACATGAATATTTCATATGGCAGCTGCCGTCCGTTCTTTGTCCCATATTATGAAATATGGATCTGATGATTTTGTACTGTGTGATTAGCCTGATCTGTAAAAGGCTCTCAAAGCAGTGCTGGGGTGGTGGGGCCAGGAGCGTGGCAAGTGAAAAGGAGCGCAATACACATCTTGCTAAGGGATGGCGAGGAAAGATTGATCTTCTGTGGTTTCTGTCTGTCATGCCACCCCCCCGGGTGAGTCATCAGCGGTGGTGCTTGAACCTGGGTTGTAATAATAATCCCTAGTTCTTACCTAGTGCTTTTCTTCATTGGAATGCCAAGCATGTGGTAAAGTAGGGAGGTATCATTGTGCCCATTTTACAGATGGATAAACTGAGGCACAGAGTGGGACAGTGACTTGTCCAAAGTCACCCTAGTGGAAGCACTTGGAATAGCATCCAACTCCTCCAGCTCCAAGTCTAGTGCTCTATCTGCTAGGCGGCACAGCTGCGCAGCAGTAAGGGTTATTGCTATTATACGCCATGATTGGCATCTCAGTGCAGCCCTGATGTCATGCTGAGCTCACTGGCCTCTGTGAAATGAGTTGGCGAGTCTCACAACGAGGGGTGAATCCACCCATGCACAACTTGCAACCTCAAAAGAGAAAGCAAGGTGAAGGGCCCAGATACCATGGTGATGGGCTCTGTATACTCTGCATAGGAACCTGTGTACAACAGCAGGACTGAAAGGACCACACACTGGTCCTGCTTTGAGCAGGGGGTTGGACTAAGTGTCCTCCTGAGGTCCCTTCCATCTTCCATGATTCTCTGAAATGCTTTTCATCCCTAGAAGGGAATCCTTCCTGGCAGAGGGTCGGTGTGGCAGGGACAACAGGCAGATAGAAAGCAGCACTCCAGGCTTCAAAGCTCGCTGGCTGAAAAAGCTGACATACGGCAGTGGGGAGGGGGAAGGGTTGGGTACGGCAGTGGGGAGGGGGAAGGGTTGGGTACGCTGCCCCTTTACATTTCTAAGCACTCCGTCAGTGGCTGGAGAAGCTGCCCTTTTGCTCTGGGAGTGGCTGTAGCAGACCACCAAGGTGTGGGGGGAGGGAGGAGCACACACTGTGCTCTCCCTGTGGAGAAGCGGGCCCAGATTTCCCTTTTGGATGTTTTATGTTGGGCTCCATCCACCTAACCCTTGCCCACGCCTTCCTGCAGCTGTTTGTAGGTACCCAGGCGGTAATGCCTACCCAGCCTTGCTCTGCTGCCTGATCCCTCCCACGTGCCCTTGTTTCTCCATCCCCAGGGGAATTTCGGGGAGGTGTATAGCGGCCGCCTGGCATACAACAACACCCCTGTGGCTGTGAAAACCTGCAGGGAGCATCTGGCCCCGGAGGCCAAGCACAAGTTCCTCATGGAAGCCAGGTCAGCCAGTAGTGAGGTCTGATGGATCAACGGGTGATGGTCCCACCGTGTCAGCTCAGGACTCATCTCTCTGCTCCTTCCTGTTTCTAAGGATCGTCAGGTGCTACGGCCACCCAAATATCGTCCGGATTATTGGCGTCTGTGCCCAGAAACAACCTGTCTTCATTGTCATGGAGCTGGTGTCCGGTGAGCAAAGGAATGCTTTGCATAATTCTGTGTGCGTGCCTATGACCCCAGTGCACATCGCCTCCTGTGCGTAATGTCAGGCCTGCAGCAACAGGGCTGGGAATGTCATCACCTGCTGGCTACAGCCTGAAGTGCATTTAGGCCCTGTTTACTGTGCAAAACCTATGGAAAGGGCGTTCTGAGCTTGACTCGTATGATTTATAGAGGCCTGCGCGGATACAAACATGGGGATCCGTATCCGATCTGCATCTGCAAGAAATGGTCTGCGGATGCAGATGTAATGCGGATAGCCACGGATATCTGCATATTTGCAGGCCTCTAGCCCTGTATAGATAAAAATATGTGGATCTGTATCCGGTCTGCATCTGCAAGAAATGGTCTACGGATATCCGCATTGTATCAGTGGATATCCGCGGATATAATGCGTATAGCCGCGTATTTGCAGGGCTCTAAAGATTTAAATCCAGCCTTAGCTGGCTAGTTGGAGGGAGGAGTCTGGATCATCGGGGTCTTTTGTTCTCTCTCTCCCTCTGCCCAGGTGGAGATTTCTTATCATTCCTCCGCTCTGAGGGGAGCCGGCTCTGGGTTCAAGACCTCATCCACTTTGCAGTTCAGGCAGCAGCAGGGATGGCCTACCTGGAGAGCAAAGGCTGTATCCACAGGTATGAAAAAGACCCCCTTCCCCCCCCATCACAGCACAGAGAATTGCACCTGCTGGGAATTTATGGTGATGTTTAACAGCACAATTGGCACCCAGAGGGTTAACAAGCGATGCGGCCAATTGCCCCCAGCAATGAGCAAAGTCCAGCACTAAGGGTCCACGTCTAGCTTGTCTGCTGGTCAGTCCCTGGAGTCTCCAGGCAGTTTTGGTACGTGTTTAATCCTCCATCATCTCCCCACAGGAACCTAGCAGCCAGGAACTGCCTGGTGGGGGAAGGCAACATGCTGAAGATCAGTGACTTCGGCATGTCGCGGCAGGAGGCCGATGGCGTCTACGCCTCCCGGGGAGGAATGAAGCACATTCCCATCAAGTGGACGGCGCCGGAGGCTCTGAGATACGGTCAGGGGCATGAGAACAGAATGGTGGGGTGAGAGGACGGAGCTTGGGCCCAGGAAGGTCTGGGGCAAGGGAGGCTGGTAAAGGCCATCAACACACCCTCCTGCTGGGTTTGAGAGATGGTAGCAATTTTCTCCTCAAGCGTCTTTGGTAGGCTGGTCATTTGTCTGGTTATTAGCCAGACAGTCTGGGTTTTGTAAGGTTTCTCTCTGGATCGAGAACTGGGCGTGGTTTAGCTGGTATCCCTGTGGGCACAATGGTGCAGGTCGTGCTGACCTGCCTTCAACAGCAGGACCTCACCAGTGGAGCTAGGGTCTTCCATTCCATTCTGGAAGTACCGGTACTTTTTCTCATTTGAGACTACACGAATAGGATGCTCGGTATCCTGGGGATGCGTCCGTGACTCCCCTAGCCTCTAGTCTCATGGGTCACCGGCTGATCACATGACAAAGGGACCCCTCCACTAATGTCCCTTGTGTGGGTTGGTGGCAGGCCGCTACTCGACGGAGAGCGACGTCTGGAGCTACGGAGTCCTGCTCTGGGAGATCTTCAGCCTGGGGTCCACCCCCTACCCCGGCATGTCGAACCAGCAGGTGGTGAGCCAGGTAGAGAGAGGCAAGTAGACAGAGCTGGTGATTATCGTGGTGGTCCTAGGCCAGGGTCACAGGTGGCTCCTGAGCTAAGGGGTTGGGTGGCTGTGAAGTTAAAGGACAGGGCTGGGGCTCAGGAGACTGGCACTTGGTTCCTGACTCTGCCACAGACTTGTGTGACCTTGGTTGAGTCATTTAGTTTCTCTGCACCTGACCTGTCTGTACAACGGGAACAAGAAAACTGACTTGTCTATTTAGCAGGTAAAGTCCTTTGGATTGTCTCCAACTGGGGGGTGTACAGCACCTAGCGCAGTGGGGTCAGCCCCTGGACTTTAATCCAGATAACAACAATGTATCTCAGTCCCATTTCCACCCTAGCCCCCAGCCCGCCTAAGAGCTAGCTGCCCCCATACAGTGCGTATCCAGCCTCTCTTGCACCAGCAGGTTTCCGCATGCGAGCTCCTAAGCACTGCCCACTGGAAGCTTACGATGTGATGCTGAGGTGCTGGGAAGCCCGTCCCAGCCTGCGCCCCAAGTTTTACACCATCCATCAGGAGATGATACAGCTCCGCTGGAACTCTGAGTGAGGCTGGCCCCCACTTCCCATTTGTAATATGTGTCCACCCCCCAACCCCCCCAAATCATCTGTATAAAGCCTCTAAGTACTTTTCCCCCAGGCCTTTCCTACTGGCTCCTCACCTCTGTAATACGAGTTGTGTTCCTAGAAGGGCTGCTGGCGTGACCCCATTTTAAATATTTCCATTATATGACTTCTTCTGGGCGGGGCGCCATTACTCGATCAGAGCTTCTCTTTCAAATGATTGGCTGCAACAAAGGTCAATCCGATTCCCCTCCCGCAACACCTCTGCTTGCCGCTTAGTTCACTGGTGGTGAATATTGCTGATTTTCCCGTCCTGAACCACAGACTGTGTCTCCATGTTTGAGTGAGAGCTTAAAACTACAAGAGGCTTGAAATGCAGCCACACCACAGAGAGTTCCCTACATCAGCGGTTCTCAACCACTGTGTTGGGACACATTACTGTGTCGCCACACAGTGGTAAGTGTGTCGTGGAGGGCTGGGGAGATGGCTGGATTTGGCCTGGGGAGGGGGGGTAGGCTGATGCTGTTGTGTCCTGTAGGATCACGACACACCGCCAAGTGTGTCGCGACTCACCAAAGTCTGAGAACGACTGCCCTTCCTACATAACCAACGGAGACGGTCCGCGCGTGTGTGTAAACAATGCAATGCCTGATGGGCCAAATTCAGACCTGGGCATGGCTTTGTCTTCCATGAAGTCTGGGTCCCTGATGGCGGGTCTGGGTTTGGCCTGGGGATGTAATTTTTCTGTGAACGTCAAGAGTTTTTTTCACCCATTAGGTGATCCTTCAGCTCGGGTTCACCTCCCCTATCATTTTGGCAGGGAATCAGTAACATGTGACATTCATCCTGAGATCGATGGCCAGACCGGATCAAATCTGATAGCCGTCTAGCCAAGTATCTAGTCTCTGGCAGTAGTCAGCCCCAACCCCTTTAGAGAAAAGTGCGAGAAATCTGCCGTAGGAATAACCTTTCCCCCAGAGAAATTTCTTTTCCCACAGTAGTTACAGGTTGGTTTATGCATCGACATAGGAAGATTTATAACCCTTTCAATCCCTTGATGTTTAGTATGAGTGGTGATAACTCTCAGTGGTCTCATTATCCATATAAATCATAAAAACATTGGGCTGGAACGGATCTTGAGAGGTCACAGAGTCCGTCCCCTCTGCTCTGTGGCAGGATTAAGTGTACCTAGCCCATCCCGCTTCCTCTTTTGGAATCCTGGCAACTTCTTTACTGTGATGAGCCATTAGGACAGCAGTTCTCAACCTTTTTTCCATCATGACACACCTGACAGATGATGTTCCCCTGCGTGACATGCTACAATCTGCTGGTGGTGCTGGCATTTGTGCTGGGAACACTTGGAAGGCTGCGGTGCTCTGGAAGATGCAGAACTCCGGGACCTGTGTGGGGGCAGAGTCAAGCCAGTGCAGGTCTTGCTCAATGGGATGAGGTTTATTTTTGTGGTGCAGGTGGTGCCCCCCAGTCCAGAATTTCTGGGTTGCAGCCCTGAAGTCTCTTTACTGAGCTGGCCCTGGCTACTGCCTGTGTTGCACAGCAGGAGTGGGCTGTTGAGGACAACAGAGAGCACCGGGTGGCAGGAGCCCCTGCCAATTTTCTGTGACATATCCCCCGGCTCTTTGCAACATACCTTTGTGTGCCAAAACAGTAGCTGAGAACTGCTGCATTAGGACAATGAGTGCCACAAACATACTTGCTGCATGGGGGAAAAAAACCCCACAGCTTGGTATCGGTTTTAAATCTTATTGGGAACACTGGATCCAATTTTTCCTTCTGCCTGTTTGGCTCTGAACGGGCTAATCTCCAGTCAAGATCCACCATGTCTGGCAAAAATAAGAGGCTGGGTGATCACAGAATCATAGGGTTGTAAGAGACCCTGAGAGGCCACCTAGTTCTGTCTCTTGCACTGAGGGAGGCCCAAGTAAATTTCGACCATCCCTGATAGGTGTTTGTCCACCCTGTTCTTTAAAACCTCCAAAGACGGGATTTCCCCCACCTCCCTAGCTAACCTAATCCAGTGCTCGCTGGTGCTCGTTAGAGGCTGTTTGCATGGGACAAACACTTAGAATAAATGAAGTATGCAATGCAGCCATCAGAGTCAGCGAGGGAGCAGTGCGGAGGCCGAGCATAAAGCTGCAGATGTGTGACAGTTAAATAGACAGAGGAAATTAAAAATCCTTGTGCATCAGAGCAAAAGTAGGCAATTAGAAAAACCCTCACAATTCAAATTACACCTCATTACAGGCAGCAATGTGCAGTCAATGGTGTTTGGCCAAGAGGGATCAAGACACGGACCTTGCTGTCTTTTTTTGCGCCATTTACCAATTGTGTTGCTTTATAACCCATTGGCAGCACAGCCTGCCACCTCCCATCCAGAACTCGGGGGGGCAGGTTTGACAGCAATGGAGGGGAGGGGGAAATTCTAGTACTCCTTGTGGTGGTGTTCATGCAGAGATCTTGATGTGCTTTGTAAATGCTAACGGCTCAGTGTGACGGCTCGCCTGAGTTTATCCCGCAAGTGGAAGCACCGGGAATGAAAAGCAGAACCTCAGAGACTTGGACCCCCCAGAGAGTGGGTGATGAGCTTGCCCCTGGTGTAATACCACAGACACATTTACCCATCCAGCCTTTTTAATTACAATCCAGCTGAGCAACTGGCTGTAGGACAGAGCCCCCAGGAGGCTCCACTGTGAAACCACTGAGCGCTTTCCATGAATGAACATGCCCACAGGTGGACCAATAATCAAACCCACAGATGGGCGCCTCTTATCTCACAGCAATGTTGATCTAAGGCTCTGGTCAATGAGGAACAGTCAATTACAGGAGCGAAGGATGCAGATGGTGCTAGATTGCACCAACTAGAGATGAGCCTTTGATAAACACGCTGATGGACTGAGCGCCCTGGGCACAGGTCCAAATGCAGTTGAGGACCACAGCTATGGTGATTGTTAATATTTCTCTGGTGCCTCCCATCCAAAGTGCTTCAGGAACATGAACTACATCCAGCTTTTAGCTTGCCCATGGCCTTATGGGGACAGGATCCATGTAGACATTAGCACAGCTGTGCCCGCATTGGCCACTAAACATAGACACGAACAAGCCAGGGGGACTCAAAGCCACTGATTGCTAGCTGCCCCTTGCAAACAAGTTCCAGGACTCTGTCCTCTATATTTATTAGAAGAGCTGCAGGTTTATGGACCAGCCCTGAGTTGGTTTTAGGATTAGCTAGGTCCCCCAAAGCCTTCCAAAGTAAAGCACTGCAGTCTGGAAAGGGTTAACGGGCCCCACAGCTGCTCAGGCTAGAATGTGAAAAAAGGGGCAGCTGGCTCAAAGCAGGTGTGGTGGGGTGGGGGAATATGTTTCTCTTCTCATCCTGGCTGGTTTAAGCCCTAGGGAATTTTGGTGCAGGGTTTCTCCATTGATTTCAGTGTTGCAAATTCTTGCAACATTTGGTGCTGTGCTGGAATCTCCAGCTCCCAGAGTCACGTGATGGGGGAAGAATTTGAACCATGATGGCTGTAGAAAAAAGCTTGAAACCTGTGCCCCCCTAAGGCTCAGTGAGCAGCCGGCAAATAGCAAACACTTCAGAGGGGTTACGTTTGTTCCAACAGCCTGGTTTGCTGGCTCTGCAGTCCTGAGAAGGCAGCACTTCAGGCTGGCAATCATATATGTGCTTCCCAGATGATACTAGATGCCCTGAGACAATAGCTTTTACAGCCCCACACCTGGCACTTCTATTTCTTCAGGCAGCAAGCCAGTGGCTCAAACTCTTTGCAGAACACCGGCTGGCGGGTGGCCATGGGGGTTGTATAGGGCATGGCACACAAGCCCTCCCTCTGCCAGGCAGGGATGAGGCCCACTGGCCAGGCAGTAGCATGGAGGTGGGAAGAGGGAGCTAATGCTGCTGCTGGCCAAGTACAGAGCGGGGGGGTCTGAGCATCAGTGTGGGAGCCAGGCGCACCAGGTCCCACAAGACATTAGTGACTGAGCTGGGATTTGAACCCATGGCTCCAAAGCCAGGGCCAAGCCCACCCCCTCCGCTGTCACAGGCAGCCTTCATTTGCCCTGATGTGAAGAGGTGTGTATAGCGGTTCAAGAAGGGCAGGATCAAGAGTCAGGCCTCATGGGCTCAATTCCTGCCACAGTGTCATTTTGATGGAGTCCCTGCCTTGCTCTGTGCCTCAGTTTCTCTCCCTGTGAAATGGGTATAATACCTACCTCCTGGGGTGGTGGGAGGCCAAACTCACTAACGTCATCCAGAGAGCCTTTGCTGCTATGGATGTACGCAGTGTATTTTTCTTATCAGTGCCATATTAGCACTGATAGATAGGACATGAAATTTCCCTAACCATTTGCAAACATTGATAAAAATGTGTTCCTGAGCATATCATGTTAAATAAGGCAAGACAAGATATTAAGCAATAGAGGCCAGATCCTCAGCTGGTGTAAATCAACTTAGCTCCATTCATATCAGTGGGGCTATGTCAATTTATACCAATTGTGGGGTTGGCCCTATATTTAATGTAATGCTTAGGGATGTCACCCAACTTTCTCCGGTCACCAAGGCCTAATTTGACAGTGCTAGGTAAAATGCTTCCAGTTCAATGGCTGCTCAGATTTCCTCCCTCCTTGCTCTGTGCAAATTAAACTTAGACTTCAATCAGTTGTTCTCCTAACAGAATGGTTGCAAGTGCCCCTCCATTTTCTTCTCTCTGCTTCTTGCTAGATCTTCCTCTCAAAGCAAATGCTAATAGCTTGGCTGAGAGTTGTTCTGAAATAAAGCCTGGTCTATTTCTTTGCTAAATTTTCAGCCCCGCAAGCCATTTCATGGCAGGCGCTCTTTCCTGATCCCCTACAAGGGAGAGAAAGGAAGTGTGACAGATGGCAATTTCCTGCAATGTCCTGGTCGAGCCTTATTGAATTATGGGATATTTGTAGGATCTTATTTTATTCGCACTGTAAATATTTGTGTTCGGTTATGAGATTGCACAGCGCTGCTTGAGGCTGAAGACAAGATTAATGTAAATTTTGGGAGCTATTAGGAAGTTAAAGGACTTTTGGGGAACAGACCACGAGGGGGGATTTTCAAGGAAACCTTTGGGAGTGCAGGATATGCAAATGACCCACCCCAAATCCTTCTTTTGAAGCAGCACATACAGCAGAGCTCTGGTGGCTGGCTGATTACCTAGTCACCAGCTATTCACAGCAGGATTGTGCTTGCTCTGAGTAGCAAGCTGTTACAAACATGAAAGCACAGGACACCCCAGTGCGAGATTGGAAGTGCTTCCAGGGTCTACATTGGCATGCTAGTAGGTTCTTCTCTTGGTTTTCCTGTGTTGCTTTTACCTTAAGACTAAAATGTGCTTGCTGGGAAAGAGCTATGTGGAACCTTAGACCTGGGGCCAGTGGCACTGTGTGGCATATATGTGAAGAGAAGCAACACAGCTGGGGAGCTGGGAGTCAAGAGTGGAAGGGCTTGTGAGATCAGAGTTGCCCTGAGCTGTAGCAAGAAGGCCCAGTGGTTAGGGCACTGGCCTGGGATTGGGTTCTGTGCCTGCTCTGCCACAGATTCCCAGTGTGACCTTGGGCAAGTTGTGCCATCTGTCTGTGCCTCAGTTTCCCAATCTGTAAAGCAGAGGTAACAATCCTTCCGTGGGCTGTCTTATGTATTAAGACTGGCAGCTCCTCAGGGCAAGGGTTGTCTCTCGCTCTGGGTCTGCACTGTGCAATGGGACCCCTGAACTGGGTGAGGGGGTCTCTCTGGCTACTGTAATAATGGTATTGGACAGGGAGATGCCTGGGTCGCAGCTTTGCAGAAAGCTGGGTGCTGAGCAGTGAGCGAGAGCTTGTCACAGTGGATGTATCCCCAAGGCAGGCCCTGCCGTGATGTTGTGTTTATCAAGGACCAGCTCTGGGCCGGGGCTGGTGCCTGAGAACACCCTGATGCAGTGTAGGAAGTCAGTTCCATAGGAGTTGTGTGCGACTATTCAGCACTGGACAGATCATGCTTGGATTCAGGGCACTTCCAGCACCACAGACAGCTCCCAGTAAGGTCTTGAGCCTGGCCCAGCAGGATTTGGAGGAGGGGAGGCTGAGTGGGACGCTACTCACTTAAAACACATAATATGTAGACTGGTTTTGGCTAGAAGGGCCAGCCAAGATTGGGTTTGCACTGCACTTCTATAGACACCGTGAGAGACTGTCCCTTCCCCAAAGAACTAACAGTGCAAATACTATAGACATGGCTTCAGAGGAGAAACTGAGGCACACAAAGGGGCCAGGACTTGTCCAAGCAGGCCAGTAGCAGAGAGAGGAGTAAAGCCCGAGTCTCCTGAGTCTCATTCTAGTGCCCTGCCCGCTGCACTGCACCATCTTGTTTAATTTTCTTTGCAAAATGGTGCTGTGTAAATGTATCACTTCACGCAGCACTGTAATGCAGCCAGCTCTGGAGTGGAATGCTGTGGCGCACAGTAACGGAGTGCAGTGGTTCTGGACAAGAAGTGAAGAGCCCACCAGATCTTTGCTGCAGCTACTGCGACATCTCCCCACTCCCCCAGCACCTGAAGCTGTAATCTTCCCAGGTGATGCCCTAATCACCTCTACAGCAGCTAGCTGGACTGTTGCAAAGAGAGATTGAGACTGAGCATTGTCTCTTTTTGTCTTGTGGGGGAGTCAGCAACTCTTGTGTGTTTGGGGAGGAAGGTTGGCTTGAGGGCATTTCATAGGCTGTTTCCCACGTGCCAAGAAAGAACAGACAAGTTCTTCACTGTGGAAGAATGGAGTGGTGCTGATTCTGGTAGGCCTGTGAACCATGGGATGTGCCCCAGAAATCCTCATTTATTCAGCACTGGAGTGGACACTGGACGATCTGGAGTGTTATTTTGTGGTGAGGTTGCTCTCCCTTGGGCTAACCTAATTCAAGAGCAATTAACTCTGTACCCTTTCAACATGGAGAAGGGAGGAATTAAAGGTGAACCAAACTCAATCATCCATTCAAAATCCCCTGAACAACAGAGAGGTGGCTTTGTACCTGCCTCTACCAGATCCTCACATCCAGACTCCCCGTGGGCCAGAGATCTGCACACCTGGAACTGTACGATGTAGGCCAAACAATAGAGGGATAAACAGTTTAACTCAAGGACAGCCAAGCATTCTGAATCTCTTCTTGGGTTTTTTCTGATGCCCCAAGCTCCACATTCCTTGAATCTCTTACAATCCGACCCGTGGCCCACCTAGACCAGTGTCCCACCCTCTCCAGTACCAGCTGCTGCAGAGGAAAGGGCAGTAGTTCAAGGATGCATCCCCTGGAGGCAGGTTATCAGGTAAGAGAGGATGTAGGTAAGACTTTAACCTGGGCCTTTAGAGACCTGAGTTCAAATCCCTGCTCTGCCACAGATTTCCCCTGTGCACTTGGCCCAGATCTTCAAAGTATTTAGACACCTAACTTTCATCAAAGTCAATTTGTCTCTCTGTGTCCCCATTCCCCTGCCTCACAGGAGTGGTGTGAGGATACGTGCATTGCATAGTCTAAAGTACTTGGTTATTACAATCATGGGATGGGGAAAGTACCTACGAAATTGATTCATACTCTCTGGTTTCTAGATCTTCCGCTCTGGCCCCTCTGTAACACAAACAGGGGAGGTTTTTTTGCATGGTTTGGATTCTTGGTTTGTACACTCTTAATTATACCTGGTTGGTGGATATAAGTCTCCAGACAAGATTAACTCTTAAGAAACCCAGGTTTTTTCCCCCCTTCTAATTGTTCCCTACAAGGAGTAATGATAATAAGATGATACATAAAATAGATCCATCAGCAGAGTTGTTTTCCTGGGTTCTACATTTAAAGCAGCAAGAAAACACACTAGCTGCTAAGCACATCAGCTGTTATTCCCTCCAGTAGGAATCCCAAATACCCCTGAGATTCTCCATTCAGCTACAGCCACTTTACAAACAACCTGGTACTGCACAAGGACCTTCAAGTGGCATTTTTAAAGGCTATTTATAGTGCCAGAAGTGAGGCCTTGAGCATAAATAAGACTCACTCTATCTCTCATGTTGCCAGCCAAGGTGTAATGAATAATTTATAGGATGCATTTCATTCCCTTCCTTTTTGCAAACGTTCTGCAAACAGGCTGAAAAATTATCAGCTGTGTTTGCTGATCAAATTGTGTTTGGCTTTTTGGGTCTCCTCCCATCCAACGTGCCAGAGGTGCTGCATCCGTTCGTGACATGAGGCGCATGAGGTTGTTTCTGAACTGGAGCTTGCAGAAATTTTTTTTTCAACTGTTGACAAGTCAAAATAAATAAATAAAAGCCGACAAAATGTGTGTGACGTTACCTTGCCTTTTCTGGTCCATTTGGTTTTGAAACATTTCAAAATATCAACAAAGCTGAGACATTTCTTTTCGGAAAACCAGCATATTCTCATTTTGAAAGGCTGCCACAGTGTCTCTTGGGAGTTGTAGTTCAGGTGTTCCATGCTCCTGTTCTCCCCTATAGCCTGGGCATACTGGTTAGACTTTGTTTCCCATGATGCACTGTAGTTTCCCCTCTTGACCCATCATGGCAATCACATGGCCACGATGCATTGTGGGAAATGTAGTCTGACAAGGGAGCCTTGCCAACAGAGACAAAAGGGAACATGAGGCCCCCAAACTACAATTCCTATGAAGCACTGTGACAGCATCTCCAAACCACAATGTTTCATTTTGGGGGCATTTGTTTTTTTGAGATGTCAAACTATCTGCACAAAGCAGATGCCTTTTGTGAAAAATTCCATCTAGCTAAAAACCCAGTTTTCCCATCAAGCATCAGTTTTTATGGAAAATTTGCAGTCAGCCTTCTGGGCTCAGTATTTTTGAATGATCCCATAGATGGGCTGAGCAGGAGAAAAGATTTTTCAACAATCAATCAAAACCCTGTGACTGGCTTAAAAAAAACCCAAACGACCTCCTGTTTTTGAACATGTAGGGTTGGCCATAAGTCCAAGGTAAAGAAATGATTTCCTGTAAATACTATTTTTAACTTGACCATTGCTCATCTTATGCCAACGTGAAGCCAAATTTTACAGACAATTTCCCAGCACTCAGAATGGGGTAGACTATCCCCTAGTGTTCACCTTCTATTTATGCCCCTAAAGCAGGTTTTTCACAAGGCCTCAGCATCCCATTAGGATATTTAGGGCCTGAATTTAATATTCTGAGCTCTTTTGAAAATGTAGACACTTATTTTGGTGCCTAAATGGGCTCTTAAAAAAAATCCCCATCCGACTGTGAGTGCTAAACTCTGCAAAAGGTTCTGGCCCCCCCCTCGTGACACTGGTGCAATGATACTCATTCTAGCTAGGCGATACGTTCGCTCCTTTCCCAGCAAACAGCAGCCCTTGATTGACCACAATAAAAATTCATTTCTGTAAACAGAAACTGGGCTCTGCTAGTTCCCTGATGGCTGCGGGTTTGTGTTTGCTCAAGGGCTGGGAGCTGATCAGCTTTTTGATTTGTCCCTTTTTGATGATCCTTTATCATGATCCCCTGCCTCCTTCCCCACTTCCCCCACTCTCTTTCTTTGTCTCCTTCCATGCCTATGTTAATTGCAGGATTGCAAAGCAATTAATCATTCAGGGGGCTGGGAGTGAATTACAGCTGTGGGAATAAGAGAATCATATTTTCTCCCAAAGGGTTTCTCTAGGCACAAGTTTTAATTACATGGGCATAGTTAAGCAGTATGATGTCCTTAGTTATATTTCTATATAGTGTGTCCATGGTAAAGAGGTAAAACTGCTCTTTTCCTTGAGGCATGGTCCTTGTGGCCAAAAGGGAAAGGGCTTTACCAGTAAAATAATAATCCCTAGAATGTTTCTTCAGCAGATCTCAAAGAACTTTCCAAAGGAGGTTGGTCTCATTAGCCCATTTTACAGATCAGGAAACTGAGGCACCCAGCAGGCTAGTGGTCGCCTCACTCCCAGTGTTCAATCCACTAGGCTACACTGCACCTCTATTACATCTACACGAGGAGTTGTACAGATTGAACACCCTCAGTTGGGAGATCATACCAAAATCCTTCAATGGGTACAAAACCTGTGTGACAATCAGCTTTGTTCTTTCCCCACCCCAATGTCCTACTTCAAGAGGCATTGATGGAGCTCAGCACCAATTGGAGTCAAGCCCATAAACCAGAGTTAACTCACTTAACTCTTCATGTGCTGGATACTTCTGTGAAAGGTTCTCTCATTAAAGAATCCAGCATTACAAGGGGTGATGGTTTCAACCAACCTGTAGTTCCTCGTTAACCTCCGTCTTGGAGAAAAATCAGGTTCTGGCTGCAGCCTCAGAGCCGCCTTGATTTAGACTTTGACACAGTCTGGAGTCGATAACATGATCCCTATAAATCTGGAGGCCAGAGAGTTTGCTTTATTTTACCAGACGTTCTTGCTGAATCCAGCCTTGAAACGGAGCTGTCTGCTGTGTGCCTAGTGTTCAAAGCTGGGGGTCATCAGGTGGACCAGAGTGGGGCTTGATCAGAACAAGTCCCTCTGGGGTGTGAGATCCATGGGGAATAATCCCCTGCATTGAGGGAGAAATGTAGGATTTCTGAAAATGCATTCAGAGGTGTGTTTGGATGGAGGAGCCACACACAGTCACTCTTTTCCCCAGGGAAAGTTAACTAAACCAGATTGACTCCTGAAGTAACCAGCCCCATTGGCCTCCGGGGGGTTACCCAAGAGTTGAAGTGGTGTGCTTGGTGGGCCGGTAGGTCAGGGCTACCAATCTGCCAGGAGATCTTAATTCAATTCTTCAGCCCTCTCTCCCCCACCACATTGCCATCCCTCCATGGCTTACACTGGGCGACTTGCCCTGGCAGAGGAAGTGCTTTGTGCTCTCACAGTAGAGGTCCCTCCTGCCCCTGGGCTGCCAGCAGAATTTACCAACCAGATCCAACAGCTTCCAAAGTAGAAACATACCGGGCCCTCATCAGTGATGCCTTGTAGATGCCAGGAGTGTGGGGAAGCCAGGAAGGTCCCTGCCTCTGCAGGAATGTGCTGTAGTCCTTGTTAAGATCCAGAGTCTCCATGGGTTTCAGTCACTGGAGGGTGGCAAGACCATGAAGTGTTGGATCACCTATGGCTCCTGTCTCATCAGCGGCTGCCAGAGGGAAAAGAAGCGAAGCACTGAGCCGTCAAACTCAAGGGCAGATGCTGCCGTCCAACTCATCGGAACAGGGGAGAAGCCAAACCCCTCCCCGGGTTTGCTTGGCTCTGGAGCTTTTTAGGGCTGCGCTGTGGAAATCTGGGCCATGATGTCTGTCTTTGCACCCTGCCCCCAGATCTCAGCCGTGCGCCCGGACTGGAGCTCCCAATCCAAAGAGCCGGGTGCCCTCAGACCTGACAGGATAACGGAGCGCTGCTGCTTTCTAGCCAACAACATCAAGTTAGCTTTGGTGCAAAAAAGCATGGCCCATAGCACTGCTAATGGCAACAGCGCCTCCGTGCCCTGCTAGCCCAGGCTTCTCTGCTGTTAGCCCAAAAGCCATCCATGTGTTAGAGGTGACGCTTCACCAGCGTTCGCTTTGGCATCTCCTAGTTGAAGTCAGTCCTGGGGCTGGCCCCATCTCACCCTGCTGGCTAGCTTCCCCAGCTCTCAGCTCGGGCACTACAGTGATCGTGGTGGACAGCAGGGCACACTCCTTTTCTGCCACTGGTAGGCAGCTGGGGCTGCCCCGCTGGTACAAGGGCAGTGCCACCTCGGTGGTGCCCTCCTCCTTTGTCTTGCAGGTGAAGGAAGGAAGGTAGGAGGAAGCCTGGTTCAAGAGACTCACAAAAGCCTCCTTCAGCGCCCTGCGAAATTCCCTCCTCATCAGGCAGTAGACGATGGGGTTGAGGCAGCTGTTGCTGTGGGCCAGGCAGGTGGTGAGGGGGAAGATGTAGGTGTGGAGGAAGTAGAAGGTCTTGTCCCAAGGGACAGCCCTGAACTTCACCAAAGCTCCCCAGAAGGTCACCACGTGGTTGGGGAACCAGCAGACGAAGAAGGAGGTGACCACCAGCCAGATGGATGTGGTGATCTGGCTCTGCCTCCTGGGATTGTTAGCGTTGACCCGGTGATGCTGGAGGAAGCTCAGGAGCAGCAGGTAGGAGGCCAAGATGATGGCCAAGGGAACCACGAATGCCACCAGCACTTTCTGTAGGTGATACACCCCCAGCCACCGGCTGCTGGGGAACTTGAGGAGGCACAACTCCACCCCAACCACATCTGTCACTGTGGCAAAGATGGCGGTGGGTATAGTGGCACCCAAGGCTACCGTCCAAAGAACCGCAGTGATCCACTTGGCCAGGTGGGCTGTCAGCTTGAGGCTGGGCCTGACAGCGGAGGCCACGGCGCAGTAGCGGGTGACACTCATGGTGGTGAGCAGGAAGACGTTGGCGTAGACGCTCAGGACAGTCAGCGTGAGGACCAGCTTGCACATGGCATTGCCAAAGGGCCACGTAAAATCCAGGGCCGTCTCCACCGCCCAGAAGGGCAGGGTCAGAGAGAAGTGAAAGTCAGCCAGTGCCAAGCCGAAGATGAAGACGTCTATGGCGGAGGCCGGTCTGTCCTTGCGGGCTCGGACCAGGTACATGACCATGGAATTACCCAGCAGCCCCATGGTGCACACCACCAAATATACACTGGAGATGAGGATCCGCAGGCCGAAGATGCTGTCAGCTGGGACGGAGGCAGCATCATCCCCGCTCATCCCCCAAGCGTCCAGCAGGGATTTGTTCCCAAAGCCAGGCCATGACGAGCTGTTTGACCCGATCCCCCCCACCTGCATGTTCAACTCAGTGTCCAGCCAGCCAGGCGAGTGAAATGCTCCTGGTGCTGTGTGCGGGGGACGTACAGCACCCAGCACGTGGAGGAGGAAAGCACCCTTCCGCTCACCAGCTGGCCAGTGCAGCCATCCTTGCCCTAAGCAAGACCATTCTCCGTCAGTGCTAGTCCACACCTCTCCGCTCGCTGTGAGTGCACACACTGAGGAGTCCGTGGGACAGAAATGGTATGGCGCCACGCAATAAGCCAGCAGCAGCTTGCACAGCAGGGACAGGGAATCCTTCTTGCCCGGATCGCCCCTGGAACCACAGCGTCGCCCGTGGTCCTCCAACGTCAGCAACAACCCACCCCTCGCAATTGACACAGGCTGTTTGTTCTCCTCCCTCGAGCTTTCCCCTGTGATCCTGAGGCTGAGCGGTGTTCCAGAGGCGCTGGACGAAGCTGTGCCAGGCGGGAGAGCTGCCTTGGGTGTGTAAGTGACACTCTGGTAACTCAAGGCCAGCCCTCCAGAGGGGCAGGGCAGGACTCCGCCTTCATTCCTCGGCAGGTGGAACAAAGGTATCTCTCCCCCTTCTCACTGCTGGACTTTCTGCTCAGGTGTTTATCTGCAGAGACTGCTAAGGTTCAGCTTCCACGCTGGTGGGTGCAGTGAGCCTAAGAGAAGGATGGGCCCTGGAGTGAATCAGGAATGAACCAGTGGCTCTAATTCTCTTTCAGCCTTGCCATCGCTAACACCCCCGTTATGCTGGTCTGAATCGCAGCACAGGGTGACCACGGCCCAATCTATTTCCTCTGGAGAAAGTGAACTCAGAATCGTTCCGAGTTGGGGGTAGGGGGGAATTGCATGTTTTAAAGGGTCAGTATCAGGACTGGTTTTGGGACCAACATTTAGGAGGGTTGTAAAAAACCAATTGCTCGTGTCTGTAAAGATGTTGCCCTGAATTTTAAACTCCAATGGAAACAAATCAACTTCCTCCCACTGGAGGGGTTGCAAGTTAAACATGCGTGGTTGTGCTAGGCCGTGAGAATGAATAATGACCCAAGGATATCTAAGCCCTCTGCTGAACTGGTCCACTACAGAGCACAGCCCTCCTTTTCCACAGACAGGGGAGAGCAGTACGCAGAAGGGTTGTGACTTACCCAATGTCACTCAGCTAGTCGGTAGCAGGTCAGTCACAGTGCCCTGCTCCACCCACTGGACACTGCTGCCTCACTGAGCAGTTGTGGGCCACAGGCCTTGGAGGCTGTGCCTCTGTTTCCCCAGCTGCAAAATGCATCAAGGATCTTTGGTGAAAAAAGTGCTACAAGCTGAGGGGATAAATTGACCGTACTGAAGCTGACTACTCTAGGGTCTCTCTGCCTCCCTGAGAGACAACCTGCTTGGTGAGGTTTTTTTGTTCTCAAGCAAACTCCAGCTGATTTCTGGCAGATTAGGTTGTCTGGCTCTGACCTGAGATTTCTAATCAGGCACTGTCCCTCTCATTGCATTAGTGTATCACCGGCTTCCAGGTGGCTGTGTTCCATGCAGCTGACCAAAGGCCCTGGGCATGCCCCAGCTGACTTTCTGTTGCTGGCAAATCCTGGATGTACAGGTGCTGAGGGGCAAAGTCTTTGGCGAGGCCAACGGAAGGAGGTTTCAGAAAGGAGGGGAGTGGGGCTGCAATGGCTGACCTGCAATTGCAAAGTTAACACTAAAGAGGGCTGAACTGTTCCTTCGTGGGTGGGGATCAAGGCAAAGTCTCCCAGCTACAGAGTCAGAGCAATTGTCCCACACAGCCTCGTCTTCTGCCAGCGTACCTCACCTGGAGCCCTGTAACCAGGCCAGTCACAAACCCAGCCAGGGCTTGAATATAAGTGGGGGAAACAATCGGTCCCTCTCCCACTGCAGCATCCACAGCAGAGAGGAATCAGTATTGATTCCGGCTCCAGGGGAAGGGGCAGGTTGGAAACCGAACTGACCCTTTTGGGGCTGGCTGAGACCTAAAAATTACCCCTGAAGTGACCTCGCATCCCATCGCCTAGCAATCTGGGTACTTTGACGGGCCCCACTGCTGAGCACCTCACAGTCTTGGCCCCCAGTGTGGCAGGGCATTGCCATGCTCCCCATTGTCCAGAAGGGAAACTGAGGCACAGAGAGACTATGTGGCTCACCCATAGGGAGTCTGTGGCAAAGCAAGGCACTGAACCCGAGTCACAGGCTAGTGTCCTACCCCCTGATCCATCATGTCTCCTGCCAGTCCTTGATCCCAGCCACGGCGGGGGCCGGTTGCGTGATGATGACAGGAGAGATCTGCCATTTTGACTCGCCCAATGGGGGCCATCTTTGGAGTGTGCGGAATCCCAACCCCCCTCTGGGGCTGAGAGTGTCCCCAGCCTGTGAACCCCTGTGCCCTCCTCTCCCCTGTACCTCCGGATCTCTGCTGGGCACCTTCAGAGTTGAATAGTAACAGGCTTCAGGTCCGTTTCGTGGGTGTTCACTAGTAATTTGACATTCTGTGATTGTCTGGTTTATTTGAGTTGGCAGCAAGAGGCAGCAATAAAGAACGTGGCAATCCCAGTGTGACGAAGGAACCCTGCAATCAGTTCAAGCACACAAAGCCCCGCGTTTATGAAGGTTAAGGATAAGCTCAGCACCTCAGACCTGGCTCCAAGCGTCTCAGCTCCCTGGATGTCACTGAGAGCCAAGGGCAATAAGGCCCAGATTCTGCTGGTGGTGTTGCAGCCATGCTGGTTGCAGGAGGTGAGAAACAGAAAGTGGATGAGGGGATACTTTTTTTTTTTAGAGCTTCACAGAGCTCTTCCTCAGGTCTGGAGAAAGCAGCCAGGGTCTCCAAGGAGGGAGACAGGGTTAAGCAGGAGAGGTTCACACATGTGGGAAACCCAGTTACAACGAACAGTTAACACCTCTGCAGTCCTAGGACAACGGAGCTTAATTTGTGCCACAGCACCAGCAGGGTTGTCCTAAATCTCCATGTACCGGTGGGCACCGTTTTGCTCCACAAATGGCGTCCTCTGCACAGCGTGACTTTGCGTGCACCGTACGTGAGCCCTGGGCCCTCTTTCTTCCCGGAGATGGTTAGCCGGCTGGCGGGTGTTGTGAGAAGTTGTGCTGGGCCATAAAACAGGTGTCTCGGCTCAGTTCGCGGTTTTTGGTGCCCAGCAGAGTCATGTTTTGATAGTCCCGAGCTTGACAGGGCTGTGCAGGTTTCCTTTGTCGTGGTGATGCCTCCACGGAGACCTATTGATCCTGGCCTGGCTTGGGGAGTCTGGCTAGAATGGAAACTGGGGGTTCAGTTGCTGGCCTGGCCTATTGATGATTTAAGTGAGTCACTGCTCCTTTCAGCTTCCCCCATGTAAAGAGCAAAGGAGAGTGCTTTCCCTTGTGTTGTCCTGGGTTTCCTTAGGTCATTGGGGTTGCCAGAGTGTCAGATGGGTGGGTCGTTTTAGTGTTAGCAAAACCAGTCTGTCTGTCTAATAAAGGTTCAGCATGGCACTGAAGAATCTGTTGTCTCCTTATTATCATTATTATAATCCATCTACCCACATATCTAATAGCTCTCTTTTCCCAAGTGCTATGGAAGAGTGTGTCAGATGAGAGCTTGCTGGCTGTTTTAAGCCCTGTTATTTTATCAGAGCCTGCTTCCCCAAATCCTGTCCAGCTGAGGGAGTGGTGCCTGTCACCTCAGCTGTCCTGGGATTGTGCTATCATTGAGGACTGGTTGGGATTTATCTGGAAAATAGCCCTCAATGTGCAGGTAACCGTTGTTCCTCCATCCCCTGGAGAGCAAAAAGGCCGGTGTCCGGGGTGATGGGAGGGTTTCATGTCACTGCTCTACCACAGGCTAACCGAGTGAGCCTCTCAGCTCATTGACCCATCTGTCCGAAATAGGAGTAGCAGTCCCTGTTTCCCAGGGGATGGGGACGTACCCAGGTATGGTGGGGATGGGCACCAGATTAACACAGAAATGGATGTGAATTGGGGTTAGTGACCAGACAGCAAGTGTGAAAAATCAGGGTGGGGAATGGAGGATAAAAGGAGCCTATATAAGAGAATGTCCTGAATATTGGGACTGTCCCTATCAAATCTGGACACGTGGTCACCCTAACTGGGGGATCCATATCTGCTTGTCTTCTTCTTGCATGAGGGTTGCTGCCCTCTGCTGGTGGATGATTTTATGAGCAGGGCCTGTGGCCCCCCCAGCTCTGCTGCACTGGGGATTTCACAGGGAGATGCTGAACGCCAGGGTCAGGAGCTTGGTTTCCCTGGTCCAATTGCTCTTCAGGGGGCAGGCTGGCACCACAGCAGTCTGGGCTGTCTACACTACAAAAAGTTAGCTCGACTTTGTTAAGTCAACCTAATACGGTCGACTTTAAGTGCACCTGAAGTCGACCTTATTAGGTTGACTTAACAAAGTGCTTCCCCTGAAGGGGGACTTAGTAAGTCAACCTAACTGCCTTTAGGTCGACCTAATAAAGTGGTCTTAAGCCTCCACACTGTGCTTAGGTCGACCTAAGGAGTGGACTTAAGGGTTAGGTCGATCTAACCGGCGGTTCTTATTAAGTCGACCTAACTGTCCATTAAGTCAGCTTAAGGAATTTCTTAAATTGATTTAATGAAAGCCTGGTGTGGACAGGGACTAAGTTAGGTCGATTTACGCCTCCTTAAGTCGACCTAACTTGCAAGTGTAGACATAGCCTATGTGTCTTTAGGGTGGGTCAGTCCTCTCCCTGCGAGGAGCGAGGACGGCTGGGAAAGGCCAGCATTCCTCTGAGAGGAATGACCGTGCACCGGAATGCAGCTTTCCCAGGGCGCCGTGCCAGTCTGCCACCAAGCAGCTGGGAGCTCTGGATGCTGTGCGGTGCAGTGTTTTCTTCCCAGGTGGCAGCTTCTACAGGAGTGTGCTGGGCCTTTTGCATCTTCATGAAACGAGGCACCAGATCCGCCAGCCTGCCACCACCTGAGCAGCCCGGGCAGGACACCGAGGCCCTCGGGGATTCAGGAAGCAGTCACCCTCCCTTCGAGCCAGAACGTAAGCCAGGCCCAGCGTGGTGGTAGAAGAATGTTACTGCCAACATGAGCGGCCTCTTTAAAACCAAGGCACGGAGCACTCCCAGCTGGTGAGTCTCTGTGGCTCCTTTGTTTGTTGGGATGGCCAAGTCCCAGCCAGCATGAAGCCCCTCCTGAGGTTTTCAGTGAATACGACGCTCTTCTTCCCTTCCCGCCTCGAGCTACGGCATGGTGCTGCTGTGTGTGCTGTTGGTGCACCCCACCCAGAAGTGGCTGCATTTCAGCAGCGAGGTGGCGGGGACACTCTGCCCAAACACAGAGCTTGGAGCACTCTGATTGCCATGCACTTACGGAGCCCATCTGGGGCACCCATGAGTTGATGCCTTTATTAATTGTGAGGAGGTCATTGGCCCTGGCCTATTGTGTCAGATCAGCTCCCAAAATCACAGCCCGCCCCCGCTGAGGAATACCTGACTGGACCAAGCCATGGAGCATTGCTCTGAACTATTACTCTGCAAAAGTGCTCAGAGGGTGGTTTTTGTTTTTGTTTCTCAGGCCCATCCTCAATCTGCTCCACACTCCTCATCTACACATTAGCTCCTTCTGCTGCTTTTAACCCAGCAAGGAGTGTGCAAAATGAAAGCCTGGTGGCTGGAGATTGCCTGGAGTGGGGAGGGAGGCTGTGATCTGTCTGCACTTTAGCAGGATCAGCTGGTGATAAAAGTGAGGAGGGGAGCTGTGTCAGAACAAGGCATTCCAGCCATCTGATTTTTTTGTGTGCGTCCATCCAATTGGCCCCAGATCCAGCTGGGAAAGGGGATGGGATGGGAAGGATGGACAAGCAGGCTCTTGAAGCAGCCTTTGAAGAAGGGGAGCTCCAAGTGGGATCTTGGGACAGCACTGTAGAAAGCCCGCTGTTAGGTTTGTTTTCCTGTTGTGAGTTTGTGGTCATTTGGACAAAGAATGGAATCCAGAGCCCAGGCCTAGAGGCTAATTTGGTGTGGCTGATTATTCCTTGGGTGTGGTGAGGAAACTAACATTTTACAGGGTGGCTCTGGGCGTGTATGGGGAGGCTGATTATGGGAGGGTGGATGTCTTTGGAGGTGGAGGTGTGTCAGGGTTACAGAAGAGATGGAAATAGTTTTCCCTGGCTGTGAAAATTTTCAGGGTATCAAAGAACTTCCTCAATGGGGACAAAAAGTAAAAGTCTTGAAAATTGGGAGAAGAGGAAACCCTCCCATTAATTTGGGCCTAATCAAAATATTTTCTTTTGATCATTTAGCAGTGTTTTGCTTTCAACATTTTAGAAATCTTGTGAAAGCTAAAATCCACTCAAAATGTCACAACCAAAAGTCAATTTTGACTCATGGAGCTGGAAATGTTGTGGCTAGAAAACTTTGAAATGGGGCATTTTGTCAAGTGGGGAACTTGTTTGGTTCACAAATGTTTCGGGGAGGGAATTTTATTAAAATTGAGCCTGTTTCGCAAACAGTTGCAGTTTAGATGAATCAGCACCCACAGAAACATGTCAAGAGAGAATGGGTATGTGTATTAGTGTTTCGAGGGGTACAAGCTGCGTTGAGTGTAATAAAGCCAAGCCTGATTTCCCCAGAGCCCACCAGTCCTCTTCCGTAATGTCCAAGCAGATCAAATAGGGAAAGGGGAGTTGACTGGCTTGGAGAATAGACCTGTGCTCCCATCATCTGTGATTCACCCCCTGCTTTGCTCTGATGCAAACTCTGGCTTGTTGGCCGGGTGCCTCCGCCAGACCCTCCCACAAACTGGTGTCTTTTATGGAGCTGATGCTGCAGCTGCTTTGGTGGCCTGGCAGGAAACAAACATCTCTCCTTTTTAACCCAGGCACAAACGCTCTGGGAGATCAGCTCTTGGGCAAGCCCAGGCTGGGCCTGAGTTGTCAGCAGGTGCGCGGGAGGCGGCAAGGGGAGGGGACGAGGCTGGAGGCAGAAGGATTATCTTCAAACGCTCCCCAGACGCAGCACGCCTCTCCCCAGTGACAGCAATTACCTGCTTAGTAGTTGGTGCTGAGTCCCTCTGGGACGCTGTCCATGGCTGTCCTTGCTGGAACCTCCTCAATGCTGGGGCCTCCGGTCCGCTTTCTTGGGCCCCCATCCTGAGAAGTGAGCAGCGCAGTGTGGGGATGGTGTGAGCCCGGCACTTGCCCGGTTGCTGGCTGGTTTCTTGCTGGGGTGGAAGCGCCCCCGAGGCAGCAGGCACCAGGCACCATGAAGAAGATGTTCTCCTGTTCCAGCTCGCAGGTCGCGGTGAGTGACCCCTGCCGAGATCTCCCACTGGTCGGCGGGGGATCTGCAACTGTGGAAGGGATAATGCCGTGTATCACTGAGTGCCGTGGGAAAATCGCCCTGTACTGTGCTTAATCTATTGCACAACTTCCAGAGGGGTAGCCGTGTTTGTCTGTTTCAGCAAAACTAATAAGGAGTCCTGTGGCACCTTAAAGACTAACAGATTTATTAGAAAAACAACAGAGTCCTGTGGCATTTTTAAAAACTAACAGATTTATTTATCGCATGAGCTTTCATGTGAGAAAATCCCACTTTGTCACAAAGTGGGATTTTCTCCCACGAAAGCTCATGCGATAAATAAATCTGTTACTCTTTAAAAGTGCCACAGGACTCTGTTGTCTTTCTACAATAGACTAACACGGCTCCCCCTTTGAGATTTATTAGATGCATCTGTGGAAGTGGGTTCTAACCCACAAATGCTTATGCCCTAATACATTTGTTAGTTGGTAAGAACTCCTTTTTTCTTTTGCACAGGGTTCTCAGAGGGATGAAGGTTTCTGACCCCCTTTTGCTCTCCCCATGTTGCTATGCAGGCAAGGGGGCGGGGGTCTTAGTTAGCTGGGGGTGGTGGTGGACAAAGACCAAGATCTCCCCTAAGCTACACAGCTACCCCTTTGGAACTAGCCCTTGATTGTAGCCCTGTGCTGCTGTATGGTGTGGGAACAGCTCTGCTACCGAACTAGCTCTCGCCAGTGGTATCTTAAGGCACTAGCCCTTTGGGACAGCAGTATAGAGCTGGGATTTTCTGCCCTGACTGCAGGGTGAGGGTTCTACAGGCTGTAACTAACTCTGCAGCCTGTGTTTGGGAGCCGGGGTGATGCGAGAGGGAGGATGGCCCAATGGTCAGAGCACTAGCTCAGGACTTTGGAAGTCCAAGTTCCATTTCCTGCTCTGCTCCACCAGCCCCCGTGTGCCCCTGGCTAGCGCCCAGTGCTTGAGAGCAGCCAGAAGGCCAGTGCCCCTGAAACCAAGGGCACAGAGCAGCTACTGAGGCCCTTGGATGCTGTTCCAGAGTCCAGGTGCATCTGCTGAGGGAAGCAAATCAAACCCCAAATCTCTGTGCACGGCGACTCCCTCACTTTGTTCACTGTCGGTCACCCCCAGTCTTGGCCTTTCCTGCCCGGGGGTTAATGCCATGCAGTTCTCAGCCTGTCTACGCGGTGCTGCTCTGCATCGCACGCAGCCATCGGGATTTGGCAACAGGAGCCCAGGGAGGCAGCATCTGGGCCTGACAAACCGGAATGGTGGAGTCGGTTAATTACCCAGTCATCAGCCAGGGGCTGTTGCATCTTTAGGGTGTTGCCAGGCTTGGTACAGAAGTCGGGGGTCAGCTCCCTGGGGAGTGGGGGAGGTGCAGCAGTAAAGGTCCCTTTGGGGAGTCAATGTTCCCTGACCCCCATAGAGAGAATGGAGTGATTCTAAGGGGCAGCATACCCCTATCCCTTTTGCCCCATGGATCCTGTACCCAGCAGCGCAATGAGTTTTATGAAAGGGAATAGTCCTTTTACATCAGTCTGAAGGCTGCCAAATCTCTTTACAGACAGATGTATTGTAATGACTCCTGCCCTCTGTTGGTTGGAATTGGAACTGTGTGTCATGGGCTCTATACTGCCAAAAGATTAAGGAGGATTCTCCTTCACCCAAAGTGGCAAGGGGATGCTCCTTGGAATGGGAGGATCTGAGCTGTAGCCCTGCTGTTGTTGTGAAGATCCAAGTGGGCAAGGATTTGTTGCAATGAATTAGCGTTGACCCAGTTTACCAAACTCCAGGTTAATAGAAGCATGGTAATAATTTGCATGTCTATGGCAGCTTTAATCTGAGCTTCTCAAAGCTCTCTGCAACCACTCATTAGAGTGTGACCGTATGGGATAGAGAAGAATTATTTTCTTCGTTTTCCAGACAGGGAAACTGAGGAACAAAGAAGTGAAATGATGAGGCTGTAGATGTGATAGGCACCGAACCCAGGGGTCCTGATGCTCATTGTTATGCATAAAACATGTAATAACCCGATAGTTCTGCTCTAACTATTTGACAACACTTCTTCCAAGAGCTGGGAATGGAACCCAGGCGTCCTGGAGCTTTCTTTCCCCCTCTAACCACTGGCTCACACACCCTCCAAGGCAGGAACCATAGACCCCACTCATGCCCAGCAAAACAAACAACAATTGCTTGGTTTCTTTTGACTGTCAAGAAACGGAGAGACAAAATAGGTGAGGTAATATTTTTTATCCCATCTAAAATCCTGGGACCAACACAGCTACAAACTACATTAAATGCAAGAAAGAAAGAAACAGAGCCGGCAAACAGCCACTGTTCCCCTCTCTCACACACACTGATCAGGCATCATACCACGCAGGGCAAGTTGTGGTTTTCCCACTGTGGTGCTTGTCTGGTAGACAGAGTGATTGGAATTTGAGCATGTAACATTCCCCACACGACTACACTGCGCGTGTACGTGTGTTGTTAATAACCAACTGTCCAAAGCTCAGGCTCTGTGGGTCCATCAACGGTGGTGCAGGGAGTAGCGTACGAGCCGGGCATTCTAAAGACTGAGGTCCATTCCTTGTTCTGCCATAGAACATTATGTGGTGTGGGCAAGTCGCACAATCTTTTAGTGCCTCAGTTTCCCTGCTGTACAATGGGGAGGATAGCCCTGCCTGCCTTGCAGGGAAGTGGGAGGGATAAAGATGAATTTATTAAAAACTGTGAGGTGCTCAGATACAATGGCCATGGGGGCCATATAAGTACACCAGACAGATTCTGATAGTTTAAAAAACAAAACAAAACTTGGAGCCAAATTGAAGCTCTGGTGCAAATAGATGCAACTCCAATGGATTTGCTCCCATATGCTCTCCCAGGGTTTAATTTATCCCTATGCTATCCCACCAGGCCAAAGTTGGTTCTGTGAGGGAGTTAGGTAGATGGGGAAGCTGAGTCACAGAGCAAGGAAATGACTTGTCCGAGATCACAGATGATGATTTTAAAAAAAAGTCTAGCTCTTCTATACCAGCTTTTCATGAGTTGATGGCAAAGCACTTCAGCCATTGGGGAAACTGAGGTCTGGAGCATGTGGTTCTTGGTTCTGAGCTCAAACCACTAAGCTGCACTTTTTTCTTTACATAATGTCTTAAGTGATATAAAATTGTGCATTGATTAAGAATACTCATTGCATTTCATCTTTTATCTGAGCCCCCCCCTTTTAATACTTTGTTGGGCAATTCCTGTATTAATTTATACATCAGAACTTCTTCTCTGATGTCTCTTTAGCACCTAGTTAAACACCACTTGGCTGCTCAGCACTAGCTAAGTGCTACCCCTGTGTGATGCGGTCCCATTGCGATTGCCATTCCCTGTCATTAGGTTGTCAAAGAAACGTGACATTTAACCACAGAGACCAGCTATCATAGGGAATCACCCTATTGGTGCAAGCAGCCATAAAAAGACAACTGGAGATCCTTAGATGAAAGATGTTAGGTAAAGGTTCTGCTTTTCCTTTATGCATCACATGCCTAGTAAAAAATCAGCAAGCGCCTTTAAAGCAAGTAACACAGAGAAGAATGAGGTTTAATTAACTCCCTTTGGGCCATGAGGAAACTGAGGCACAGAGGAAAAAGTGGGTTGTCCCAGGTTACAGAGGGCTTGGCTTCTGTAGAAACTAGTTTGGACACTCCTCAAATAGTTGTGGTTTGCTTCAGGTTAATCCCTAAGGAAAACCACAAATGTTCGGGGGAGTGTCAGACTAGCCTTCACAAGCTTTGTCATTCCCTCAAGTTAATTTGCAATCAACTAACTGGAGGCAAAGACTCCAGTGTAGACGTACCAGGGTGAGCTGCTGATAGCAAAGGGCTTAGAACTCAGGACACTTTCCTCCCAATCCTCTGTTCATGTTATTCTTAGAAAATGAAAACCAGCAGGATCTTATGCAGGGGGTTAGGCTAATAGACCACATATATTGTGAATATGTATAGATTGAAATTTCAAAGATACATTAATTAGTTCTAAAAGCAAGAGAATTGATTTAAACGAGACACAGCAATTTCCTATTCAATCATATTCTCTATTTATTACCAATTACCAAATGAGAATACACAGTGCTCACTACTTCCAATGAAAGACAACAGAGTCCTGTGGCACTTTTAAAGACTAACAGATTTATTTATCGCATGAGCCAAATAAATCTGTTAGTCTTTAAAAGTGCCACAGGACTCTGTTGTCTTTCTACAATAGACTAACACGGCTACCCCTTTGGAATTTGACTACTTCCAGTGAGGCAGACAAACTTCTCCTGGTGGCCCATCAGGATTAGATTAAACGGGGATTCCAGTTTCTGCATAGTATGGATGGCTGCGTCTACACTTGTAAATTAAGTCGACGTAAGCTTGCTTAGGTCGACTTAATTTACCCTGCGTCTACACTACAGTTTTCTTAAGTCGACTTAAGCAGCTTGCTTAAGTCGACTTAAAGAAAATAAAGTCGACTTAATTAAAATTAAGTCGACTTTATTAAACCTCCTTTAAATTCGATTAGTGCTTAAGTCGACTTCCTAGAGTCTACTTAAGCCAGTGTAGATGCGGGGTAACCCTAAGTCGACTTAGGGCTACCCCAGGACTACACCGATGCCCTCCCTGCTGGGGGGGGCACAGGGGAAGCCTGGCATGCCACCCCACTGGGCAGGGCAGAGCCCTGCCCACCCTGCCCCTATGCCCTCTCAGGGTCCCTGACCCCCTTTGCCCCATTGTACCTATGTACAATGGGGCAAAGGCTGACCCCCTGGCATTGGGCAAGGGGTGCCCCCCCTGCCCCCGTGGACCTGCCCTAGGTCCCCCTAAGCCCCTAGAAGTTGACCTAGGCATCCAGTGTGGACGCTCTAGGTCGACTTTGTAAGTTCCCCTTTAAGTCGACTTTAATTTTAAGTGTAGACACACTAAGTCGACTTAAAATTACAAGTGTAGACATAGCCGATGGCAGGATGTTCAGGTCTGGCAGCGCTGTGGAGTTAGGTAGAGAGCTTCTTTTTGGGCCCCAGTTTATGTCGTTAAAACTTGGGTCCTGCTTAGCTGTACCTTAACCAATCGTTTTAGACTAAAATTCTACAAAACATCAACCCTCCCCCATTACGAAATAGTCTTTGAACCAAACGTCTCCCACCACCTTAACTGATTTAAATAAGGCACTTAGTTATGCAATAGACAGAAACAATCAAAGAACCAGAGAGAAATCCTTCAGATACACAGTAGAAAAGTGGGTACCAGAAAGACAAACCAATAAAAAGAATAGATTTTATTACCACAGCTATTGGCAAGCCAGGCCTTTACAGGCAGAATATTGTAAGGCAAAGTTTTCTTTAAGCATCTAAAGATTTGTTTTCTTTATTTGGTGATGGGGTAGGAACTATTTGGAGACCATCACCTGCTTAACAACTGGCCATATTGTTCTGAAGTAGTTTCAGGAATGTGAAGATGTGACTACATGCTAGGTAGTTCGTGGCTGCTGTCTCTCATGTGTCTGTTACTGCTTAGCCCAAGAACAAAGCCTCAGCTTAGCCAAAATACAATTAGTCCATATTGCGTTTGTTCTGCCATTCTGCATGGGCTCCCCAGCTCATAGAGTAAATCAATGGCAGCCATGCAATTTGAACTCAGGACTCCTGGCTCCCGGGCCTGTATTTAGGCTGTGGATATCCAGGCTCTACGTTGGCCCACCTCGCTGTGGTGCAGCCTCCAGCCCTGCCTGCCCTCACTGTCTTCGGACTGCTGTCTTTGACTCAGGTCGAGAGCTGGAACAAACATGACCAGAAGCTTTTCGAAGCTGTCGAGAAGGGGGACGTGAGCAGAGTTTCCGTTCTGGCATCCCGAAAGACGGCGAGACCCACTAAGCTCAACGCCCTGGGCCAATCTGCGTACGTAAGTTTTCCTGTCCTTTCCCTACCACTAGCTCAGCGGGGTTTCTTTTTCTCAACGTGCCCCAAAGACCAGTGTGCAGCCACAGCTACCAGGTGCTAAATTCCCACCAAGACAGGAACAAAACCAGCTCTCTTCCAATCACATCTCCCTGCCCCACTGAATGTCACTTTCAGATGGAGATATAGGACTTGCTAGATGCACCAGATCATACCACTGACCCGTCGGTTCAAATGTCCCACCTCCCTCCTCCTGTTTCAACCCAGACAATTGGCCAATCTCATGTAGCATTGCCACCTCCTGGCATACTTCTCCTGCCCACTGACAGGAGAGGTGATCTCACGGCCAAGTCATTGGGCTAGGACTCGGGGGACGTGGCTCTGCCATTGACCTCTGGCAAGTCAGGTCTGCGCTCTGTGACTCAGTTTTCCCCATCTGTAAAATGGGAACAACAATCCTTCCTTTCTCCCACCCGTCCTCTGTCTTGTCTATTTAGGGTCTAAGCTCAGGGCAGGGACTCGCACTCCGTGTCTGTACAGCATCTAGCATCATATTTGCCTCCAGCCCTGACCTGCATTTTGTCCCTACCAGAGATCACTGCCTGGTGCTTCAAAGGCAGTGGGAAGGTGGGGAAAACCACATAATGCATCTGGCTAATTGTGTGGCTAGTTCCTTCCTGATCTGCTGATGCCCTGAAGCACATCTGTTACTATCTTACAACACATGCCAACAGATGTTATCGTCCTATTGCCCTGTGCAAGGCGCTGCAGGAACAGATGGTCGCTGCTGCTGGTTGACAGCACACCAAACCATGAGCAGCATTCACTGTGAGTGACCCCTTCACCCAGCAATGGCTGTATGGACGTGGCTGTCATTGGTTCAAAGGCACCCACTAGACCTTGGAATCCAGGCATCCTGTCATCCTGTTCCCTGCTCTGGCCACTTGCTGATGCTCCCCTTCCAGAGCTAAGAATAGAACTCAGGAATCCTGGTTACCTTATCGCTGTTCTAACCATTAGACACAGCAGAGGAGTCTAGGAAGCTAGCTGCAGTTTTTCTCTGTTGGTGACTTTAGGGTTGATCATTCACTGCTCCCCACCATCCCTTGGTCCTTTAGCGAGTTTCTTGCTGGGCTCACGCTTAGTCTTGGCTCTCCTCTGTGCAGGTTCCACCTGGCAGCTTCCAAAGGACTCACTGAATGTCTGACCATCCTGCTGTCCCATGGGGCCGAAGTCAACGCGAAGAATGATGACGGTACGTGTGGGGATTTCCCCAGCTCAGTGTAGGAGCAGAGAGTGCAGGACTGGCCTGGTGGCCCATCTAGGCTAATAGTCACCCCACGCTCTGTCAGGCCAGGTCAGATCCCTGGTCCGTCTGAGCCAGCATCACGCTTCCTGCCAGGCCTGCATAGATAAACGGCCCATGTAGTCGATAGTCCCAGATCTTGCCCAGTGTTCCAAAGAGCATCTGTTTGTTCTGTGCAGCACCTAGCACTGTGGGGGTCCTGGTCCATGCAGGAGCTCTCACTGCAATGCAGGCAATGACAATAACGGGATAGAAACTCTTGCCCTACTGGAACAGATCAGTGGTCAGTTGGGCTAATCAAACATCCTGGTTCCTGTTAGGCCAGATAAGCCCTATTTCTTCCTTTCTTAATATACCATCCCCTGCCCCGATCAGATAAGCCCAACAGGCCAGCCAGTCTGATATTCTGCCTCCAACAGTGGCCAGTGCCCCCTGTTTCAATGGATGGCCCCAAATCCAGTTGTCATTTCCAGGCTGGGATGTTCCCGACGTCTGGCAGGAAGCGGCTTGCGTCCTGAAGCGTGATGACCGGTAGCCGCCATCCTTGCGGCTCCTGTGCTTGGCCATCATCTCTGAGAATGACTCTTCCATTGCTATGATGCCCGCTCACCCCACTGGTGTGCGGGTGCCTTCCCAGGGCCAGATCTAAAGAGGGCCGGGGGGGATCATCATGGTCCAGTACCTGGCATAGGGGTCATAGGGTGCATCTACACTAGCATCTTAGGTCGACTTAAGGAGGCTTAAGTCGACCTGAACAAAGCCACGTCCACACTGGGCTTTTATTAAGTCAACTTAAGCATTTCCTTAAGTCGACTTAATAATACCTCCTTTTAGGTTGACTTAAGCCTTAAGTCGACTCCTTAGGTTAACTTAAAGGCAGTGTGAACGGGGATTAGCGCCTAAGTCGACATTATTAAGTTAACTTAACAAAGTCGACTTAACTTTTCTGGCATAGACATAGCCATAGAGATTAAGGCCAGAGGGGCCATTAGATCAGCTTGTTTGTCTCCCTGAATATTGCAGGCCACCAGCACCCACATACCCGACCCAACCACTGAAATTAGACCCAAGCACTGCAATCCTCAGGGGACTAGATGGCTCGGGGCTACAGGCAGAAAGCAGGAGGGTCTGGGGCACCCCAAGACCCCTGCAATGGTAGGGAAGTGAGATACACCCAGATAATCCTGGCATTCCCACACTGCAGAGGAAGGTGACCCACCTCCAAGAAAGGTCCCTGTCGATCTGACCTGGGGATAATTCCTTCCCGACCCCACGGATGATCATTAGTTAGCCCCTAGGTGTGTGAGCAAGGCCCAGCCAGCCATGCATGTGAGGGAGAGAATGCCACCGCAAACACCATCCCTGCTTGCAGGAGTGTCCCCCACACAATCGGGGTCCGTCGCTGGGCAGTGAGTGAGACATGTCCAGTGGCTGATAGGCCTCCCAGGGAGAGATGAAGCTGTTCTCACCTCCACTCTGCAAGCGAACTGAGCTGCCCCAGCTGTGGGAAGGGCTCGGCTCTCTGTTCCCAAGACATTACACTCTCCCTTTGCTCCTCTCCTAGGCAGCACGGCGTTGCACCTGTCCACCATCGCCTGCCAGCCCCAGTGCGTGAAGGTTCTGCTGCAGGTAAAGGTGGCAAATAATCCTCCCACTCCACGCTGGGCATCAGGGAGGAGTGGTCCTGGCTGGGGTCTGGAAACATCAGCAGGATAGCCACGGGGTTCATCTGATTTCCTTACAGACTTGCTTCAGGTTCACTGACAGAGTAAGCAGGAGGCAGCAGCGTGGTCTGCTGGTGAATCGGGTTCAGGACCTCCTGTTGAGACGACCTGTTCTATGGGTCTAGTGGTTTGAGCAGGGAGGGCCTAGGAGTCAGGACCCCTGGGTTCTTTTCCCGCTTTGGGAAGGTAGTTGGTTCTAGTGGACAGATTCGGGAGGAACTGGAAGTCACGACTCTTGGGTTCTAGTCTTAGTTCTAGGTTGGGGTGAATGTCTAGAGATAGAGACGGGAGGAATGGACATCAAGGTCCTGGATTCTATTCTTAACCTGGCTGCCAGGTGACTTGTGGAGAGTCCCTTCCGCTGCCATCTGCCTCAGTTTCCCCAACTCTGAAACATGAACAATAGACGCTCTCATTCCCGTCAACAAATGAAGATAGCGAGAGGGCTGTGCCTTTGATTTGCATGCAGATGGTGTGGCGCATTAGGAGCGTAGTGATCCAAACCGGGTGGAATGAAAGCTAACTTGAACTGGGATCAACTGGGAATGTATAGCTCTGAACTGCCTGGTGTATTTCAGGGATGAAATGAGACCTTAGGCCAGATGTAGCAGAGCACCACGTAGAATAACTGGGCCCCAAATGCGTATTCTGGGAACACTGGTGGAGCTGCAAAATGTGGAGGTTCCCCCAGATCTAATCACATTTTTGAGTAGGGGTAGAAAATGGGAAGAGGGGCCCCTTCAGGTCTGTGACCTGTTTAATCTTTCATCCTGGCATGCACAAGTGCAATTTCTGCTCTCCGTTACCCCACTATCAATTTACAGTCACCCCACTGACCTGCCTTTCCCTCAGCAAAAATGACTCCTCCTGGTTCTGTGCCCATGTGCGGCATCCCATGTGGGCACCATGGCCTCGCCCAGCTCAGCAGCGGCTGTGCCCCAGGGTGGCTGTGTCTCCGCCCGGCTCCTTGCATTACAGTCACTTAGGGATTAATTGTTTCCCTCCTGCATTGCGAGGTGTGGCTGTGGAGTTTTGCTTTAGAGGTGACAGAGTAGCAGTGGGCGAGACAGAAATGAAACAAAGAGAACCGGTGCATCTCTTAGATCAGGGCAGTGAGTAAATTCCTGCTTGATAGCTTCCTGCGTTGGCTGTAGGGCCAGCTACGTTCCTGCAAGCAGCCAGCAGAACCCTTTGAGATGATTGGTGCGGTGTGAAGCATCATGGGAATCCTCTGAGAGAAGGCGCTTGGAAGACCTAATTGTTCCTGAATTAAGCCTTTTGCACCAGGGATAATTAGCCCCATTTTACTGCTGGGAAAGTAGTGGCTCAGGTGGGTGAGGTCTGACTCACCTGAGGTTATGCAGTGAGTCAGTGCTGAAGTGGGAAAACCAGATCTCCTGTCTTCCAGGTTGTGTCAGTCGGCACTGTCAGGTGCTACTCTAGGGATCATTGTTGTGCTAAGGGCTGTACAAATCCAGCCAGAGACTGGCCAGACTCCGGAGAACTGGGAATCTGAACAGAGCCAAAGGAATGATTGTTATCCCCATTTTACAGATGGGGACACTGAGGCCCAGAGAGGTTTAAGTGACTTGCTTCAAGGTCATGCAGGAATCTGTGGCAGCCGTGGAGATAGAACCTCAGGGTCTGGAGTCTCATGCCACTGCTTTAGCCACCCAGCTAGGTATGTGGCAGTCCTGCCTGGCTCACGCCAAGGTAAGGGTTCCTTCTGTCCCACAGCAGCCAAGCAGCATCTAGCTCTGGAGTAGGGATCTGTGTCCCAGTTACCCCTCTGGCCCATTGAAAGGGAGGAAGTGGCCATTCTGACACGCTGCACTCACAGCCACATTTGTTCCTCGCAGCATGGCGCCAATGAGGACTGCGTGGATGGCGAGAACCGCACCCCCCTCCACTGGGCTGGTGAGTCCCGGGAGGCACAGGTGGAGTCGGGCAAGGAGAATGATTGAGCCCTGTGTGGAGCTGTGCGTCGGGGCAAATCTTCAGAGGGGGCTCATGTGTGAGGGACATGCCCCTGTCTGTCGATCCCCCTTCAGTCTGCCTGTCCATCTGTATCCTAGCCCCTTACATCTCCCTCTGTCTTTAGCTAGGTTCTAGTGCTGGGACCAAGGCGAAGGAGGGAAGCATTGGTGCTGGCTATCTAGGGTGTAAGCTCCTCGGGGCAGGGACTTTCTCTCATGCCTAGTACCTCCCGGTGCAGACGGTGCCCGTGGGCCTGGAATTGCAACCTTCCCCCTGGCATGCTGACCATGCGCAGTGCCTCTGTGTGCCCATTGGGTGCTGCCGTTGATTAAGTGAAGAACACATGGACCTCGAACAGACTGATTTAAAGCCTGGGCATAATACACCGGTCCCTACAAGCCGCCTGACTCCCTGGCTAGAGTACGGCAGGTGAGGAGGTGGACTGTAGGGGCTGGACCCACCCCTGCTCCCACCTTCCAGGAGAGGACAACAGCGACCGGAGAGGGAACAAGCCTGTAGGACCCGCTCTCATCTAGTCTCAAGTCAGCACTTTTGACCAATTCTGTCTGGCTTGCCCTATCTAGCTGAGAATATCTCCCTTCTGGGTGTTTAAACGCAAGTGAGGAAATGACCTTGCTTGGGTCTCCCCTCATCTGAAGAAACATCCTGTGCAGAGGACAAGGCCCCTTGCTCTTGAGGGATGAAGATCAGACTGAAAACTCCTTCCCCCACTGGCCTTTGAGAGATGGCATCACTGAGCAGCCGATAGCATAGTGCCCCCTACGTGGGGCAACAGCCAGGTGTATCCCTCGAGCGCTGACCGCTCCTCCCTTTCCTCCTGCCCTGCAGCCTCCTCCGGGTGTGCATCCAGCGTCTTGCTCCTGTGCGACCACGAGGCCTTCCTGGATGTTGCTGATAACGTGAGTGAAACCCCCCCCTCGGGATGGGGCCTGTTGGGAGGATGCGTATGAAGGGTGAAACTCGCTCATCCCTTTCGGCGGGTACAGGCCATCTGTGGGACGTGTAATCTCGGCAAGGGTTCACAGAGCCGGCTCCCGGTCACTGAGTGCCGGGAAGCTGCTGTGCTGGCTTTGGGTGGGGTCTGCACCACAAACCACCTCTGCCATTCCTTCCAGAACGGACGCACACCGCTGATGATAGCGGCCATGGGGAACTACCCCGCCATCTGCTGCCAGTTGCTCCAGAGAGGGGCCAGTGGCGACCTCATCGACAAAGATGAGAAGTGAGTCTCTTGCTTGGGGACTGACCGTAAAAATACTAGGGCACCAGGGGCATTGTGGGTGTCTCCCCATGGGGAACAGGTGGGGGGCAGTTGCCCAGGTGAATTGTGGGCAGTCTCTTCTCTTTATGGGACCTCATCTCTCCTCTTTATAGGACCACTGCCCCCAAGTTCCACAAGATGCTTCAGGGAGCTGCTGTGAGGCTGCTGACCCCAGGGAAATTAGCCTGTTGTCACAGGAGTCCCCTAACATTTCTCACCCTGGGAGCCAGGACCCCCTAGAAACAAACAGGGGTCATGAATGGAGGTTAAGAGCTTGCAACCAGCCTGCCCTTCCTGTATCACCACCTGTGCAGGGGTCCAGGCTAGACGTCAACAGGTTTGGAGGGTGGGGGGGCCCCGGACAGGAAAACTGTGACCTGCTGCCCTAAATGCGTTGTCCCGAAAGAGAGAGGAAAGGGCCAGTTGAGGGGGATCCCCACCTGGGATTATCTAGGTGGCCCAACAGCACTCCCCAGAACTGACCCTGACAGCCTTTCATGTCCCCTGACAGGACTGCTCTGATCCTGGCCTGTGAGAACACCAGCCTCGAGTCGGCCGAGCTGCTCATAAGCAGCGGGGTGGACCTGAGTGCGGTGGACAGGACAGGCCATGACGCCCTCCACTACGCCCTGCAGTCCCAGAGCCGCCCTCTGAGGAGGCTGCTCCGCAGTGCCCTGAAGAAGAGGAAGAGAAGAGGTGAGGAGAGGGGGCTATCCAGGCTGGATTCAGATCACAACTTGCTGTGCATAACCCCACCTGCTGGCATGACTGGAATTGGGGGGTCTGGGGGGGCAGAGAGTCCACTTAATTGCTGGCTGGCGAGGAGCTAACTCTCTGCCTCAGGTGGAAGGGCAGAACAGGGCTGGAGTTTGCATTCAGGCACGTGGCAGTGTGACCCACTGGTTTATGGGAAGGCTCCTGTTCCCTTGTCATGGCTCATCTGCACCAGAGGACAAGAACCTACTTTTCTGCCAGTGAAAGGGAGTTGCTCCTTTTAACTCAAGCGGCAGAAGCTCACCCTTTTCGCAGTGAAGGTCCCAGGTTCTGACCCCTGGTGGAACCCTGAGCTGCGAGGCACCTTGCTACCACACGCCCTTCGTGTTAGGAAGCCTTTTATGTGAGTGGCAGGGGGCCAGTTCTAGGCACACCCCAGCTTCTGAGCACTCTGCTGTAGGGTCCAACTCCTGATCCACTAGGCAGATGCAGTAGGACCAGCCCTGCTGTTCCAAAGGGACACTGCGCTCCTTTGGACCAATTACATCTCGGACCACAGTGCCACTGAACACACAGTTGTTTCTAGTGAAAACAAGCATAAGTTTACTGACCAATGAACAGAGATTCAAACGATAGGAAGAAGCACTATTGGAAACAAAGGGTTACAATAGAAAGTGAAATCATAACCGGCTCACTAGACCTGAAACTGAACTAACAACACACCATCATGTCATAGATGCAAAAACTCAGACCAGATCCTTCCAGTGTTTGTGAACTTTGTTCACCAAGCAAACCCACTGCCCGCTTGCCCCCTAGTGAAAGATACCAGCATGTCCCTTTGCAGCCCCAGCGTTATCAAACAGTCTTTATTCTTAAAGACTTCAAACAAACCTTTATTCTTAAACCTTACACCCACCTGCTGCGTGTTCCTTCCTGTAGATTTTGGGATCTTTTGTTAATTTCTTAACCGTGATTAGCTGGCAACTCCCTATGGAGATGCAGAAAGACACCCAGTGTAATGTATACAATCCTCAATTTGCATATGACCCAACAAATAGATAAATGCTTCCTGCCTGTCTACAAGGAACAGATTTGTCACCCCTTGAGCTGCTTTCACAGTGTTGAAGAACATAATTTCCAATCTAGGTCCATAGCTTCTTAAAGATTATCCTCACGGGCATTTCCCAATGATTATGCTGACCAGTGTGTTCCTGGCTCTCAGCAGAGATTTCACATGCCACGCTCTAGTGAATTATTATGCACAAAACCGACCCAGGCAATCTCTGTAACATTCTGTGCACCCCCTGTGTCCTCTGCCAATGGGCATCAAGAGCTTCCTGGATCGCTCTCCAGTATGATTACAGAAACAATTTGGGGAGCTCTATAAAATTTAACCTTGGAAGGCAGACAGTGTTGGAGGCATTGCGGTGAACTAAATGGGAACTAATAAAGAATGATTTGTATGTTTATGTACATATCATACATCCACACTGGAGCCTTAGGTCGACTTAAGAAAGGTTAAGTCGACCTACAGACTCCTGCGTCCACATTGTGCTTTTATTAAGTCGACTTAAGCGCTTCCTTAAGTCGACTTAATAACATCACCTCTTAAGGTCGACCTAAGGCTTAAATCAACCTTGTTAAGTCAACATAAGCCAGCGTAGATGAGGAATAGCCCTTAAATCGACCTAATTGGCCTCCACACCCCCTCGCAGAGTTCCAGGCCACTCTGCGTCAACCTGGCACCTGCCAGTGTGGACACAGGGCTGGGGACTTTCTAAGTTGACTTAAAAAGGTCGACTTTAGGTCGACTTAAAGTCGACTTTGTTTAAGTCGACTTAACAGAGCCTCCAGTGTAGACGTACCCATAGTGTCTGTCTGCCTAGCTAGCTGGATGGCCTATGAATACAGTCTTTTAGGGTGCTACAGGCCATGGCTTAAAAGCTAGGGGAGTTCTCCCAGCAGAAGTGAAATTTAAGAGGTGACTTGATCACTTCCAGGAGGAAAAGATTTCCGGTAGGAGGCATCTAGAAGAAAAAGGCATAATGAAATCTCAGGTTTGGAAGATGACGCTAGACCAATTCATATTAGAAATAGAGTGTAGTTTTTTCCACAGTGTGGGTAATTAAAAGACATACTCTCGGGCAACCAGAATTGATGGGCTGAAGCAGGGATCTCTGAGAAAAGTTCCCTGGCCTGTTGTATGTTGTAGTCAGACTAGATAAGCAGAATGGTCCCTTTTGCCCTAAACTTCCAGCCAATCCCAAACACACTTAATCAGATTTGGGGTCAGGAAGGGATTTTGGCAGAGACCCTGGGGGTTTTTCACCTTCCTCTGCAGCATGGGGCACAAATCACTTGCTGGTGTGAACTAGAGTAACTGGTGGATTCTCTACACTTGAAGTCGTACATCAAGATGGGAGGATGTCAGTAACTCAGCTAGAAGTTATGGGCCTGTGACAGGAGTGGGTGGGAGGGGTCCTGTGGCCTGTGATGTATACAGGGCCGGTCCAACCATATAGGTGAACTAGGCGGTCGCCTAGGGTGCCAGACTTTAAGGGGTGCCAAATTAAATGGAAATGATTTTTTTTTATTTAAAAATATATATATATTAATATATTATCTCTTACATGTGGAGGGGGGCGCCAAAGTCATAGTTTGCTAGGGCACCAAGAACCTTTGATCCGGCCCTGGATGTATAGGCGGTCAGACTGGATGAGCACAATGGTCCATACAGCTGAAAGCCTAGGAGTGTCTGAGCTAGCCATAGTGCAGGGATGGCACAATGATCAAAGATTAATGCGAGGCACATTTCCAACTCTGGATGTTGCTTCTGAAGGGGTGGGAGACCTTTTCCTGAAAGCCTGCAGTGATATAACAGAGTCTTGTGGCACTTTTAAAGACTAACAGATTTATTTATCGCATGAGCTTTCGTGGGAGAAAATCCCACTTCGTCAGACGCTTTGAAGATAGGAAAGTTACAGAGTGGGAGGAAATTAAATGCAGGGGAGTGTATGACATAGCATCAGGTCAGGCTGTAACAGCAAATCAAAGTAGGTGTTAGGATTCAAAACACTGGGGAACAGCACGGCTACCCCTTTGGAATTTGACTGCAGTGATATAGCAACTATTCTTTATTAGACAGCACTTTACTTAATTCCGAGATGCAGAAATGCCTCAGAAAGCAGCAAAAACTTTCTTTTTTCAGCATCCACATCCAACTTTCCCTTGTGCCTCCCCTCTTTTCATTTGGCTGTGGACGGCACCCAGCCTCACTCGGCCAGGATATTGGTTGCTTGAGTTTATGTGCATTCTTTTAGTTCATTTGCAAGGATGTCTCCAGCCTCCAGCAGCTTCTCCAGCTGGTTTTGATTTCTAAAAGTAATAATCAGGCTTGGTGAAATGAAATATCCAGGAGACCTTACCATTCTGCCTGCGAGCTTTGGTTTCCATGGCGACTGCTTGCGGGTGAGGGACAGAGGCAGAGCCAAAAGAGAAACTTCCTGAACATTTCCCAAAGAATCTCAGGCTATGTTTACACTTACTAAAGTTAGTTCGAATTAGTTCATTCGAACTAACTAAATCGAACTAATTTTAGTTAGTTTGAATTAACATAATTCGAACTAGCAAAATTTAGTTTGAACTAAGCAAATGCCATTCATGGCACTTGCTTAGTTCGAATTAGCGAATTGCATTGAGTTCAATGGCCGGTTAGTTCGAACTAAGCAATTAGTTCGAACTAACATGGCCACATTGGTTAATTCGAACGAACTAGTTCGAATTAACCCTTAGTTCGAATAGCATATTCGAATTTATTTGTTCGAATTCAGGAAGCCCTTAATTCGAACTAATGAAAGCCTAGTGTGGCCATGGCTTTAGTTAGTTCGAATTAAGCTTCCTTAATTCGAACTAACTTGCCAGTGTAGACATAGGAAAGTTTTGTTGATAATAATAACAAAGTTTTTCATTTAGGGAGGAAATTCAGCCTCGTGGCTAATGCACAGGAGTGGGAATTGGGAGATCTGACATCCTGGCTCTGCCGCTGGGTGATTCTGGGCAAGTCACTTCCCCTCTCAGTGCCTCAATTTACCCAATGGTGTTGCCCAATATTTAAAGTAGGCGTCTGGAAGTTGGAATCCCCAGAATCTTGTTTCACCTCTAGGGAAGAGTATTGCCTGGTAGTTAGGGCAGAGACCTGGAAGTCAGGACTTCTGGTTTCTATTTTTGGCTTGGCTACGCACTCCCTGTGAGATCTTGGGCACATCACAGCTGTTGCCACTGATCAGCTAGGGATGTTCCATTACCCACCTCCCTAGGCTAATTCCTGCTTGTGTAGAGAGGGGCGATCCAGAAAGGGCTGCACACAGGCAAGGCCCTGGAGAGCCGTAAAATTTATTCTGTGTGTGTTTTTTCTTCCCCTGGCAGAGCCCAGACCCAGCTGTCACACGGGTGCCACAGCACAGGTGAGGAACACCCCTTCCGGCCCAGCCAAAGGAAGCATGGATGTGTGTCAGAGTTTCTTGTGTGCATTACCCCACAGTCAGCTGCAATCCTGATTACACATGGAGGGTGTGGGGAACGGTGCCCAGGCATCAGATGGATCGGGGTGGGCCTGAACCAGCAGCCATGACTATGCTGCTGTTATATAGCCTGAGATTGAGAGCTTGAGTCCCCAGCGCCAGCCCCTGTTGTGGAGTCAGTGACCCCTGTGCAAAACCCACACACAAAGCTGGTCTTACCTGCCAGCATTTTTTGCATGGGCATAAATGAGGGCAAAAGGGGCAGAATTAGGCCTTTCACCCCACCAATTTGGTTCCTGTGGAATGCCAGCGAGGGTTGGAAGTCTTAGTCCCTACCAGTCCCAGGGCAGATTAGAACTGGTGACCCAAGCAATAGGACTGCCCTGCATGGGTCTTAGGCTATGTCTACACTGGCAAGTTAGTTTGAATTAAGGAAGCTTAAAGCCTTGGCCACACTAGGCTTTCATTAGCTTGAATTAAGATCTTCTTTAATTTGAACTAATACATTTGATTATACTTTTCGAACTAACGGTTAATTCGAACTAGTTCATTCGAATTAATCCAATGGGGCTGTGTTAGTTCGAACTAAGTGCTTAGTTCAAACTAACCGGCACGTTGACCTTAATGCAATTGACTCATTCGAACTAAGCAAGTGCCATGCCTGGCACTTGCTTAGCTCGAACTAGCATTCTAGTGGGGCCGTGCTAGTTCCAATTAAGTTAATTTGAACTAACTAAAATTAGTTCGAATTAGTTAGTTTGAATTAACTAATTCGAACTAACTTTAATAAGTGTAGACATAGCCTTAGATACTTCAGGTCAGACTCCTAAAGGGAAAAAACTTAACCCATGCCTTTAGAACATGTCTGGTGGAGTTCTGTCATTGTTGTGTCTATGACGGTAGCACTCAAAGATCCTCAGTGTACTAGGAGCCGCACATACCTCTAGGGCAGGTTTTCTAAACTTTTTGCTGGGACGACCCCATCTGAATGAAGTCTTTCTGTCGGGACCCCAGACAATATGGAGGATGCTCTTTTCTGTTCTACAAAACGGCACCCTCCGCACAGCGTGACTGGTGCGCACTGTACATAGGAGGTCACACTGTGTGGAGGATGCCATTTTCACAGTACCACACCAACAAACTCACCTGGTTATTGGTTTCCCTGGTGGTTCCAGGTGACAGCTGAGCCACCGGAGCACAACGGACGCAGCACGACCTTCCAGAGCGAGGGAGGAGGAGACAATGATGGGGATGGGGATGATGAGGAGGAGGAGCTGGATGCAGAAGAGTGGAGGTGTCGGTACGAAGATGAGCAGATGAAGGTCCTGCAGCTGGAAGAGCAGCTGGCAAGGAAGACGAAGGAATGTGACACTGTAACAGCGGGGTGCAAGGCGATGAAGGAGAGGATCTGGGAGCAGGTGCAGGAGATAAGCCAGCTGGTGCCAGAGAGGGCAAATGAGAACAGGCGAGTGCTGAGCCGCCGGTACAGCCGGGATGCCACCGAAGAAGACTATTACCTGAACCTTTTGGCAGAGCAAGTGCAAGAAGTGAAGAAGAGACAGCAAGAGGTGGGGAGCGGAGGGGGCCAGATTGTAGCAGGGAGGGAGGGGAGGATACAGTGGCCAGGAGAGGAAGAAGCGGAGGAGAAGAAACTCCAACAAGAGGAGTTGAAGCGGCTCCAGGCGGAAGCAGCCACGGCCCAGGAGGAGAAGGAGTGTGCGACAAGGAGGGTGGTGGAGATCGAAGGCCACCTGGAGAACATGAGGGCGGTGATCGCCGTCTATGAGGCCAAGAAGCGGACCCACAGTGATACGCTGCAGCAACTGCAGGCCCGCGTTGCTGAACTTGATGGCGACAACCAGCGGCTACGTGGGCTGCTGGGAAAGCACCAGGAGGAGAGCCAGAAGGCAGATCAGAGAGAGCCCAGAACCACTGTTGTCTGGGCTGAGCTAGGCCAGTTCCTGTCATGGATGAGGGAGGCATGTGCCAAAGCACAGGAGGAGAAGGCTGCAGTGCTTGCTGAAAACGAGATTCTGAAGAGAGAGGCGGAAGAGGCCCTCAGGGGCAAATTTCACTTTGAGATGGTGCCCTCAGAGGCCACGAAGAGGAGCGTGGCCTCTTGGGAGAAGATGGTGATGGGCTTAGAACGTGCTCTAGCCAAGGTGGATGAGGCCAACTCCAGCCTCCTTGAGAAATCCAGACCTCTTCAAGAAGCCATCTCAATCCCTCAAAGCAAGCCAGAGTCAGGGGTCTTGGTAAATGGTCTGGAGCAGCATGTGGAAGGGGAAAGCAACATCTTCAGAGATGAAGTTGAGACCCCACTGAGGCAATCTATATCCCCAGAGGAGCTGGAGAAAGGCAGGATGGAAAAGGATCAGATCCAAGATGTCTCCCCTGGACAACTCAGACCTAAGCTTAGGAATGATGCTGTGGAAACCAAGGGCCGGGCAAGGAGAAGAAGCTCCGATCTAGAGAAAGAGGTGTCAGACCTCAAACAGAACAACGGCAGCCTCATGCAAGAGCTGGCCCAGCTGGGCAGGGAGCGGGAGAAGCTACAGGATGAACTCCAATGCCTTTGGCAGCACCAGAAGGAGGGACCACCCCGAGTGGAAGCGCAGGGCCTGGTGGAAGAGCTGAGGCAAAGAATGGCCACCTTGTCCTGCGAGCTGTTGGCTGAGAAGGAGGAGACCAAGAAGCTGAGGTTGAGGCTAGAGTCCCAGAAGAGGGAGATGGTGGTGCTGAGGGACAGCTTCCTCAAGCAGATGATGGGGGAGGCCAAGAGCCTGGGGAGCCAGAGCCCCAGCACCTGCATCTTGGAGGAGCTGCACTGGAAACTGGACAACCTGGTGAAGAAGCAAAACGAAGCCCTGCAGCTGGTGTCGGAGATGGAAGAGGAGAGCCAGGCACTCGGGGGTGACCAGGGTCCTGCCATGCAGCATGAGGGCATTGATGCCTCCAAGACGGGCGAGCAAGGCCCTCAAAGCAGTGGCGGTCAGGAAGCCTCCGAGACCTTGGAGGTTGTTGGAGGAGAGTTGGTGCTTGAGCCCTGGCGATGGGTAAATGAGCTGGAGAGAGATCTGTGGGAGCTGAAGGAGGAGCTAGAGGCTGCCCAGGCCACCCTGGGCGGCAAAGGACATGAGGTGACGAAGCTGAAGAAGATGCTTGACCAACTGCCTGGGAAGGTGGCGGAGCTGTGCTCAGAGGAGGAGGAGGCCCTGCGGATGCACGAGAAGGCCTGGAGTTCCCTGGCGCTCCAGGCTCAGGCTCTGGAAGAGGAGCTGAGAGCCCTTCAGGAGAAACATGAGGAGGTGAGGGGGAAGTCTGCCCATTTGGAACAGGCCCTGGCCTCAGAGAAGAACAAGAAAAAGGAGCTGCTGGCCAAGGTGGCAGAGCAGGAAAAGGAAGCAGGAGAGCAGAGGGGGAAGTCGGAGCAGCTGGAGAGAACCGTCGAGAAGCTGAACAAGAAGGTGCTGGAGCTCACCAGGACATGCCAGGATAAAGAGGGGAAGGTAAGACCAAAGGGACCTTGCTGGCCAGAGACCTAGAGATGTAGGGTCTAATTCAGCACATGTTGAACCAACAGAGACTCCCGTTGACTTTGAAGATGGCTGGCATCTTCAGATGGTGTAAATTGGGGCAGTTGCACTGTTTTCAGTGGAGCTACACTGACTTACGCCAGCTGGTGATTTGGTGATTTAAGAGGAAAGGACTGGGGGGATTTCCCACATGCTCCATCACTGCCTTCTCAGCAGGATCGCCTGCTTCCCTGGCATTCTGTCCCACAGCAGGTCCCTAGACATACATGTCTAGCTTGCATGGGGCTTGCAGCTGTTGCTTCCAGGTCCGAAATCAACCCTGTGATGCTCTTGGTTGAGATTTTCAAAGGGGGATTTACACACCCAGCCTGCACTAGTTCCAAAGGGAACTGTGCGCTTGTATCCACTAACTGGCTTTGAGATCTCAAGTGTTGTCCCTTTAAATGGTTTTCTGCTCCGGATGCAATGCTCAGGGTTCAGTTGTTAACCCACACTGGAATATTACCCTGTGGTATGGGGTTTTGCCCTTATAAACAACATCAAGGGCTGGTTCTCAGTGGCCCTGCAGTGTAAAGTATAATACAACCAAGAATCACACTCCACCGTGCTCAGCAATTTTGATCCGAAGTACCAGCTGTGGAGGAGAGGTTGTCTTGACCCGCTAACTAGAGCTGCCCAGAACAAGCCACTTGCAGGGTGCCCTCAAGTTTTCATTGAACCTACCAGCTTCTGGAACAATCCTGTGTTTTCTCATGAAAGCCATTATTGATCTCTTAGTTAATATCTCTTTCCCCACATGTGGACCCAGAGCCCTCTTGTCACAATCCTAGGCAATTTGGATCATCACTCCAAATGTCATGGTGTGTCCAGGAAACTGGCCTTTGATTCAGCAACCCCATTTCACACTGGAGCTCCTGACTCGCCACTTCTCAGTCAGTTGTTCCCAAACCAGGCTGGATTCAGAGCAACGGCGTAATGTCCATTCCACCACTCGTTCCCTGAATCACCCATTAAAAAACAAAAGGTCCAGGCGGACATTGTTGGGAGCAGGGGTGTTACCAGGCAGGGTTTTCTTGCTGGGCCTTTGATATTCTGGGGCTGGCTGGGCAGTTTCCAGTCACGTGACCAGAAGCTGAGGTCAAGCCCACGCATCTCAGTGCCCAGCCGTGGCAAAAATTTCTCCACCACAGCTGCAGGGCCCGGCTAGCAGCTGGCAACCCCAGCCACAAGTGCTGGCACCTCTGTTCCACTCATAGCCATGGCAGCTGGCTGTGTCCTTGCAAACGTGGCCACAAGTGGAGCGGCGAAGGTGCCTCTGCTCCACTCGTGGCTGCAGCCACCAGTTGCTGGCTGGGCCCCACAGCTGCAGCGGAGAAAGTCATGCTGTGGCCAGGCGCTACGCTGGGCAAGTCTAATTTCAAGCGGGTGGGCCCTGGCCCACCCGGGCCCACCTGTGGCTACATCCCTGATTTGGAGCTGTTGGTAAAAGAGGTGCAAGTCAGAAACTGGAATTTCCCGTGGAATGGAACATTCTGAAAAAAATTCAATTTGGATGCACCAGATTGTTTTATTTCAGGAACATCAAAACGTTTCATTTCAATCCAGTAAAGACATTTCACTTTGGCTGTCGTTCCCATGCACTTTGTTTTGACTTTTATATTAGATGAAAATAGCATTGTATCATAGTGAATGCATCTCACACCTAAATACCGTGTATTCATTTTTAGATTTTTCATTTAATACAAAAGCCTACATTAAAGGAATCGACACACACCAGTCTAAATGGAATATATTTACCGAAACAAAACATTTTTATTTTGTTTGTCAAAATGATTCATAGTGTTTTCTTTTCCCCATACCAAAACATCACTGAAATCGATGCATTCCTGCTAACATTTCAGTTTTGATGAAACTGCATCTTCCGACAGCGAACTGTTTCACTGAAATATTTTTGACCAGTTCTGGAGGGAGGAGGGTGTTAGCTGCCACATACTAGGACCCAATGGGCGTTAAATTGGCTTGGCGGCCTTGAAGCAGAGGGAAGAACTCCGATTTATGCCAGCAGAGAGCCTGGAGGTACAGGACCCAACCTGCGACATCATGTTCTTCTCTGTCATTGAACTGCAGATTAAAAAGCTGCTAGAGGAGACAGAGAAGCTTTCGGCAGAGATCCTGACCCTCCGTACTGAGACTGCTCATCTCCAGCTGCAGCTCGAGGTGAGTCGCGGGCTACTCTGCCTCTGTAGAAAAGTTCTGAGCTCACTCATTCCACGTGATCATGGGAGTTCTTACAATGGGCGGGGCACTATACTCATACCCAGCACGATAGTCATTCAGATTGCTCGGCTCGTTCATTGGCATTGTGTCCAAAGTACTATTTCGGGATAGATGCCTGGACTAGGACTCAGGTGACCTGGCTCTGCCACTGACTTCTTATGTGATCTGAAGCAAGTCCATCTCTCTGCTTCAGTTTCTCACTCCTGCCCTTTGTCTGTTTCATTTGTAAGCTCTTGGAGGCAAGGACTGCTTCTTACTGTATGTACGTGCAGCTCCTAGCACAATGGAGCTCTGATGTCTTCAGGGGTCTCCAGGCGCTACCCAGTTGGCAGGTTGAAACTCATCAGCCTGATCTTTTTTATTTTGTTTTGTTTTTCCAGGTTAAGGAAAAAAATCACCAGGATATTGTTGCTATCTACAGAACTCATCTGCTCAATGCAGCCCAGGTACAAACTTCAGACAGTCTGGGTTGGTGCCAAGGCTAGTGTGGCTTCAGATAGATTTTAATTTTCTGCTCTTATACATGGGTGAGTCAGCCTCACTGGTTCCCATAACCATTAGGTGATTGTCCACAGGTGCTTAAAAGGTTATCACTGAACTCTGCTGTAACTGAGTTGAGTGCGTTAGCTCTTAGCACCGAGGTACTCTGGGCTAGAGCCAGGACGCCTTGGTGTTAGTTTCAGCTCTGGGAGGGGAGTGGTGTCTGGTGGCTAGAGAAGGGGGAGCTGGAAGTCAGGACTTCCGGGTTCTATTCCCAGATCAAGCTCTAGAAGACAGAGTGTCACAGTCCCCTGATCTAATGGCTGGAACAGACTCTTTCCTTGAGTTAGAAATAGAACCCAGGGAAGTCCCAGCTCTCAGTCTTCGTGACTCTAACCCGCGAGAAGTCAGGACTCCCCTGGGTTCTCAGCTCAGCTCTGGGAGGTGGTGTGGTCTACTGGAGTAAATGCAGAGCTGGGAGTCGCTGTGACTGGGTTCTCCGTGCCAGTTCTGGGAGCAGAGTGGCTAGTGGTTCAAGCACTGGATTGGGAGTCCTGACTCTTGACACTGCCTCCAACCAATTGGAGTGACCCAACCCACCTGGCAGATCACAGAGCACATGGCTGATTAGGAGATGCCTTTCATAGTCAAGGGTCTAGATTTCCCCAAGCTTACAGAATGGTGCAAGGTCCTTGGCACTACACAGCCATGAGTGGGGAGGTTGTAGCAGTGTAAGTGACAGATACCTCTGCTGGGGGCCGTGGGTGGGACAGAACTAGGGGGCATGCAGATCTGACACACCCAGGCAGCAGGAGCCGCCTAAGGGATCCTTCTGGTCCCTGGAGCAGAAAGAAAATCTGCCTTGCTTCCCCTCGCAGAGTTTGTGCGAGTCAAGGGTTGGGGTTGTCCCTGCTGGGACATGTCTTGTGCCACACTATGGCCCCCCATATGTTTGGGGAGGGAATAACACAACAAGAACTCAACACAATGACCAGGGGAGGGGCTTCTTCTGGCTCAGGGGTTCATGGATGAAGATGTTCACTCAATGCTGCTCCGAATCCTGAGGACAACGAAGGAGGAGTGAGCTTTGCCCTGTGCTTCTCGGGGACCCGGATCTCTCTTTGCAAGTGAGTGTGCTTGTCTGTCTGTCTGTCTTTCTTCCCCACCCCACCCTTGCTTCAGAGAAGGCACAGCTCTGCTTGGTCTCATCAAATGTCCCCTTAAGGCCCCGGTTGCCTCCCACTGCTGCTTTCATACAAACCATCCAGCAGAAATACTTTAACAGCTGGGTGAGCCGGTCAGCTGCTGACAAGAGAGTGGCTTCACTCTGCCCAGACTCTGGCTGGGAAGCTCAGCCCTTAAAGGTACGGTCCCCAGTGCAACAGCAGCCGCCTCCAGCGACACCCAGAAACCTCCCCTCTTGTCCCAGCCTCTGAGCTGGCAAGATATGTGCAAGTCCATGCCCTCTGCCCATTATTGCCTGGGGAAGAATATCTTGACTTAAGTGAATGGCAAAATGCAAATTGGCTCATTAAATCCTCTGCATTACAGTTGGCAGCTGTATGTCTGTGAATCCCTGAGGAGACAGTGTCTTAACCCTGCCCTTCTCTCCCGCATGACCCTCCCCTGGGGATGAATCCTTGGCCGCATCCAAGCTGTGTTTGTTGGGGTGAATCCTGGCCTACCTGTGTCCCTGAGCCTGGGGTTTGCCATATACGCAGTGCTGCGAAAAGGCCACTAGATAGCGGGAAGGGGCTGAGCAGCACAGCAGGGGCATCCTGCTCGGTGGGACATGGTCTTTGAAGCCCCCTGGTATTTTTCAGGGTTAGGGCCGTATGGAGACCCTGCTTCAAACCACAAAGTGAGGCTGGCTAAGCAAAAGCAGGCAAAGTAAGGGTGCTGTAGATTACCAGGCCTACAGAAATGGAAAGAAGGGGTGGGGGGAAAAAAGAACTAGCAGCCAGCCCTGAACTGAGCCCTTTGTAGGTGAGACACAGAGGTATGTATGCTACTGCTGCCCCCTTCTGCATGGACTCAGAACTGCTCATCTGTGTGTCATACACCCTCTGCTGCTTATTGCTTGTGGAGATTCTCCTTTAGGTCAAGTGACAGGGCTTGGGGGCAGAAAGATTCCAGAGATCTGAGATGGGCAAGGACACACACACACACACACTGATCTCCTCTAGAGTAGGTGCAGTCAGACAGGGAAAGGGCCAGCAAGCTGCCTGCAGCATGAAATAAACTTGACGCCTCCATTTGGTACAAACCATCCTGCTCTTGGATCAAATGGTTTCCCTCAGCTCACCTGGGCTCATCAAGGCATTTCAGGCCTGGCCTCCTCCAGTGCTGAGCCTGGCACAGGGACCGTGGGGTGGGGGTGGGGAGGGAATCACTGTGCTTCCTTGAACCTGCCACTGTTGTGGGTCTGCTTCAAGCATCCCTGAGCTCCAGCTCAGGGGCACCCAGCACTGCACACCCTGAGAAGAGTGGCCGCCATACTTCCTCTTAGCCCCACTGCATTCAGGGCTCCTACCAGGCAAGCCAACTCAGCCCCCTGTGCTGGGAGCGATTAGCCCAGGGGATGGGGCCCTTTCCCCATTCTGCATGTGGCCCCGTTGCTCACCATGCTCTGGCCAAGGTGGCTGAGTTCACAGCCGAAAGGCAGCTCAGGAGCAGACGTGTGGCTATATTGTGAGTCCCAGCTGATGGGGGCAGATGCTCGGGTACAATTTGATAGACAGCTGGAGAGGCATAAGCTGAAGGCAGAGGTTGGTTCCCAGTCACTTTGTTGCTGTGACTGGGGCAGGGATGGAGGAGGTGAAGGTGGCTTCAGGTCCTCTTTCCACTGCCCAAGATCCATCATCTGCACAGTGCCTTCATGCCACCTCCACAGGCTCCTGCCCAGGGGGGATCTTGGGGCTGCATTTGAACCCCTTGAAAGGCCCCTTTGAGCTGTCCAGAGCAGTACAAAGGGTACAAAACATACAAGGAGTCCTGTGGCACTTTTAAATACTAACAATGGGTACAAAAGACTCAGCCCCTTCCTATCTCTTGCTCTGGGGCAGGATGGCCACTAAAGAATATTCCAAAGGGGTAGCCGTGTTAGTCTATTGTAGAAAAACAAGAGTCCTGTGGCACTTTTAAAGACTAACAGATTTATTTATCGCATGAGCTTTCGTGGGAGAAAATCCCACTTCGTAGTCTGCAGAACTCGAACTTATATGCAAATTTGACTCAGTTGTCTTGGGGTTAAACAGGGACTATGGATTTTTCTCGCATTACAACAAGTGATTTGACCTCCCCCTCCTCTATGTGCTGTTCCCCAGTGTTTTGAATCCTAACACCTATTTTGATTTGCTGTTACAGCCTGACCTGATGCTATGTCATACACTCCCCTGCATTTAATTTCCTACCACTCTGTAACTTTCCTATCTTTAAAGCGTCTGACGAAGTGGGATTTTCTCCCACGAAAGCTCATGCGATAAATAAATCTGTTAGTCTTTAAAAGTGCCACAGGACTCTGTTGTGTTTCACTAAAGAATAGTTTGCTTGGCCTGAAAGGCGTGCTCTGTGTCTCCTCCCCTTCTAAGCCCCTTCCTAAAATCCCCACTGTGGATGGGACATGGTTTGGGCGGGGAGCGGAGACTGTAGCTGGCAGCCGTGCAGGCTTTGTGTGTGCAGTTTGGCACATCTGCTCTCAGGCTGAACTTTAAGCATTTCCGTATGAGAAATGCGATCCCCCAGAGGCAAAAGGAGGGGCCATATCACCCAGGAGCTACTCAGCTCCTCCACAGTGGGGGGGAGGGAGCAGCGGGGCCTGCTTTGAATAGGAAGCTGCCCGTTGCAGATAGGGATGATTTTTTTTTTTAAAGCAACAGGACAGCTTGTATGTTGGTATCGTCCTCTGTGGCTACATTGCTGCTCTTTAACTCCATCACCGCACTTGCCATTGCTTCCCCAGTAAACCAGCATTTTCCAATCAATGGTTTGCCTGGCACCGGTGGGGATGCTTCCTCCTTTCCATCTGACCCCAGTGCCCTTGTGTAGCACAAGGGGACGAATTGCTAAACCAAGGTAGATGTGGTTAAACTGGTCACAATAAGGTAAATTTCATAGTTAAACCAAACTAGTGCACCCTTTCCAGTATAGGCAGGGCCTTAGCCTCTATCAGCATGCAAGCAGCTCCATGCTCTTTTGTCTGCAGTTGACCTGGGACCATGCATGGGTGAGTCGTTAATCGGAAATGTCCATTTCTTCGAAGGGGTGCAACATTTTCCAATGCAGACTTCACTCCATTTAGGAACATTCCAGGTAACATAAGGAGAAGACCGAAGGGCTGAGCCTGCACCTTTCCGGCAGCAAGGACCGCACTTGAGGAAAAAGCTGCCATATTACTGGGACGGTGTCACCCACTCCATCAAGCCAGAGACCATCCACTAAGGCCATGAACACAAGACGATCACCTCTGGAGTTGCTTTGATCATTGTGCCTCCTCCCAACCCACCGCTCCCTGCTGCTGTCTGACCTCAGGGGGCTTTATTTCAAATAGCCCGAGAGAACTGAAATAACATGGAGCTTGTTATATCAGGGAACATGGAGCTTGTTTTAACAAACCAAGGCACAGCAAAGGATGAAAAAAGAACGAGATTAGATCAATCAGTCATACATCAATATAGGACTAGAACCCAGACCTTGCTCCACAGTCACAGACAGTCCTCTACCACTTGAGCTAAAGGACAGCTCCCTTCCCTTCTAGGTAAGATCAATCCCGGATCTTCCCTCAGGGCACAGTTAGCTGAGAACAAGGGGAAAGCAGGCAGAGTAAATTCCACGTCAGCCTCCCTCTTGTTGCAACTGCAGCATGAGGAGACAGCCTGTTATTATTAAGGGTTTGTATTTTGGAAGCATCAAAGAGCCCCAGTCATGGACCAAGACCCGCTGGTGCCAGGGGCTGTACAAACACAGAACACAACAACAGCTCCTTTCCTAAATCAACCAGGCAACCTGTTACCACCTCAGATGGCATTCCACCACGGAGCTGTGTGTGGCCGTTGGTTACAAGTGGGAGCAGCAGAGTGGGGTTGGTCCTTCAGACCTATCGCTTCCAACCTCGTTCTTTGCCCCCGGTGGAGCCAGACACAGTTTGATCATGCTCCCATTGAAGTCTGTGGCAAAACTGCCAGTTGATTTCCAGGGCACTGGATCAGGTCTCTAAAAAGCAGTCAGCTCCTTCGTGCTCTTTTCTTCAACCAGAACGTCTGGCTGGTTTGCTTTTTCCTTGCCTCGGTCCTGAGTCTGGCTGTGGAAAGAAAATGACTCCCTTCCAGAAAGGGAGTTTATTCTGGAAACAGGCTTTGGTGCAATACCTGGTGCTTATGGCTACAGGAGCAGGGCTGGGAGGAGTGGAGCAAAAGCGCTCAGACCAGCAAACAAAAAGAAGGGAGTCGCATTGAGCTAAGAGCTGAGATATCCTCCTGGGCCTAGAGCTTTGTCACAAGATCTCAGCCTTGCCATGTAAATTACACCTGAAAAAGAAGAGTTGTCTAGGTCAGGGGCTTGATTTGGCCACAGAAAAACTGCGTTCTAGTCTTGACTCGGTTGCATGGTCTTGTGCAAATCATTTTGCTCCTCGGTGCCTCAGTTTCCCCTTCCAGCTTTTAGTTGTCTTGTCTATTTAGATTGTCAGGTCTTGGGGCAGGGAGTTAGTGTGTGTTTGAAGTGTGCCCACACTCATCAGGGGTGGGATGTCCCATTTCTCCTCTAATATAAATGACTAACTATATAGCAAATAAATAATAAAGCAGGCCCTCGGCTGGTGGAAATCAGTCTGTGGCAGTGCAGATACTAGAGCCAGGCCAGCTGAGGGTGTGGTCCAGTGTCTTTGTCTACGTCACTCATAAACCCATTAAATTGGAATATTGGAAACTCTGTGTTTACTTCTCTTCTGCTGCTGCTCTTTGTTTGTTTTCCCCTTGCACCTCTCAACTTATCAATTTTCCTGTCCAGGTTTGGGGAGAAAAGGGAGGGTCTGGTGTCCATAGAGACCTAAATTCACAGAGCCACGTGCCCTCCCCTGCCTTGCTCAGGGAAGTCCCCCACTCACCCAATCTCCCCACAGTGTCCCCTCTCCTCCCTGGCTTTTAAGAACTGCATCCCACACCCAGATCATCCTTCCCTCCTTGGCTGGAGGGGAAGCACTGTCCACTCGCTTCCCCACCTTTTCCCCTGATTTGGCAGCAATTCTTCCTCTTTACTGCACTGCTGTGATCAAATTGATTTCAATTACAGCAGGCCCAAGTGTCCCACCTTGATCAGGCCTGCACGGTATTACCATCACAATTGCCATTAGAAGACACCCAGCATCATCACCCTGCCCCTGGTGTAAGTCATTTCCAGCACTTTCAAATCAGAAAGGGGAAGGCAGGCAGCCAGAAAGAAGCCTCCCACACTGGTGGAGGCAGTCAGAGCTTGACAAGCTGGATTTTTGCCACCTCCTGTTCTAGTGACTGCCTGACTGCAATGGGCTCTCTGACATGCTGTTGCCCTCTTAAACTACACCATAGTAGCTGGAAATGGGTGGGAGGACGTGGCAGGATGTTGTTCAATAGCTTTAAGGTGTTAGCTGTGCCCACAACCATAATCACGCCATGGACTACACAGTGCTGCTCATCTTCCCATTGGGCTGGGTCCAGCTATAATGCTTGGTGCTGAATCTACTTCCGTACCAGAAGAGGTGCAACAAGCCACTATTCTGCCTGACCAGGGGCTTAGCTGGCCCTCCTTAATCTGAGTGCCTGGTGAACAGTGCTGCCTTTTGAGCCTCATGTTGCCCCTGTGACATAAGGAAAGTTTTATCCCCATTTTATTACAGGAAGAGGGTACTGAGGCGCATGGCAGAATAAGTGACTTGCCCAGGGTCACACATTGAGTCGGTGGCAGAGCCAGGTCTCCTGAAGACATATTCCATGCTGTGTCCACTAGACTAGACCATCCTTCCTATCCAAACACAAGCAATTACATAAGCTCCTTTCACATGGGTCATCATCAAGTTTTGACTGCTGGTGATCCACATCCCTAGTACAGACATCTAGCATGTGAGCTGTGTGCAACCATTGGTTAAACAGAAAAGCCAATGGATGATTTTATTGGAGCCATGTGAGCCAGGTGGACTTGGGTCCGATTCAGGCTAAAAATCAGGCTCCAGCAGCCCTCTAGAACTCAGAGTGAGAGTCTGGGCCCTGCAATACATAAATATGTTTGGCCTGCAGAGTAACCACAAATGCCACATGCCTGATGGATGCTGTGCTGTGATACGATTCCATTGGCTGGTATAATAATTCTAATGAGAGCACTTTGCACTTTCACTCCAGGGCTAAATCTTCATTCATTAAGTCTCAGAGCCCCCTGGAGAGCTACATCGGGTCCTTGTTTCATGGATGGCTAACCTGAGGCACAGCGAGTAAGCGGCAGATCTGGGCATAGGTGCCAGGAATTCTGAGGCCTGGTCCCACTGCTTAATTGATTGGTCTGTCCTGTTTTCCACCAGTGGGTACAGTTTAGTTTCCTGAGGACTGAAATGCTTTGGTGTAATTAGAGTCTTTGGGATTAATATATGAGTGCTTGGGGAAAAATGTAATGGCTGGGCTGAGGGTCTAACGGTCCCTTTTGGCCCTCAACTCACAGTGGAATTGTGGAATACTGAATGATTGAATTAGTTAAAGTGAACCCCACATGTCAAGCAGTCCTGGGATTCATCCGTCACTGATATGGAACTGTGGGGAGAATGGGCCCCATTCTCCAAACCCAGCACCTTGCTCTAGTCATTTGCAGCAGTACTGAGTGGCTGTGAAATGCCAACAGTTCACAATGGGGAGCAGATCACGTTGGCTGGACTCAATGCCTCCACAGGGACCAGCACTATGGGATCAGATCAACAGAATATCTCGACTGGCTTGGGGACCAGGGACCCCCCCCTCCCCACAGGGGAAGTGAGAGTGGATGTTTCTGCAGCCGGGCTGCTTTGCAGGAGCTGAGCTCTAGGGGGCAGCACTGGAGAGTTGGTTATTTATTTAATCATCTGTATTATCGTGAGTTCCTGGATTTTGCAACTGAAAGAAGAGTTACAGGCTAGGGAGGGGAGGCAAGGGTTAGTTGTAGGTTTTCTGTGTCTAGATCCTTTTTCTACTTCCAGAAAAAACAAAGAAACAAAACCCAAAACAGCCTTAAACCAAACACCCTCCCCCCAAACCCCAAGCAATAGTTAGAGCAGAGCGTGGAGTCTGCTGCCAACTGCGGCCAGGTTAACTATTCCTGACCCCAAGGAACTAAGGAAAGCCTCCTCCAGAAGTGAATTTGGTAAGTAAGGAGACCTGGTGGGTGGGGAGGGCTGGAGCGACTGCCGCTGGGCCTCCTCTTCCTCCTAGTCTCCCCCAACAGGAAGGTGGAATCCAGCTGGCCCCAAAGTGTGGGTTAAGGGTTTCCTGCTCCAAGATCAACTTTGCTACTTCTATTGTCTGCATCCCATTTTGTGCCCCACAAGCCTTCCATGCTGCTCCCGACCCGCAATCACCCCTGGCTCCTTGCTCTGCTACATAATTCCCTACTCCCCCAAACCACTCCTCCGGCAGATTAACCCTCTGCTCCCAAACTGCCCCTCTCTTCCATTAAACACTGTCCCTCAAACTACCCCCGGCCCCAATTAACCCCTCTCTCCCCCAGATTAACCCTCTGCTTCTAAACCACCCCTCCCTCACATCAAACCCTATCCCTTAAACTACCCCTC